>LPNX010665074.1:112509-115223 GCA_001517045.1 Pseudotsuga menziesii | reverse complement strand
CACTAAACCCTATTTCCATCTCATACCTTGTCAACCCTAGTTGGTGCATGCAAATTGGTGTTCATGAAAGCCTAGTTGGTGCATGCAAGTATTGGTGATTATGTGTTTCTAGTTCCCTCTCTTAACTTGTAAATTGCTCACTAAACCCTAGTTCCATCTCATTATTTGTCAACCCTAGTTATAGAATGCAAATTGGTGTTCATGAAATCCTAGTTGGTTTCCGAATTGTACATGGCCATGTGTTTCTAGTTCCCTCTCTTAACTTGCAAATTGCTCACTAAACCTTAGTTCCATATCATACCTTGTGAACCCTATTTGGTGCATGCAAATTGGTGTTCATGAAAGCCTAGTTGGTGCATGCAAGTATTGGTGATCATGTGTTTCTCTTTTCCTCTCTTAACTTGCAAATTGCTCACTAAACCCTAGTTCCATATCATACCTTGTCAACCCTAGTTGGTGCATGCAAATTGGTGTTCATGAAAGCCTAGTTGGTGCATGCAAGTATTGGTGATCATGTGTTTCTAGTTCCCTCTCTTAACTTGAAAATTGCTCACGAAACCCTAGTTCCATCTCATACATTGTCAACCCTAGTTGGTGCATGCAAATTTGTGTTCATGAAAGCCTAGTTGGTGCATGCAAGTATTGGTGATCATGTGTTTCTAGTTCCCTCTCTTAACTTGTAAATTTATCACTAAACCCTAGTTCCATCTCATTATTTGTCAACCCTAGTGATAGCATGCAAATTGGTGTTCATGAAATCCTAGTTGGGGCATGCAAGTATTGGTGATCATGTGTTTCTAGTTCCCTCTCTTAAATTGTAAATTGGTCACTAAACCCTAGTTCCATCTCATACCTTGTCAACCCTAGTTGGTGCATGCAAATTGGTGTTCATGAAACCCTAGTTGGTGCATGCAATTATTGGTGATCATGTGTTTCTAGTTTCCTCTTTTAACTTGTAAATTGCTCAGTAAACTCTAGTTCCATCTCATAACTTGTCAACCCTAGTTGGTGCATGCAAAGTGGTGTTCATGAAAGCCTAGTTGGTTTCTGATTTGTACATGGCAATGTAATTAAATGTATATTAAACTAAAAACATTAAGAAATGTAAATTTCAACAAATCGAGAGCTTGTTAATTTTCGAACTCTATTTGTTGGTGTCTAAAGACACCATTCTTGGTGCCTCCAATGTGCTGTAGATGGTGTTTGTATCCTAGGCACACGAAAGGATAGAAATTAGTAACATCATAAGAAAGAAAAGAGAACCCAATGAAAATGTGCAAACATGATTTATAGATAACTCACCCAAGGTTGTACGATCGTGTTTATAGTGTCCAGTATCCTCTGAATAATATTATGTCTGTGAATGGTATCTGTCAATTAGAGGTTTATTACATTGGGAATAAAGTAAGGCTAAATAATTGAAATTGTGCTTTAGAATTCACTTTAAAGGTTAAATAACGCACCTGACAATGCACTCATACAAGTAGGCCATACGGATCATCTTTGGTGCCGATGGTGTCCATCAATCTTTTGTGCTCTATATGAGGTAGCAAGTATCGTACATGTGACCTATTTTTGTGACCAAATGTACGCAGCTTGATGTTTATACCAACTACTAGGTTGGTGAAGTGGTATACAATAGCTCATGGTCTATAATCCTGATATACATACCCACCCTTCCTTTCCTGTTGTACTGCAAGTGTCAAGTACTCCCCTTTTATAACCATCGAGCCAGTTGGGAATTCAATATTTTCATCATCTATAACAGGTTCGAGAATGGCTTGTTTCCCCTCTAAGCAATGTGCCAACCAATAGTCAGAATCCCATTCATTATTTTTTGGGGAAACACTGCATATATCTGACCTGTGGAAGGAAATAGGCCGAGTTAACAATACATTTTGTAAATAAGGTCTTGCATTTATAATTTCTACATAAATTAAATTCTACATAGGTTGAGTAAACAATACATAAATGAATTTTCTTATTTAGGTACTACTCATGTACCTGCTTGTATGAGATCCGATATGTGATCATAGTCTGTAGAAATATGTGTCTGATCATCTTCCAAATGGTCTATTTCATTAACCCCATTGAAATTGGTGCCAAGCGTCACTCGATCCCATGTATCAAAGGTATCAGTATCCTCACAATCATCCCATTCACCGATGCTACAGGAACTACAAAAGCAAGCCTTCAATCTTGTCCAAATTTGTAGGGCCAAGTTGTCTGAGATTCTAATTGAATGAAACTGTCGAGTTCCATGCACTGTGTTCACTTGATGTGTTTGTGATCGGTCCACATTTGTCACCTCCCAGACTATTCTTCGCACTAAGTGTTTCCTTGTTGCTTGTTCTCCCATGATAGATGCACACCATTCGACTATAGATGCAATGTCTCGAAGGCGAGCACCTGTAAACTTCATCTCTTCCCTTCGAAGGGTAGTTTTAATGCATGCACCAGCACCATCGTGCTCTCCTTTTCCATGACCAGTTTCAATGTAGTTCCATACATGTGGCACCTTGTATTTTATGTGCAAAAAACACAACCATTCAAATACACATGCATTCTTGAACTGTCCAGCACAACCATCTGACCAAATGAAATGACGATAAAATGGTATATCCATAGCTATCACATGATCATAGAATAATTTAAAGAAATGTTGCACATAATGGATGTCATGGGTCCGGTCCTCACTTATGTAGAAGTGAATT
>LPNX010665074.1:97509-107509 GCA_001517045.1 Pseudotsuga menziesii | reverse complement strand
ATTCACTACCCTATTTTCTTGGATGCACAGCCCATGGCTTCATTCACCGTTAAAAAGAGGAATTATTTGTTTCCATCATAGTGTTGTCTAAATGGTATTATAATGGGATAAGGATTCTGTTACTCTTTTTTACTCTTGTACCAAATTAGTTAAGAAAAAATGCATATGTGTTGTAGCTTTATCATATTGCATATGTGATATGAATAAGCTATAACACATATGCGTTATAACGCATATGCGTTATTTTAAAATTAAAAAAATCAGTGGGAATAAGGTTTGGCATTATGTTCGGAAATAGCTTCGGACTACCGAACCTATTGGCTAGGACAAATAAACCAAGGCTATTGCTTGTCTTTTAGAACTCTATCAATATGCTTAGTTTAGATGGCGTGTTTTGCTATGACATACACAATATTTTTTATGAAAATATAGAATATTGTAGAGTACGATTTTACAATTCTGAATATGTAATTTTTTCCTTCAAAACTATGTTTTATTTATTTATAATTATTTTTCTAAATGACACACATCAGTTTTCGAAAATAGATACATCGATTGTTTGTTATATAACTTTTGATTTCGATCACCATTTCCCAATAAAACTATATGGTGCACTAGATGAGATCAAGCTCTACGATCTTATATTTAGAAATCAAGGATTTCATTAAATCCCCCCCCTAAAGTGTGGCACCCGCAGATAACATTTTAATTTCAAGCTTTTGTGACTTCAATAATTAATAATAATAAAAAATAATTCATGAAAAATTCTGAATAAATAGTGTTGCACTAGGCCCATATGTCCTTTATATGTCTGCAAGATTTTATCCCATATTGACATCATTTACCTCATATATTGTTGCACCCGCATAAACATATATGTTAAGATGTGCTGAAAATTTGAAAACCCAATTTCACGGAAACTAATTTTATAATCATTTACACACATTTTCTTTGCATAAATGCTATATATTATGAAATCTGATTCAATTACCTATCTTTTCTCTTTTTACTTCATCTTTAAATAAGTTAGGGAAGTACCCCTAATTGTCACCTAAAGTCAGAGTTTTCCATTTATTCCAGTATTATGTGGCATCTAAAGTGTATTTAAAGGAGTCCATGATTGTACATCAGCCCACTTATGAGTATTCCTAGGTAGGTCGACCCCAAAGAGGTTACCTGGATGACTTATTCAGTTGATTAAGTCACTCAATGGAAGGATATAAATAGGAAGGAATCCTCCTCATTTGATACACATACTCACACTCTCTCATGTTCACTTTAGGAGAGAGAGGATGAGGAGGAAAACAGAGAGCTACAAGAGACATTTTGTTCTTGGATTTGTTTCATCTTGTGATATTATCTTAGTGACAGAAATATTCTGAGGAAGTTTGTGGGGTTTTCTCTTTTATGGTTTCCCCGATGAAAATCTATGTGACTTGTGTCTCTTGTTTATATTGGATATATTGTTGTGCTTGTTATTCTTTCAGATAAAGATCCAAATCAAATTAAAGTAGAAAAACTAGCATGGTATCAGAGACTCTCTTAAATAAGGCATTGTGCAGCTGAGATAGTGCTACAATGATAACTACTGAAGATTAGGCTTTCATGCTTGAAAACCCTAGAAGACAAAATATAGTCATCTTGGTACTTTATCTATAACTCGAGATTGAAGAAGGATTAGGACATGAAACTTGGATAGGAAAAATATGAAATCTTTTTGTACATTGTGTGTGAGTTTCAAACTCATATTCACTATACTTTAGGAGATATGTTTCCTCCAAATCAGGGTTCTAGCCTCCTCCAAAATCTAGTCTTAAACATGTGACCTAGGGAGAATTGCTATATCTAGGTATAGGAAGATCCAAATCAAATTGATCAAAATGTTGCAGATAAGGAACAAAATGTAGTTTCTGTGGTCCAAGTTTTAGACCCCGAAGGTGAAATAGTGACACGTGTTAATACGTACAAGTTCGCTATTGAACCGGTCATCAAACAATTCACCTTGGAAAACTTAACATAAGTTCTACCTAGTGAATCCAATTCAACTATAACCTATGGGGATGGAAATAAGATAGGACAAGATATCTCAAGATGAATTTTCATATCTTAAGGAGAAGAAAGCTTAGAAATATAAAAAAATCAATATCAGGAAATTCTGTAGACGAAATTGGGGAAACTAGGGCTTCCTGTCCTAGGTGCTTCCCACCATATTTAAAAAAAAAGGAGTACATTGGACAAATAACCTTGAAGGTGTGCATATTCTTGTCCAAACAGAAGTTTGAAAGTCCAATTTTGGATAATTAGGGTTTCTCTAAATATCCCTATATCAACCAGCTCTGGAACCCAGTCGGACACCTTAATTCAGTAAGATCTAAATATTTTCTATTCATCATTTGAGGTTCTCATTTAAAAATGACTCATCACACCCAACTTGATGATAATATTGGGGGAGCTGAAAACTTCCAAGCATGGAAGTATAGGATCTCCCTAATCCTTGAATAAAATGACTTGGATAAGTATATCAGTCATGAAGTTCCATAACCGGAGGGAGATGATATTAAGGCTATCCATAAGAAGAACTTGGTCAAGGCCAAGAGAATCATTATATATTCTATTAAGGATAATCTCATTTCCCATGTGTCATCCTTGAAGACACCAAAGGAAGTGTTCGATGCTTTAACAAATTTGTTTGAAGGAAAGAAAAACTTGAAGCAGTCAAAGAGGATGTGGAAGAAGGAGTGATTGTTATGACCACCTTGAATGGCCTCCCAAGATCACAAGATTCATTCATTCAAGGAATATGTGCAAGAAGGAATTTGATACCTTTTAGTTGACTATGGGAAGAATACTTATAAGAAGAAGATCGGTTCATAAAAAGATAGGAGAATATGGGAGCAACTGAAGATCAAGATCTCATATTTCACACCATAAGAAAGAAGGAGGACTATCATCACAACAGAAGTAAGGACCATTATCACAAAAGACAAAATAAATTTAGAATATATCCTTCCAATATTAGATGCTACACATATGATGAGAAGGGACACTAGTCGAAATACTATCCCAGGAACAAAGGCTCCTCCTACAAGAAGTCAAACAAGAAAAGGCATCATGCCCACACTGCTGAATATGATGAACCAACTAATAAAAGATTCAGAGAAGTAAAGGAAGATTCCTCAAGTGATGAGGAATATACACATTGATACAGAAGAATTCTACCAATGAAGACAAATATCATACTCTTATCCATCTTGGTACTTGGATAAGAAGGAATGCAGCTGTGAATGAAGAAATGGCACTCATATTAATACAAACATAGGTTCCCAAAATCAAAAGATGAACTAGAGAACATTGTCAAAGACTCTAGGATCAAGAGGAAGTCCCCCCACCAAACAAAAAAATATAAGTATTTAATTGTAATTTCTTATATATCCACTTACTTAAATGATATTGTTTATTTGCGTACATATTTATATTCAGATGATGTGTTATGCATGATTGTGTATTTACATCTATGAACAATATACTACAAACTTGCATGTAATGGGTAAGTACACTATGGTGATGTACAACATTCCATTCCTACTTATCCAGAATGAAACCTCTTTGCTAACATATTGGGAGTAGTGCACACTCTTAATAAATGTTATGGTAGAGATGGAAGGCATCTAAAAAGTTACTCTATGTATATGGGACTGGAATGAATGTTGTAGAATTGGATAAGATAGTTGCATGACTTTGTGACATATATCTTTACAAATTAGAATTTTTCACTATTAATATGTTTTGGAAATTATGAAATGTTTCTAATCATGCAATCAAATTTGACTTGTAGGAAAGATCGTGTACAATCACCTACATGAAAAATAAGGATGAGACTTGTTCCAAAGAACAAGTGATGACGGTTCATATAGAAGATTCACTCTAACAAAAAAATAAAAATGAACTTGAAGCTCCCAAGGTCAGAGAGACCGTGATGAAAAAAAGAGCATCAGAAGAAGCATGACATGATCAAGCCACAGAGAGCATTAGATCCACCTTAAGAGATGAATAGCATCTTGGGGACAAGAGATCATCCAAGATGAAGAAAAGTATGAAAGGAATTCGAAATAAAGTAAGAGGCCTCAAACACACTCCAGTTACGTGGAACTATTGAGTAAGATCATTGATATAGATCCTTCCAGCTATGAAGAAGCAACCAAGAAGAAATGGAAGGAGAGTACCAATTGATAGAAAAAGAATGAGGTCTAGGATGTGATTTCGAGACCTCAAGGGAAGTTCATAGTGTCTTTCATAAGGAGCTACATGATCAAGCATGTAGTATATGGTAGCATCAAATGATACAAATAAAGGTTCGTGGTTTCTCTCAAAAAGAGGGAGTAGACTATGGCATGACATACTCCATTGGCCAGACACACTTCTCTAGTAAAAGTGTATATTGAGTAGAGAACCACATGTGTGAAGAAGGATTTGTACGAGTTCAGAAGACACCCATGGATAAGCATATCCAGTTACATGAGGAGCTTGAAGATCACCTAGAGTGATGGAGTTCTCAACCTTTTCTACAAGGTTGAATATGGAAGCCTGCAGAGGATGATAAGATCACAGATGGGCGCAGGATGAACTTTCAACAAAGTTCAAGATAGAGGATATTTGTATCCATTGACATTAATAGATGATATATATGGATACATATAATATTAGTAGCAAAGGACGCTACTTGCCATTCTAGCATATAATTTTCTAATACATAGAGTACAAAATGTAGAGGGAGGATGATGCTTCGCTTCAGAGGGAGTGATTGCAGAAGATATCCGAGTTCAAGAATCTTGACATGGTACAACAAGATGGACAACTTCCTGATGGAATTAGGATTTACTAAGAATAAGTCAAATTCCAACCTTTACTTTAAGGTTGAAGGAAGAAGACCGATATATGTCTATGAATTGTTTATGACAAGAGAGAACGAACTCATTATAGATGTAAAGAGGAAGCCTGCTACTGTGAGATGAGATACCTAGGGATGATGCACTAATTATTAGGAATGCAAGTGTGGTAGAGTATGGATGGGATTTTCCTTGGTCAAGGAAAGTATGCAGTATGTTGGACTGCAAGGCAATAGCCACACCTAGGGCATTGAAATTGAAGTTACTATGTGATGCTTCATCAGAATCAGTTCATGCCACGATGCATCGTCACATTATTGATGTACCTGAATAATATGAGACTGGACATATGCTTTGTTGTGAAAAATTTGAGCCAATTCCTAAGGGATTTGAGACATGTTCACCTGGTTGCTTCAAAGAATGTATTGAGGTACCTAAAGGATACAACTAACTATGGGTTCAACTATGATGGGAATTAGAAGATTAACTTGCATGGTTATGTTGATTTGAATTGGGCAGGATACACCGCAAATAGGAAGAGAAATTCGGGTTGTTTCTTAAGTTTCAGATCCAACATGATATCATAATTTAGTAGGAAGTAGTCCTGCATGGCTCTAAGTATACCCGAGGAAGAATATTTTGCATCTTGCTCTACTAGTTGAGAGGTAGTATGGCTTCGAAAGATACTATCTGATTTTTTATTATTATCTAACTTGCATTTTTTGTCTAGTGTAGAGAGGAGCAATGAAGCTCCAGTATGTGGCAACAATTGAGTAGATAGCGGATGTATTGACCAAGTCGCTGGCTAGAGTGAAGGAACCTTTATTTTCATAAATGAAATAGAGAGAGAAATTACAACCAAATACTTAGTGTTGAGAAGTCTCTTCTCAAGTAAACCTTTCCTCCAAAGCTTCAACTTGTCTACCAAATGCTAACTCTCATTGAGTGGATTTGGCCAAATTTTTGATGTTGTAGCATAATATTCCTCCCTTTACCCATGGGCGGTGAGCCAATACTTATAGCAATGGGAGGATAGAGTAGGTTGAGGATCTTAGGGGTGAGGTGGAGGGAAGATCCTATAAGGATGGATCTCGAGCCTAGGTGGTAAAGAAGTCTAGGGATGAGGCTTCCATGAAGAAAAGCTTTGAGAATCCTCTTGAAGCTTCTTTTTTTACATGTAGAACTCGAGCACTGCTCTTTGTACACTAAGACAAAACGCTACCCAGGGAGTACCGCTCATTGTATGAAGGTAAGTGGCGGTGAAAACTATTATTGTTTTAGGAAAAATGTGTTACACATAGGGGTAACACACATTGACCACAAGGAAAGTGTGGTGGTGGCCAAAGGCATGAAATCACTGATCCTGACCCACTTTCAACTTCACAACTTGAGTATTTGAGGAAAATACTGATGTTTGATTCTCATTATACGATGATGAAGAGAAATGTGTGTAGTATAATCCCCCCCAAAGCATGAGACTAGAGGGATAGGATAGGTGAAGGATTTGCAAGAACAAGTTATCACTTCGAGGAAAGAGTTCACTGATCGGAGATCTCCAACAACCAAGCTTATCCTGTAGTACATCAACACTTTGATTCATGTCCATATGAATCTCATCATGGATGTTGACCAATACAATATAGATCCATGTGAAGTACAAACAATCATGGCTATTAGAATACATCATAGATCCATGCAAAGAAGACTCAAACTTAGACATAGCTGCTAGACATATAATGTATATCTATGCCATGCAAATGCAAATTTGAGCACAACCACAACCATACAAATGTGGAGCCTCTATAGGACTCATACAATTACTCCATCACAACATGGGGAAAGCAATGAGTGCTTAAAAAATACCTAGGTTCTTTGTCTTATCTTCAACAAAGTAAGATTCCATCCATGTGATTACAATGTCTTGATGTCAAACATGGTAGAAACCACTTTATTACTGGCCAATGATGAAAACCATTAACAAGTGCAAGGGAGATCACCATTGATGACGATGATTCCCAAGGTACTCCAGTACATTATTTTGAATGTGAATAGATGATTTTATGTCGAACACTCGGTTGAATATTTCGATCAAAGTTCAATGATGTAAACCTATTGTTGAGAGCAATAGAATATGCCATTGCTGTAAACATATATCAACATACTACTTTTTTTTAAGACTAATTACCGGATGATGAGTTGAAGTTGATAAGAATAGTCTCGTCAAAGGAGGGCCATGATGAATTCCACATCAAAGAAACAAAACTAGAAACAAAGTTCTAGAATTTGAGTATGAATTAACCATATGAGTAACTCAAAGGTAACTAACACAAAGGTAGTTTTTCTAACTGTAGATGCAAATTCTAAACACAATTTTCCTTTGAACATAGGGCGACACGATCGAATACTTGGCATCATTGACTTGAAAAGGAAGATACCAAAATATAATGAGATGATGGATGATGCATTCTTTGAAAGACTCAAAGGAGTGACATGACTCATTAAAGTGGATCGACTTGAAAGAAATATGAATACCCAATTGGCTGAATGAAATGCAGAAAAGTACCATGTTCAAAGGTGACTACAAACTTCCATTATTGCAAATGAAATATAGTTCCCCTTCCATTAATTTCCCCATCATGATTGATGAGTGCCTCTTTTTATTTTTATGAGTTCAAAGAGGGTAACAAACACTTGTTGTAGCTTATCATGCGATAAGTACATTCTCACATGTTTTTCAAACCTGAGAAAGGATGGGTTCGTTTGCAAAAGAGGGTCTCTCAGTGTTTAGTTTAATGAGTCCATTGAAAGTACACTCGGTATCGTTCATGTTTAGAGAGTCTGAATGAAATGGAAGAAGACTCCGGAGTGTCCTTTTTCATATGATTTAGTCTCCGAGTCCTGAAAAAGTATAAAATAATACCTTAGAGAAGTCTTCTAGTCCATGACTAGAGTATTCCTTTTTTGAAATTTAGTTGATTCGAATCGAAAATGGGGTAAAATACCATCAGAAAGATGACAATTCAAGTCCTTTTACAAGCGTGAAGAAGACAAGTTCACTCAATGATATTTTCACATTTTAAGAGTCTGAAAAGAGCTTAAAGAGGGCTCTATTAGGGTTTCTTTTCATGAAAAGGGTTTAACAAGCCTGAAAAAATAGTAAAATTTGACTCAAAAATTCAGTTCTAGGCTTAACAACCACAACTAAAGTTTTGAAAACAGAGATAAGAATATTTTTTCCGTTTTGTGCAAGAACGAAAAAGTAAAATATAAACTCATTCATATCCAAAAACTTTGATTCTCCATACCCTACAAACTTCAAAACTGACTATTAGACTCTTAAAAAATCAAAAACTAGGCTTTAAGTGACCATTTAGGGGAAATATTTAAATAAAATAATAAAAATAAAACCCTAAAATAGTAAATAAAACATAGTGAATAGTAAAAAACACTTACCATTTGTATTTGCTACCTTTTGGAGAGAAAATTGAACCATTTTGGGTGCATATTTCAAGTGTAGATTGTGGAGCCCATGACCAAATATTTCCTGAATGGTTAGATATAGGTAACTCTTAAGCCCATTCCTAATCTTTTCATGGTTTCCAATTTTGATTTCATGCATGTTTAAGGTTTTTTTGGGCATTTCTCCAAGAGGAAAATGCGTTTACAGGGTAAGAGTCTTTTCCTTTTTGGGAAGAGTGGTGCTCAAGTGACATCGTGTTTTTCCTAGAGAAAAAAATGGTGGCACTGCTTTGTCATAATGCAGAAAAAATGGTGCCGCAATTTTCCCTAGAACGTTTTCAAAATAGACCAAAAGAATGAATTTGAAGTATTTTCAATGATTGTATCTATGTTCTAATACTCCATTTTAATGTTTTGGAAGGATACTTTCAATAAAAATGGGGACTGGGAAGGAGAGGGAGCATGAGATTGATGATATAAGAGGAGGAAATGATGCTAGGACCATATCTTCGCTTCATGGATGTGGGCTATGAAATTATTCAATATGCCCAGTATGAGATCATAGGTGAGTTTGTTGGAGTACATTCTCAAGATGTGGAATCCTGAGTATCAGTACCTTGAGGTAGGGTCCCACATACTGATGGTGGAAGTAGATGACATCAGCTTCCTCACAGGCTTGTCCAGGAGGGGAGCGCCTATCTCATTTTTTGGACCTCGAGGTGGGGAAATCACCACACATTGTCTCATAGTTTTCTATTTATTTCCAGGAATAGATATGTGGCAAGAAGATAACCATCAACAATGTGATGTCTTTACCCCTTTGGATGGTATTGTTCACTATGTAGTGCATCTCAGGGAGCCAAGGGACTCATCAAGCATCCTGTGCTCACAAGCTATATGCCTTGGAGGAAATATCACCTATAGGCTTCAACTAAGAAGAAGCCTTAGTAGTTAATTTCAAGGAGAAGATGACTAAGTGTTGATGAGGAGATTGAAACAATTTGGTTATTGCACAATCCTAGTGTCATTCTTTTTTGAGAGAGTACCACACTTGAGGCAACAGGTGGCCTTCACTAAGTTGAGGACACAGGATCAACACATGTTGAGATGGTTCTAGGTTATGTCCTGCCATGGAGGCGACGGATCCAAATTCAAGTACGAGGATGCATTTTTTTATGGTTGGATGACCAGTTCCTCATGACTGAGAACTATGCATATGCCAATACTGACTTTAGGGGAGATCCATATTTGGCCCTACCAGTAGATGATTAGTGGGGTGATATTGGTGAGTAAAACACTAATATATTTATGTTTTTATAATTTATTGTTTTATGATTTTTATGTATGTTAACGATACCTACTTTTTCTCATGCAGATGTGGGATTGGCATGACCTGGGGGTTTTATCCCATATACAGGAGAGCGGGGGCCCTCTTTTTGCATCGTGAAGATGACAAGATGACATAGATGGAAGAGAATCTCAACTAGCTCACATTATATATCCCAGACATATGAGTGGATCACCTCCCTAAGAGGTATCTGAGGCATACCCCGGGTGTGTCAGGCCACTTTGGTTGCTTTCTACGCAGAGTGGCAAGAGCCATCATGTGTTACAATGAGCACCACTAGGGTTCCATATGATGTATACACTGAAAT
>LPNX010665074.1:45394-97226 GCA_001517045.1 Pseudotsuga menziesii | reverse complement strand
ATATATATATATATATATATACATAGACTTTTCTATTGGAGGTCTACTTGTTTTTAATAATGGAATGTTATTTAAATAAGTTTTATGTTTTTTACTGCTTATTTACAATGGACCATGTTATTTTACTTATCAATGTCATGAATTAGAAATGTACCAATCTGACATATAATTGGCAAGTGAATCTGTAACCGTGTTACAAGATTTTGGGATATGTTAATAATTAATGGATTTGAATGAACTTTCCAACAAAAGTACCCTCTAAAAAAGTCATAGGAAAACCGGGTTTCAAATGGCATAAACGTGGTTCAAATGAGAAACCACCAGCTAAGAATCCATACAGACTACTAAATGATCAATGTTATGAGATGCAACTTCAGTTAGCAAACCTATCACTGCTTGATACTCGACAATATTATTGGTTGTCAGACCTATACAGACTGCTCCTAAACTAACTAGGTCATCATCTTGGGAATATAATACCCAGGTGGCTAAATCAAGATTCAGGGTGTGACGATAAGTACCATCAACAAAACCATAGAAGGTAATCTAATCTACATAATCAAAACATGGGATACGCAGCAGTTGTACAAGAACTCAAAACTATATTTAAAATAACAAACCCACACTTAAAAAGTCAAATATGCACATATATATAAGGAACTGATGCAAAGATATACTAACAATAGTACCTTTTCAGGTACGGCCCATTGTGAGGTTTTCTGAAAGGTATCCCATCATAGTCAACAAGCTCATAGGAAACTTTTTCTAAGACTTTACTTATGATATAGGGACCATACCACATTGATTATAACTTTCCCTTCCTATGTTTATCCTGTTTCTGATCATAGGTCATAACCACATCTCCTTCATTGAAAACACGAGGCTGAACTAATTTATCATATTGAGCCTTGAACCGTTTTTTGTGCAACGCATTAGCTAAGGTGACATCTCATTGAGTCTCGTCAAAGTTTGCCAGATAAAGAAAATGTTCTTCTTCGGTAGAAGTACTAGGTAGAAGCTCAACAACAAGCTCAAGTGACATAATTTCACACTCAATAGGTAGGAAAACTTTTAGTTCGTACAGTAATTGAAAAGGCATAAAGCCAATCATTATTTTGACAGAAGTTTTGTAATCCCAAAGTGCGGAAAATAGAGTTAAATGGAATTTGGATTTATGATCTCCAACCATCCTACAAAGCATAGTCTTCCAGACCTTTTTAATGGCTTCAACCTGGCCATTATCTTGTGGATAGTAAAGGGTTGAGTTTTCATGAACAAAACCCAACTTGGCACTTAGCTCGGCCATCATCTGATTACAAAAATCAGATCCATGATCATTTACTATGGCTCGTGGAACTCCAAACCTAGCGATGATGTGATTAAATTAGAAGAGGAAGGCAGTCTTACCATCCTCTGCGTATGTAGGCATTTCCTCAATCCATTTCGTGAAACAGTCCATAGCTACAATAATGAAACCATGGCCCCCAGCTAAGGTAGGATTACAATGCATAAATTCAATCCTTGATTTGGAAAAAGGGCAAACGATAATGATAGGGTGTAACAGAGTAGGATGGGTGTGCTTTTTAGGATAGAAAAGTTGACATGGTGGGCATTTTTTAGCCACTTCTTGACAATCCTAAAATATTAAAGGCCAAAAGTACCCAACGCAAAGAATTTTTTGAGCTATATCCATCCCGGAAATATGACCACCATATGCTCTAGAGTGGTAGTCATTCATGACTTGTTCAGCCTCATCATGAGTAAGACATTATTGGATAATTGAATAAATACCACGTCGGTATAGGGTATCATTAAGAATGATATAGTACTTAGCATGGTGGAGAATGCGTCAGTGATCATCGCAAGATAGACTTGGATGAAATATTTGAGTTTGGAGATATATGATCAAATCTCCATACCACTAATTGTTCATGATTATCAAGAACAAGAATTCATCTGGAAATGAATCATTGGGCTCATTTTCCATGGGAACACGGGGAAGGTCACACATCAAATCCATGAAGAATAGGGACTTCTTGTAAGTGGTATTAGCAAATTCGAGATCAAATTCTTGTAGGATAACAATCCAACAAGAATATCCCCCCCTAGTACTTGATGGGTAAGAATATAGTACACAGGGTTTTGATATGCAAGCACGATATTGGTGTGAAGTAAGATGTAATTACAGAAACATTGCACAACAATGGCCGTAGCCAAATATAGCTTCTGCACATGTGAATATCAAGTTTTAGAGTCAAGAATACTCTTACTGACATAGTATATCACATGTTCTTGATCGTTTGAATCTTCCTAGACTAGGACCATACTAATGGTAGTAGTGGAGGCAACAATGTAAAGCACAAAATATTTCAAATAATTTGGGGGGTGCAACACAGGTGAGTGTGTTATTGTTAGGATAAATAATAATCCCTTTGGATAACTCAACCTAATTTACCACTTATCCTAAGTTTTTGACTAAAACATGTGACTGTATCATCAACTGGATCTCCTCCTTCAATCAGGGATCCTAACTGGGTCTTCTCCTTCAATCTAGGAGAAAATATGGGTTGATATGCATGACATATGCACCCCATTCAGTTAACTGAAGGTTGTTTCACCTACCTTTCAATTAAACCAGAGCTACAAAGGCGCCTTCCTCATCAATTAGCCTATTTTTGGTTAATTTCAGTTAACTGGAGTGATTAAAGGCACCTCCACCTACTTTTGGTGACTTATTTCAGTGCAGTTCAGTTAATCTCACCTAAATAAAGTCAGATAGGATCCCTCACCTACTTGTAGAATCCAGGAAATTTTGATACCATGAATGACTTATTTACCAAGTTTAAGCACCTTGTGCTTTGATTGAAGCAATGTGAAGTTGAGAAGGAAGATGATCAGCTCATCCTTTCTACCCTTTTGAAACTTGGACCAGAATACTCTATTTTTGTGTCTACCTTTCACATCAAAAAGCTTATAATTCCAAATTGGAAGATGTCGACCCTGAATGCATTCATTGAGTCTCTCACCAATGAGCATGATAAAATTGTTTAAATGGGAATCATGAGATCCTCTAAGATCAAGCCTTGTTTGTTGGAAGACCCAAAGCTTCGTATGCAAAAGGAAATAAAAAGGAAAAGAAGAAAAATTTTGAGTCTCCTAAGTAGAAGGAGCAGTCATATGAGCCCTCAGGTTCGAGGAAAGAAAAAAAAAAGGAAAAAGAGAAAACACAATGATCATACTGTTTGAGGGGCTTTCATCCAGAAATCTCTTGTACGAAGAGAACAATTGATCAAATGGCTTGTATCCTCGAGAAAAACAACATCACTCTTATAGCTGGTGCAAGGAATACTGACTATTGAGAAAAGACTGAAGATCGGGATGAGAGATGCCATGCACTGAAGGCTAGTTGTTCAAAAACACATGCTTTCCTCATTGATTAAGGAGATTCCAATAATATGGTTGCATCTAGAGAATCATTCTCTTCATTACAATATACTAATGGTATGAGCATTCACATGGGTGATGAAACTCAAATTCGAGTTGAAGGGAAGGGTTCTATCAAGTTAAAACATGGAAAGTTCAATGATGTACTCTATGTTCCCTTTTTAGCTGCAAATTTTTTATCTGTTTATCAGATGACTCACATTGGAACACCAAAGTGAGTGGTATTTGGTCCTGAATCAATGGAGATCAAAAATATTTCATCTGGGAATATTATAGTAAAGGGTGCTGCAAACCATGTCTCTAAGGCACATGAATTCTCACACTTTTCGCCATACTCAGATCTAGTGCACTCTCAACTACCATTTGAAAGGGGAGGTAAAAAGATTCATATGATAATGTTTCCATTGGTGTTTCAAATTCTGAATCCGAAGTAGAGGACTCAGTTGAATCAGTTTATGAAATTGAAGATGAAGTTCACAGTGATCCAAATCCAAATCCAGTCCCCACTCCCAATCCTAGGTCCAAATGGGCACAATAGGTTATTGGGGAAGCTGGGAAGTGTTGAATTTTCATATGCTAAACTAGATAATTAGTGTTTCATTTCAATTTCATAACAAAAGCATATAAATAGGATCACTGAAAGATAGACAAGCACAACCATACAAAAGGAACACAAAGATTTATCCTGGGAAAACCCTAAAGGGAAAATCCCAACAAAAGCTTCCTCAATATAGATGCCCCAAAAGATAAAAGGTAAAATGAAAAGGGAGATCAAAGACTGATCCTCCTCCTTCTCCAGCTATTCGATCCTCCACTAATGCGCTACACAAGTGAGAGTGTGTGTTGCAAATGAGGAGTTCCACACCTCTATTTATATTCATCCGTTCACTTTAATTATCAATTTTGACATGTTGGCTAGAGTTAATCATGTAGGCTTGAGTTACACATGTAGGCTCAAGTAACCACACTGGGGTGCTAATGACCCACCTTTAAAATTAGAGGGGACTACCTCATGACTCTTATTAGTTCTTCTAATTAGAAGCATCGGAGCACAAAGTAATACAATTGGTTTTCCTGGTAGAACCATCGGGGACCACAAAAGATACATATAGAACATTCTTTGAAGTTATAATATTTCAACACTCTCCCTTAACGAGAAGGGTATTCTACAACAAAAACAACAACAACAATAATAGGAGAGAAATAGAGGACATCATCGACATCATTAGGGTAACACATCTATAAATCATTGGAAGCTTTTCAACATCATGTAGTCTTCATCTTCAATCTTCAGTCTTCAACAACATCAAAACTTTGACCGCTTCGATCAGCAACAACTTTGATCGCTTCGATCAACAAAATTTTTTACCTTTCGATCAGCAACAACATCTTCAGCACTTTGACCTTTCGATCAGCAGCAACATCTTCAGCACTTTGACCTTTCGATTAGCAACAACATATTTAGTACTCTGACCTTTTGATCAGCAACGACATCTTCAGCACTTTGACCTTTCAATCAGCAACATCATCATAATCATATTCTGATCCTTCGATCAGCAACATCATCATCATATTCTGATATTTTGATTAGAAACACCAGCAACATCATCATCATACCTTGAACTTTCAAACAACAACATCAGCAACATCACACTCTGATCTTTCGATCATTACGTCATCATCACATTCTGATCTTTCGATTAGTATGTCATCATCATCACACTCTGATATTTCGATCAATACATCATCATCATCACACTCTGATATTTCGATCAGTATGTCATCATCATCATATTATGATCTTTCAATCAGTACTACATCATCATCATCAGCAACAACCTGTAATCCACAGCTCAAAGACAAAAAAATTCTTTGGATCACTTTTGGACTTAAAGTCCAGGGATGATGCAATCCCACCGCATTCTCAACAACTGAAGTCACCGAATTGATTATGGGATAATCAGTCCCTATCACTTTAGGACTATGTCCAAGGATGATGCAATCCTACCACATTCTCGAGGGCCGAAGTCACGGGATTGATTACGGGAGAATCAGTCCCTATCACTTTAGGACTATGTCCAAGGATGATGCAATCCTACCACATTCTTGAGGACCGAAGTCACCGGATTGATTACGGGAGAATCAGTCCCTATCACTTTAGGACTAATTCCAAGGATGATGCAATCCTACCACATTCTTGAGGACTGAAGTCACTGTATTGATTATAGGAGAATCAGTCCCTATCACTTTAGGACTAAGTCAAAGGATGATGCAATCCTACCACATTCTCAAGGACTGAAGTCACCGGATTGATTATGGGAGAATCAGTCCCTATCACTTTAGGACTAAGTCCAAGGATGATACAATCCTATCACATTCTCGAGGACTGAGGTCACCGAATCCATTATGGACAAATGTCTCGGGATGATACAATCCCTCTTCATTCTCGAGGACCAAGGTCACTGGATCACTTTATGGAAAGTTCCTGGGGATGATACAATCCCACTGCAACATCACTAATCCCCCTTTTGGGGAAGGTATTTCCAAACAACACCAAGCTTGTCTTGAAAGTGTTCAAACTTTACCTGAGACAGAGGCTTTGTTAGCACATCATCATCTAAACCATTATCATCTACATATTTAATATGTGAATACTGAACTATCACCATCTGTATCTCTAGTATGTGAATACTGAAAGCATCATCATCTATATCTTTAGTATAGAAATACTGAAAGCATCATCACCTCTATATTCAGTATAGAAATACGGAATCACCATCATTTGGATCTACAGTATGTAAATACTGAAACATCATCTATATCTTCAATATGGGAATACTAAAATCATCATCATCTATATCTTCGGTATGGAAATACTGAAACATCATCATCTCTATATTCAGTATAGAAATACTGAATCACCATCATCTGCATCTACAATATGTAGAAATACCGGATTTCTATGTGTTACGACGGAGCACAGGGTTCTCTGTCATCACAACTCTAGTTATCACATAGAATCATTGTAGTATCCATCTTTAGGTCAAAGAGACCTGATATCAGCTTTCAAATCCATATGGCTTCACAACTTAGCAGAGCAATCTGCTATGTATTCTGCTTCAGTATTGCTAAGAGAAATACTAGACTGTTTCCTGCTAAACCATGAACTCATAGCAGACCCCAAACACAAGCATCTACCTAATGTGCTTTTCCTATTTGAGATACTTCCATCCCAATCTACATTTGTATAGCCATACAATCTGTAGTCATGGTTTCCATCATAGTATAGACCAAAGTCTATAGTCCCTTTCATATATCTCATCACATGTTTTGTAGCTATTTGGTGAACACGTCTAGGTTGAACTAGATATTGACTCAAGGTGTTCACAACAAAACAAATTTCTGGTCTGGTATTTGTTAGATACATTTAACAAACCAATAATATTTCTTTATTGAGTCACATCCACTAACTCTGATGAGTCATCAACTAACAACTTCAAGTTGGAATCCATGGGTGTGGCCATGGCTTTGTATTCCAACATATCGAATCTTTTCAATATCTCTACTGCATACTTTCCCTAGTTGAGAAATATTCCTTCTGAATTTTTCCATACTTCCAGACCTAGGAAATAATGCATTAACCCAAGGTCTTTCATATAAAATTCTTCAACGAGCTTCTTCTTGCATTCTACAATCTGTTTCTCATTCCTTGTCAGGAATAGATTATCCACATACAGTAATAGTATGACATGTTCATCTTCTACAACCTTGAAGTAAAGGTTAGGATCGAATTTCATTAGGAAACTATCTATCCTTCCATACCAGGCTCTAGGATCTTGCTTTAGGCCATAGAGGGCCTTCTTCAACTTGCATACGTGAGTCCATCTATCTTCAACTTCAGATCCTTGTGACTACTCTATGTATACTTTTTCTTCAATCACACCATTCAGAAAAGGTGTTTTCACATCCATTTGGTGTAAGTCCCACTTCATCATGGATGCAAGTGCCATGATATCTCTAATCAAAGTATACCGTGCTACTAGGGAAATTGTCTCTTCATAATTAATTCCCTCTTTCTGATAGAAAACCTCTAGCCACAAGTCTTTCCTTACTTCTATCTGCAACATATTTTATCTTGCAAATCGATTTGGAAGATACCACATTCTTGCTTTCTAGTTTGAGTACTATATCCCAAACATCATTCTAGTATTATTTCATCATAACATCTTCCATGAGTTCATCTTGTCAGGTCATTAACATATCCTAGTCTTCTGCATTCAACCTTGAATGTTGGAACCCACTTTACTCTTGGTAAAGTCTCGATCCATCAGGAATTTGTCCATCATGTCGTACCATGTCGAACTTAAATATCTTCTGTAGTCACTCCCCCTAAAGTGGAGTATCATCTTCCCTCTTCATTCTGTACAGGTGGTTCTATGATTGATATATACTTGTCAATAGAGTATGTCATGTCATAGTCTATTCTTTCTGAGGAAAATAACGAACCTTGCTTTGTACACTTGTTCTTGTAGATCCATATGGAAGATACTATGTACTTCCCTTTATGTCTCGAACCCATATCAAATACATCATTCCTCATGATCAATTGTTACTCTTTGATCATAGCTTCTTTCATAGCCATGGTGGTCTTCACACTTCAAGGTGGATCTATCGCTCTCTGAAGCTCTTTCCTTCATCATGATGTCTCTGACCCTGGGAGCTTCAGATTCATGTTTATTGAATTGTCATCATTTGTTCTTCAGAACAAGTCTCATCCTTCTTTTCTTGTAGGTGGTTGTACAGGGCCTTTCCTACAATTCAAATGCACCAGTTGCATGGTTAGAACTATTTCATAAAACATATGCATAACAACAAATTCTTATGCATCATGCAACTATTTAGCCAACAAAACATACATCCATATCTCACTACTGTCATTAATGCTGCATAACACATCAACTAAATATAATCAAATGTATAACAAACCAATATCATGAAATAACAATTGAATACTTATCTTTTATTTGTTTCGTGGGTAGAATCCTTCTTGATCATTTTTTTCATTCATGACATCATCAAAATGATAAGATGGATAAGAGGTTCTTCAAGAATTGAGTTCTTCATATTCCTCTTCACTTGAGGGATCTTCTTTGAATGGTGAGAGCTTGATCTTCAATTGCTCCCATATTCTTCTTCTCTTCTTATGAGTCAAGCTTCTTCTTCTTCCCAGATTCAGCTGAAAGTAATCACTTCCTTCTGGCACACAGTGCTTGCATGAATTAATCCCATGATCCTGGGAGGCCATTCAAGGTGGCTATCACCACTTCTACATTATTCACTTCTTCTTTTACCTATTCAATTTGTTTCTTAAGGTCATCTTCTGATGTATGTATTTCCTTCAAATAGCTTGGTCAAGGAATCAAAAATCTCTTTCGGTGTCTTTAGGGAAGACACTTGTGGTACAAGTTGATCCATGACTGAATCAACAATGATCTTCTTGGCCTTGACTAAGTTCTTTTGGTGTAAGGCTTTGAGCCTCATCTTCCTTTGGAGCTAGAACCTCTCTACTCATGTAGGCGTCCAATTCATTTTCTTTAGAGAGATCAAATACTTCCATGCTTTGAATTTGTCAACTTCACCAAGCTTATCATCAAGCTGATGAGAACCTCAAATGGAAATAACAAAAGATTAGATCTTACCGATTTGAAGTGTCTGTCCTAGTTCCGGAGCTGGATGATCTAGGGTTTGTCAGAGAAACCCTAATTTTAAAAACTTGGAATATTTCATATCTGATTGGATATAAATATAGATCTCTTCAATATGAGCTGTCTAATGTACTCCTTCTCTGAAAATTGTGGAGGGAAGCTCCTGGAACAGGAAGCCCTAGTTTTCCAATTTCTCCTGCAGAAATTCCTGATACTGTTTCTGCGCTATCTCTAAAATTAATGATCCTATATGACTAAAAATTCGTACTAAGGTACCCTCGCATGTCCCTATTCCAACACAAAAATTTTCGTCAGAATTGGTTTCACCAATTGGGACTTATGATCATTTTCCCAAGGTGACCTGTTTAGAACAACGAAGTTGTATGGGCTTCCATGTGTCCCTGTTTCATCTTCAAAGTCTAAAAATTGGACCACAGAAATTACAGTCTATGTTATTTCTGGAACATCTTCCAGAATTTCATTTGGACCTTTGTAGCCCAAGATATAACAATTCTCCCCAGGTGTCATGTTTAGGGATGAATCTTGGAAGAGGATAGAACCCTAACTTGGAGGGTTCATATCTCCAAGAATATAGCGAATATGAGGCTGAAGTTTGGACACAATGTACATCATGATTTTATCTTCTACTTTTACAATTTTTATCTCTTGATACTTCACCAATCCCAAGATATATCGAATTTACCAAAACTTATCATTTTTAGTATTTAGGGTTTTTCCAGCTCGGGGTCAAACTAGGGTTTGACTTTCCCAAAGTTTCACCCAACCAAAAATATTGATCCATGTCTCTAAAATTCGATTTTGATGAGGAGAGAAATCCTATGTCAGGCTCACTCAAAAATTATTCTTCTATAGAATGCCCTAATTTCTCGCACAGAAAACTGAAAATGCTCGGAATCGAATTCTGCTTCGACAGAAAGATGTGCCCTTCAATGGAGAGTTAGCCTAGCCTTATTTTTCTGATCGATTGTGGGGAGAGACCCAAAAATTATGAATCCCTAGCTTCTGTAGCTACACAATTTCTTCTTTCACGGTGGCTCTGATACCAGGTTGAATTTTCATATGCTAAGCTAGATCATTAGTATTTCATTTCAATTTCATAACAAAAGCATATAAATAGGATCACTGAAAGATAGACAAGCACAACCATACAAAAGGAACACAAATATTTATCCTGGGAAAACCCTAAAGGGAAAAACCCAGCAAAATCTTCCTCAATATAGATGCCCCAAAATATAAAAGTTAAAACCAAAAGGGAGATCAAAGACTGATCCTCTTCCTTCTCCAGCTACTTCTCTCTTTTCCACTAATGCACTACACAAGTGAGAGTGTGTGTTGCAAATGAGAAGTGCCACACCTCTATTTATATTCATCCATTCACTTTATCAATTCCAACATGTAGGCTCGATTTAATCATGTAGGCTCGAGTTACACATGTAGGCTCAAGTAACCACACTCGGGTGCTATCGGACCCACCTTTACAATTAGAGGGGACTACCTCATGACTCTTATTAGTTCTTCCTATTAAAATCATCGGAGCACAAAGTAATACAATTGAT
This sequence comes from Pseudotsuga menziesii, assembly GCA_001517045.1. Lineage (NCBI taxonomy): Eukaryota > Viridiplantae > Streptophyta > Pinopsida > Pinales > Pinaceae > Pseudotsuga > Pseudotsuga menziesii. The sequence continues at coordinate 86,500 of LPNX010665074.1, read as the reverse complement.
TCTCCCGGTAGGACCATCAGGGACCACAAAAGATACATATAGAATATTCTTCAAAGTTACAATATTTCAACAGGAAGATGACTGGAGATCCATTTGACATAAAGAGGAGAAGAAATCGGTTTCAGAAAGAGAACCTTGCTCTATTTCAAGCAAGTTCACTTCCTTCAAAGAGGTGCAACAAACTCCCAATGAGATGCTACATGATAAGGACTGATCAACTACACTACTCTTAGAAGAACAAAGTGGATCATGTCTTTCTTCCTCCAAAAAGAGACAAAGGTAACATTCCTCCTTCATTTCCAGGGCCCAAGTTATCCAAACTCATGATTAAAGGGGGGTGTTAGGATAAATAATCCTTCTTCTGGATAAATCATCTTAATTTACCAATTATCTTAAGTTTTTGACTCAAACATGTGATTGCATAATCAACTGGATCTCCTCCTTCAATTAGGGATACCTAACTGGGTTGATTTGCATGACATATGTGCCCCATTCAATTAACTGAAGGTTGTTTCACCTACCTTTCAATTAAACTGGAGCTAAAAAGGTGCCTTCCTAATCAATTACCCCATTTTTGGTTAATTTCAATTAACTGGAGTGACTCGGTTCAGTGAAGTTCAGTTCATCTCACCTAACTGGAATCAGATAAGTTCCCTCACCTACTTGTTGGCATTCATTTGATTTCTATTCAGTTAGACTCAATATAAATTGCCTCTCAGTCAATTAGAGTCAATTAAGTTGAAGTTAAGTGGTTAACTGATGTGTCAAGTGGTGTTTACCTAACAAGTAAGCCACTCTCATGTAATGAATTTGAATGACCTCTCTGAGATTTGAATTGCATGGCTCTTTATTCCATGTATTGCATTGTATAACTACCTTTGATTAATGATAAGCAAATATACAACTGCAACTCCTAATTGCACCGTTTCATGTCATTTCTGAGTAAAATTGATCCGTGAAATCTATTGTAAGTTTTTGTCTTGTTTCTTAGATTGTTGTGACTCCAATTTTATAGTTATAGCATGTTTTAAATTATTGAAACATCTTTGAGCCTAATCTTCCTAAAGAAATGGAGCATTATTTTTCAAGAGACGCATATAGGCATGCATTTTCTCTACAAAATTGCATACGAAACGACGAAGAAATTTCTCCTTCCTTTGCAAAATTTAGAGTTCAGTAATGTTTTTCGGAGGTGGTAAGGCCATGATAGCATAAATTTTTAAGGGACCAATTAGAATCCCATCCTTGGAAACAACAAAACCAGGTAAGCGTCCAATCTGAACACAAAAAAAAAAAATTTGTGGATTTGACCGAATATGGTAATGCCAGAATAGAAGGAAAATGTGTCTAGATGCCTCGAATGATCTTCCCGTTGCTATGAATGAGCATGTAGGTCCTCCAGATACAGTTCCACTATGTGTCTTATATCATGAAAAGCATAAGACATGTCTCGTTGGAAAGTAGCTCCAACGTTCTTCAAGCCAAAGGGTAGGTTACAATAAATGAAGGTTCCCCATGGGAAAATGAATGTCATTTTATACTAGTCAATAGGGAATATCTCAATCTAATTGTAACCAGAAAATCCATCCATAAAAGAAAAAAATGACACTTCCGACGTAGTTATCAATGATCTGATCATTATGAGGGGTGGGAAAGTTGTCTTTTGGACAAGCTTTGTTCAAATCCCTAAAATTGATACAAACCATAATAGTGCCTTGTTTCTTGGTGGTAGGAACAATATTAGATACCCACTCGGTTAAAGGCACAGGGTAGATAAAACAATCTTTTAAATATTTTGAACCTGAGCTTTAATGGTTTCATCTTTCCTTGGGTGCACTTGGTGATGTTTGTTCCTAACAGTTTTCTCCATTGGGTATGTCTTGATCTCATGTATGACAATGAATGGATCAATCTTTAGCATATATTCATAAATCCAGGAAAAAACATCATGCAATTCCTTAAAAAAAGCTCAGTATTCCTCAATCTTCGTTGATGAACATTTATGGCATATGTGAACATGTTCGACAACACATGGCTTCACCAATATGTCAACGGGAATCATTTTAGCGATGTTACATGAATTCCCTTCAGAATCAACACCTTGTAATAATACATGAGTTTGTGGATACTCGACAATATCGGAGCTGATCAAAGAAACAAAATATGAATCTATCAAATTGGCTCATAAGGATTCATCCAGACTCATAACCTCCATAATAGACTCGTCTGATGGAAAAATCCATGAGAGATAGTCTAAAGTCAGGAGAGGGGAATCTAGCCAATAGGGAAGATGGTAAGGATATGATGCTACCAAATGATGATAATCTATGTAAGCATCCTAAACAGATTGAATGGAATTATACAGGGCTTTGTGTGTACCCAGAGAAGGCACTTCATCAATTTATTTCCCTTTAGACATGCCCCCAGTCGCGAATGATATCATGTTTACCATGGCAGTTTCTGTATTAGGAGGGGAAACATTGGATGGGAAAACTCCCATAAGGGAAGACTCTTTCAAAAGTATAACCCCTACACAATGATAGGTAGGAGGTGAATTCCATAACATTGGAACATTTATTTCCGTGGAAGCAGCAATATTAGGCGAACAATAATGAATTTGATCTATGGTCACAATTCTTCCTTGATGCGGGACTTGGAGTGTGCAAAAAACTGACGATGCAATGACTATCATAGCGTAGATCCAATTCATCCATAATAAAAAATTGTAATCTAAAGGAGAATCGACCACTTCTAACTGAATAGAAACGGTTTTGTCCCCCATCTTGATGGATAATGTCAGTAGGAGACCATGAGGTTGAAAACCTCATTCGTTGAAATATTTTAAGGTGGTTGGTGATTTATTCAACTTGGGAGAACCAATGGCCCTCTAAATAGAAATTGATAAGAATGAGGTGGAATATCCTTCATCTAATACGACCTAATGGACTTTCCAACCCACCACTATAGTCACAATTTGAAAAGTGAGTTTATGGGATAGCCTCGATTTATAATTCTCCACATTAAAAATGATCATGGTGGAATTCTCAGGATCAAAGGCCCCTAGGGATGACAACAAATTCTTCCACTGTGTAGGACAACTTTGGATTACCTTGAACTTGGACATAGAACAAGGTGAATGGGATAAATATTCAATAACGTTGTAAAATTGAGTAGGTTGAGCACTAGGATTGAAAATGTTTTTATGGATAATACTCTTAGAAGGACACAATATTGTGTCAAAACTAGGTTTCTCAATAGTGAGAGGACCATTGGAAGGAGGTGGAGAAGAAGGGTTGACAGGAGGAGTATTCTTAGCAGAATCACCCTCATCTTTCTTCTTGGGTGTTTTATTCTATGTTTGACTTCTAGTAGTCAATGCAACTGTCTCGATGGACATCATTCAAATGTATTCAGTAGAGGATGAGGGACCATGCGAAGACATATGGTCGATCAATTGCTGCTAGGATGGAAAGGTGTCAGCTAAAATGGATAGTGTAGGGTTACTATTCAAACATTTATTGATCTCTTCATGACGAGGACACTCCTTCATGAAATGGTCATCTCCACAAAACAAACAAGGATACTTAGCCTTTCGTTTAGGTTTGGTATCATTCTCTGGAGTAGTTATTTTGGTATTCTCCTGTTGGTTTCCAGGTATTTTTATTTTTACCTTTTCCTGTCTTTTTATTGCTGGATGTTTGTGAACACTGAATGGAATTCACCTTAGCATAAATCATAGAAGAAGAAGAAGTTATAGTTGAAGCACTCTGTGGTTTAGCAGGATTGGTTGTGGATGAAGGTTGGATCATACCAACAACACCATCTACAAGAGTATCTGCAGGTGGCTTGGAGGGATTGGTGCTGGGACGAGGATAATTAGGAATCAAATCGTATAAAATTCTGTACTCAGAATAGACTAAGTCCAAATACTAATCCCAGCTAATAGCTTGATTTTCTATGACAACACCACCCATAGCCACATCTCAGGAAATAGGAGGTATCAAGGATTTGGTGAACCAATCAACCAAAAGTTGATATGGAATGGGACCTTTGGTTAAACTTTAACATCTCCTCTACTCATGAATATGATCTGATATGTGAGTGAGTAGAATTATTTTTCTGAAGAGAGGTCAAAAGGTATGTACTAGTTTCATACAAGATATGTAACTGGAAATGAGTAAGAAACATTGTTTCCAAGGAATTAAAATCCACAAACGAGTGTTGTGGAAGTTCGATATACCACTTTGCGGAAATCCCAGTCAATGTCCTTTGGAAGAGTCTCAAACGGATAGAATCATCCATTAGGGAGTTAGATTAACACCACAAATGGAAGGTCATCACATGGTTTTTTGGATCTTCTTACTATTTTCCATCAAACTTTGCAATGTTTGATGGTAGTTTGACCGAGATGGTAAGCAAAAAAGGGTCATGTTGAATGGGATCATTTTATGACTTGGACAATTCAAGAACATCCAAGGTATCTAAAAATAGAAGTTATCAGTTGGGTCATGGGTAATTATAATATTGATAAGGTAAAGCTACCCTAGTAGGACCAAAGGTTTGTTGAGGTTGGCCGTAAAACCCAACAAATTGTTGATAGTTGGGAGCATTTTGACCCATAAATGGTGGTTGTGTCTATGTAGGTCCATATTAAGATCCATAAGTAGGTTGAGACCATTGTTTGGTAACTCCTCCAGGATAAGGGACATATAAGGGATTATTGTATTGTGACCCACTAAGGTATTAATTACCAATGTTAGACCACTGAGGAGAAACCCGAGATTATATAGGAGGTTGTGAATCAGGACCAATAGGACCAAGACCAACATGACCACTAGGTCCAACAACTAGAGGGGGAGGCTATGGAATATTATGTAAGATAGGTAGATAAGATCCTCTATATGTTTGGGATGTAGGAGGTAAAAACGACTTGCAACATTCGGCAAAGCTATGGGAGGCATAGAAGTTCCTCCCATAGAAGAATTTGATAATGGATTTTGACTTGACGGTGGCACTATTAAAGGAGTGGTGAGTCTAGACATTGTTGGTGCATATGGATCATTTCCTGGAACAACACTAGAAGAAATATTCAATGATCTACCCAAGATATAACTAGGTAAAAGGTACGATAAAGGCCTTCTAGAATTCAGGTTTAACTCCATAGATGACATATTTACAGTACTAGTAGTATCAAACTGAGAGATAGCTTGACGAAGGGAAATTTACCAAAATGGAGAATTAGTTCCAAATATAGGAGCTACCATTTCACTAGGATTAAATCGATTAAGCCCATCTCTAGAAGGAGTTGGGACGATAAAATATGTGTTCCAAGAGGAGAGTTTCTCCGCGAATGGCAGGACCGATAAGTGCGTTATGGGAGCTTTGGCAGGAAGAGAGAATTATGCTCCTTCTTCCTCAAGTGGAAATCCTTCCAATTGAGGCATAGAAGCACTGCCTACCTTGGAATTGTTCTCCATGCCTCTTTCCATGGGAGGCTGAGTCAAAATATTTAGAGTATTTTCTAGTGATAACAGTTGTAACCGATGAGACCTCCTCTAAGGGAAATAAACCAGTTTGTAAAAGTCAAACTGATCTCAAAAGTAAAATATCTATCTAATAAAAGAAATCAAAATCTACTCAAGCTAAAGCAACAATAAAAAATTGTGATAGTAGTGGTAAAAAGTCAGGACCTCATAGGATTGCAAACCACCACAACGCGCGATATACTACAGTATCCAATGGTGAAACATGACAAGGAGAATTGGGACTGTACCCTTTCTTGAACACCCAACTACCTACATGACACATGCATAGTAATCTCCTTGAGTGATGTTCTTGGTGTATTGCAGTAATAGGACGGTCAAAGGGCTATGCTCGGATGGGATCCCTAAAAGTGTCTCCCTATATACGTAAGGTATGTGGGAGCTCCACTATGTAGTAGTGTTGTCTAATGCACAACCCTTCGAAAGGGGCCTTCATATATACCACTGAGTATGTCAAGCACCTTTATATATATCTCAAGGGTACATGAAAGGCCATTGTATATACTAGTAGTACATGGAAGAACCACACTATCCCCAGGATGCAGTGCAGTAAAACAACGACAACTCCTACGTTTAAATACATCGAAACATGTCTCTAACCTATCAAACATTTCTACAAATTTTAACCTAAGACTAGGGTTTGATTTTATCTTTTGCGATTAATTGAATGGATGAGGTGGATAAATAAAAGTAAAAGCATGCAAACCGCTTATGTAAATCTTTTTCTTTTACTTTTCGCAAAATTCCCTTCTTAAGGAAGAGATAGAGGTTCAGTTCCTACTTATCCAAAATTAATAAATCCCAAGAAAAAAAATATGGAACTATATTTTAAAACCTATTGACAGCACATCATGACTTCAAAAGAATATTTTTTTGAAAAGGAAAATGACAAGATATCCTTTTAAAACAAAGACTATCATGACTACTTAAAACACCATATTTTTCAAACTTCTTCAAAATGAAAATAAGATGTAAACAACACACTTTTTATTTCTGTTTGAGAGGAAGAATGTCTAAGAAGCAAACAAAATGTAAACACTTGAAAGTATATAAGACCAATAAAGTCATTAGCAGTTCATACGTAAGTTTAACCTAGAGCGTTTCTCTCGGTTTTTCAAAATAAAAAATGAAAACAGTCTTAAATTAACTTTGAATAAAATAAAAGTAACACTACTTTATTTCAAGTTGGCTAAGAAAAATTCAGATATATGAGTACACACTTTCTTTTCAGATTTATTCTTCAACCAAAGATAAAAAAAGACAAGAAGCTCGTAAGCCAATCCAACTATTTCTTGAAGGTCTAATCCAATCAAGCCTAACATAATTTCCAGATTCATATTTACATATGAATCTATCAGATTCAAGCCAAACAAAATTTAGAAAACCAAAATACAAATGCCAAATTTTAAAATCAAGTTGGGATTAAAAATGCTACCTGACACTGCTATTTGATAGGAGATTGCAGAGCGTTACTGATCCAACACCGCTTTTTTCCAACACAAATAGAGCAGTTGCACCACTCTCTATTCATTATATTAATGCGGTGGCACCACCTATTGGCTCTGATAAAGGCGTGGTGACCACTCTTAAAACATTGCCTAGGTGTGGTGGTGCTTGTAGATTTCAAAATAAGACACAAGGCGAAAAAAGAAGATGTTAATGTTCAATAACTCGCATCAAATGTCAGTTACCAACAAGTAAATGAAGCATATGAGGTAAATCAGGAAATATCTAAGTAATTCCAAATCAAACCTAGCTAATTAACAAGTAGATATGATCAATTTAGAAATTGAAATTTGAAGCAAGGAAAGAACCAAGAATAACTAGAAGTTCTAGTATTCTCCCCAGCAGAGTCCCCACTTTTGGTATCATTCTCTGGAGTAGTTGTTTTGGTATTCTCCTATTGGTTTCTAGGTTTTTTATTTTTACCTTTTCCTTTATTTTTATTGTTGGATGTTTGTGAACACTGAATGGAATTCACCTTAGCAAAAATCGTAGTAGTAGAAGAAGTTGTAGTTGAAGCACTCTGTGGTTTAGTAGGATTGGCTGTGGATGAAGGTTGGATTGTACCAACAACACCATCTACAAGAGTCTCTGCAGGTGGCTTGGAGGGATTGGTGCTGGGACAAAGAGCATTAGGAATCAAATCATATAAAGTTCTTGGCTGGGAATAGACTAAGTCCAAATACTAAGCCCAGCTAATAGCTTGCTTTTCTATGACAACACCACCCATAGCCACATCTCAGGAAATAGGAGGTATCAAGGATTTGGTGAACCAATCAGCAAAAATTTGATCTGGAATGGGACCTTTGGTTAACCTTCAAAGTCTCCCCTACTCACGGATATGGTATAATATGTGAGTAGAAGTATTTTTCTGAAGACAGGTCAAAATGTCTGTACCAATTTCATACAAGATATTTAATTGGAAATGAGTAAGGAACATTGTTTCAAAGGAATTAAAATCCACAAATTAGTGTTGTGGAAGTTCGATATACCAATTTGTGGCTATGCCAATCAATTTCCTTTGGAAGAGTCTCAAAAGGATAGAATCATCCATTAGGGAGTTAGATTAACCACAAGTGGAAGGTCATCACATGGGTTTTTGGATCTTCTCCCTGTTTTCCATCAAACTTTGGAATGTCTGATGGTAGTTTGACCGAGATGGTAAGCGAAAAAGGGTCATGTTGAATGGGATCATTTTGTAACTTGGACAATTTAGGAACATTCAAGGTATCTAAAAATAGAAGTTATCGGTTGGGTCGTGGGTAATTATAATATTGATAAGGTAAAGCTACCCCAGTAGTACCAAAGGTCTGTTGAGGTTGGCCATAAAACCCAACAAATTGTTGATAGTTGGGAGCATTTTGACCCATAAATGGTGGTTGTGTCTATGTAGGTCCATCTTCAGGTCCATAAGTAGGTTGAGACCATTGTTTGGTAACTCTTCCAGGATAAGGGATATATAAGGGATTATTGTATTGTGCCCCACTAAGGTATTAATTACCAATGTTAGGCCATTGATGAGGAACCCGAGATAATATAGGAGGCTGTGAATCAGGACCAATAGGACAAATACCAACATGACCACTAGGTCCAACAACTAGAGGGGGAGGCTGTGGAATATTATGTAAGACAGGTACAAAAGATCCTCTAGGTGTTTGGGATGTAGGAGGTAAAAACTACTCGCAACATTCAACAAATCTATGGGAGGCATAGAAGTTCCTCCCATATAAGAATTTGATAATGGATTTTGACTTGACTGTGGCACTCTTGTAGGAGTGGTGAGTCTAGCCACAGTTGGTGCATATGGAGCATTTGCTAGAACAACACTAGAAGGAATATTTAATGATCTACACAAGATATAACTAGGTAAAAGGTATGATAAAGGCCTTGTAGAATCCAGGTTTAACTCCATAGTTGACATATTTATAGTACTAGTAGTACCAAACTGAGAGATAGCTTGACCAAGGGAAATTTCCCAAAATGGAGAATTAGTTCCAAATATAGGAGCTACCATTTCATTAGGATTAAATCGATTAAGCCCAACTCTAGAAGGAGTTGGGATGATAAAATATGTGTTCAAAGAGGAGGGTTTCCCCACTAATGGTGGGACCAATAAGTCTGTTATGGGAGCATTGGCAAGAGGAGAGAATTCTGCTCCTTCTTCCTCAAATGGAACTCCTTCTAATTCAGGCATAGAAGCAATACCTGCCTCAAAATTGTTCTCCATGTCTCTTTCCATGGGACATTGAGTCGAAATATTTAGAGTATTTTCTGGTGATAACCCTTGTAACCGACGAGATCTCCTCTATAGGAAATCGACCAGTTTTTAAAAGTCAAACTGATCTCAAAAGTAAAATCTCTATCTAATAAGGAAAATCAAAATCTAATCAAGCTAAAGCAACAATCAAAACTTGTGATAGTAGTGGTAAAAAAGTTAGGATTCTCACAGGATTTTTAAACCACCATAACTCAAGATATACCACAGGGTCCAACGGTAAAACATGACAAGGAGAATTGGGACCGTACCCTTTCCTAAATACCTGACTACCTGGACGACGCGTGCATAGTAATCTCCCTGAGTGTTGTTCTTGGTGTATTGCAGTAATATGATGTTTAAAGGGCTATGTTTAGATGGTCTCAGGATCCCTAAAAGTGTCTCCCTATATATGTAAGGTACGTGGGAGCTCCACTCTATAGTAGTGTTGTCTAATGCACAACCGTTCAAAAGGGGCCTTCATATATACCACTGAGTATGTGAAGCACCTTTCTATATACCTCAAGGGTACATGAAATGCCATTCTATATACTAGCAATACATGGAAGAACCACACTATCCCCAGGATGCAGTGCAATAAAACAACGACAACTCCTACATTTAAAGACGTCGAAACACGTCTCTAACCTATCAAACCTTTATACAAATTTAAACCTAAAACTAGTGCTTGATTTTATCTTTCATGATTAATTGAATGGTTGAGGTGGATAAATAAAAGTAAAACCATGCAAACTACTTATGAAAATCTTTTTCTTTTACTTTTCGTAAAATTCCCTACTTAAGGAAGAGATAGAGGTTCGGTTCCTACTTATCCAAAATTAATAAATCCCAAGAAAAAAAATATGGAACTATATTTTCAAACCTATTGAAAGCACATCATGACTTCAAAAGAAATTTTTTTTGAAAAGGAAAATGACAATATCTCCTTTTAAAAGAAAGACTATCATGACTACTTAAAACACCATATTTTTCAAACTTCTTCAAAATGAAAATAAGATGTAAACAACACACTTTTTCTTTCTGTTTGAGAGGAAGAATATCTAAGAAGAAAACAGAATGTAAACACCTGAAAGTCCATAAGACCAACCAAGTTCTTAGCAGTTCATACCTAATCTTAACCTATAACTTGTCTCTCAATTTTTCAAAATAAAAAATGAAAACGGTCTTAAACTATACTATGAAGAAAATAAAAGTAACACTAATTTATTTCAAGTTGGCTAAGAAACATTCAGATATATGAGTACACACTTTATTTTCAGATTTCTTCTTCAACCAAAGATTAAAAAAAGACAAGAAGCTCATAAGCCAATCCAACTAGTTCTTGAAGGTCTAATCCAATCAAGCCTAACATAATTTATAGATTTGGATTTACATATGAAACTATTAGATTCAAGCCAAACAAACTTTAGAAAACCAAAATACAAATGCCAAAGTTTAAAAGCAAGTTGGGTTTAAAAACCCTACCTGACACCGCTGTTTGATAGGAGAGTGCAGGGCGTTAATGATCCAACACCGCTTTTTTCCAACACAGACAGAGCGGTTGCACCGCTCTCTATTGACTAGATTAATCTAGTGGCACCACCTATTGGCTCTGATAAAGGTGTGGTGATCGCTCTTAAAACACCACCTAGGTGTGGTGGTTCTTGTAGATTTCAAAATAAGACCCAAGGTGAAAAAATAAGAGGTTAATGTTCAATAACTCGCATCAAATGTCAGTCACCAACAAGTAAATGAAGCATATGAGGTAGATCAGGATAGATATAAGAAGATATAAGTAATTCCAAATCAAACCTATCTAATTAACAAGTATATATGATCAATTAAGAAATTGAAATTTGAAGCAAGGAAAGAACCAAGAATAACCAGAAGTTCTAATATTCTCCCCAGTAGAGTCCCCAATTTTGTTACTAGAAATACCCACCTTTTTCAAACAGAATTTGTTTCCCTAGCCTGAAACACTCAAATCTAAAACAAAGGAGTCATAACAACTAAAAGAAATTCCCCTAATATCAAATAGATGCTCGAAATAGACTCTTTTACCCACCACCGACTATAATAGGATGGATTTTGGAGTGTTTGATCTCTACATATTAACCTGCAAAAAGCACACAACAAAGCATATACAAGATTAAATTACCAAGTTCAACCTATGATCTTATGCTTATGATTAAGGAGTTCAACAATGAAAGAAGTGATTCATACACAATATCATTCATGGGAAAGGAACCTTTATTTGCATAAATTAAATAGAGAGATAAATTACAACCAAAGACTTAGTGTTGAGAAGTCTTTTCTCAAGTAAACCTTGCCACAAAAGCTTCAAACTTTTCTACCAAATGCTCACTCTCCTTGGATGGGTTTGGCCAGAGTTTTGATGCTGTAACATAATCTTTATCTCTTTACCCATGGGGGGTGAGCCAATACTTATAGTCATGGGAGGATAGAGTAGGTTGAGTATCTCATGGGTGAGGTAGAGGGAAGATCCTATAAGGATGGATCTTGAGCCGAGGTGGTCTAGAACTCTAGGGATGAGGTAGCCATGAAGCCAATCGTTGAGAATCCTATCGAAGTTTCTTTTTTTAGCTTTAGAACTAAAGCACCGCTCTTTGTCCACTGAGACAGAGTGTTACCTAGGAAGCACCTCTCATTGTATAAAGGTAAGTGGTAGTGGCACCATTTATTGTTCAAGGAAAAAAGGCGTTATGGATAGGTGTAATGCACATTGACCACAAGAAAAGTGCCATGGTGGCCAAAGGAATGAAATCATTGATCTTGGCCCACTTTGAACTTCACAACTTGATGATTTGAGGAAAATACTGATGTTTTATTCTCATTATATGATGATGACGAGGAATGTGTGTAGCAACAATTACATATACCTCAGCCTGCTCAAGCTTCCTTGAAACCTAGATCTCATCTCTCTTGCTTCTCTTCTCCTAAATAAATCCTCAATCATAACTTTTCCTCCAAAAGGTCCCCCCCTCCTCTAGTTCCTCTCCTTTTTTTATAGTTCATTAGGAGAAGGAATTACGAGGTTAGGGTGGTTAGGGGAGTTGGGGTAGTTGAAAAATCAACTCCAAATTCCTCGTGATTAGATTACTTTTTTATTTTTAACAAGTTTTAATGGAATACATGGGTTGCAAGAGGGTAACTTGCATATGGTACAAGAGTTCCTAGAGGAAACCCACGTATTCAAATTTTGGGACCAATATGCGGGTTGTATGTGTGCAACTCACATATGATACACAGATTTCCAAAAGGAAAGTTATGCATTCAACTTAAAATCATAACCTAAAATTTTTGATAATGGAGTAAACGTTATGTATTTAGGGTCCAAACCTCTTATAATGTGAAATCTCTTCTTTCCATTAAGTCCTTTTGTGTGACGACCAATTTTGTGTCATCACTCGGATGGAGAAATTCCATTTCAAGGTATAACATATGCCCCCTAATGTGTGAGGTCATATGGTAAGGATGGCTGAAATACATTACAATATTTAGATTAGAGGGTTCATAATCTAGGCCACAAGGAAGTACCTAAAACAAACAAGATAGAGGTCACTTTTACGAAATCATCACCGAGGATTCCATTTTTAATAATGTGCAACACTAGCTCGTTTATAAGATAAATATATTAAGGGAAAAATGGCCATGCATGATTTACAAAGTGGATCATAGCCACATGAGTACAATGGCATATCTTCAATAGATAGAGTTGTGTTACAAAGCATGACACAATCTTGTGCAACTTAGGTTTTATAAGATGAAAACACAAGATATTCATCTAAATCCATATAATCAAGTATGAATCTTAGCAATGTGATTACAATAGTTGAAGTTGAACATGGAGGACACCATTGGAATATTGTTTAAAGAGTTGTATGGATAACCAATGCAAAGGAAACCACCAAAATGAAAAGTGGATCCTGAGGTACTATCCCAAAACTCTAGGTCATCATCATTAGCTGGTGTTTATAGGAAGTCGTTTGTGAGCAGGAAGGAAGTAATGAGTCCTTCAACATATTAAATGAGTAAAATATTAGACTAAATAAGGTAAAACATACATAGATCAATCTCAAGGATCAACATGATAGGGATCAAGGTAAAAAAATGAGGTTAAGGATCCTTGAGTAGTGAACATGAAACAAGAGTGACTCAAGGTAGCTTTAGACTAAAAAGAAACAACTGGACACCTCTGCAATGTAGGATACATCAACAGATTCCCCATGCTTGGATTAGGTGATCAAATAGAGGAGTAGTAACTCAGAGTATAGATTGAAACAAGAAAGTATAAAAATAAGACTTGATTGTTGGGAGACCCACAACTGGTTCTTTGTTCAAGGATCACTATTAACTTGCTTCCAAACAACTTGCAATGAAAAGAGAGTATTTCTTTCCTTCCTTTCTTGTTAAGTTTTAATGAGTCCAAGAAATCAAACTTGAGACCTTCTTCATTTTTGAAGAAGCTTGAAGACGAGATAGAATATTTCTTGATATAGAAACAATTCATGGATTTTACAAGCCCAAATTAATGGATGATATTATTGGAAACATGAGGTACACTAAGAGTGAGGGTGAATCAGTGTGTACAACTTTTATTACTTTTTCACTTTTAACAATCAACAATATATTCAATATCATGCATTATCACATTATAATTATATCATCATCAATAGTATCATCATCATCATATAATCATCACATAAGAATAATAGCATGATACACAATACAACATATTTTATGTGGAAACCCAAGTCCTGGGGGAAAACCATGAAAGCCTTTATAATAGTAGTTTTCCAGAAAGAATTGGAAGGAGGAAAAAACCCCTTATTTACAATGAATTCAATTATATAGATACAACTATAAGGAGGCTACAACCCCCTAATTTACACGTTACAAGCTAAAGGAAGATTCAACTCCCTAGATCTCCGACTACAACCGGAAGGAGGATACAACCACCTTTCCTTGCCTCGTCTTGCCACCCTCATATGAAGATAGAAACTACAGAACCTTAACCACACTGATCCTATGAAATTGCTAATCAACACCTATACTACATTGCACAATATGTACCACATTGCACAACCACTTCCAGTACTAACCATTTCTCATCATTTGATCACTAATCATCAACTGACCATTGTTCACTACACCAAAGTTGTACCACACTTCCCATCAAACTGTATAATCAACATGTCCATTCAAGATATACAAATGAAGATGTTGCTCACATCTACTAACCTATTCAAACTAATTTTGCACACCAAACATAGTCCACCTAGGTCAAACCAATTGCACGTACAACTCAACCAATCTGAGTCCAACCAACTGCACATAAGGAAACTTGTGCCATTCTTTCTCAAGTGAACCAAACTGTACCAAGATGCTTGTGTACATGTTCCAAATAAATCATATACTTCTGTTAATATAATTAAGTTCCCTGACAGTCAACCAACCCTTCTTACTTGGCCTAGTTTGTTAAGTAAGAGACACATTTGAGCAACCAAGAGACTTCACATACGGTCAACCAAAATGTGTCCAATGATACTCAAATCAATGACACCACAACCAACCTCAATCACAATCAAACTCAACCAACTAACCTCAGCCAAGAAGATAAAATACTTAACCAAATATTTCAAAATCATTCAATATAATAAAATCTTAGACACAAAAGGATTTTTCACTCCACTTATATCAAGTCAACAAATCAAACAAATATCAAGAAAATAGTCACTTACAATACTGTCAAAGGTTGGCATTAATAGTTAATAATAGTTCATCTCCACTTAAGTCAAAGACACAATGATCAACACTTGTCAAACTATTTTTCCAAGAAAATACTTAAGTTGATCAAATAAATCACTCACAATATCTATTACTTACATTCCAACTTCTCATTCAATACTACATTATACAACAACCAATATAAACGACAATATCTAAGATAATAATCAAGATTTATATCAAGATCGCATAAAGATATATTCCAATATAACCATCACCATAGCCTTCATAACATATTCAATGAATTCAAATATATATACCAATATATTCTCACATACTAAGGTCAAAGATGAACTCTATCCATGAGAGACATGTGCCATCACAAGAGAAACCCAAAAGCATGAACCATACCTTTTTGAATATCACAAGATGAATAAATAATATACAATCCATAATAAACTATATATCATGTCATAATATATCCCTCATAATAATCTTTCCAACGAGCCAAGAATTTTGTAATTCCGATTATGTATGAGAAAGTTATGCCAATTTTAGTGAAGATGCCCAAAAATTTCTCCTCCACAAAGTTTCACACTTTTCTCTAAGAGTTGTGGAATACCAAAGAGATACTTTATTGATGAACAAATGAAATGTTTGATATTCTATTTATATAGTTCATGGAGGAAAGTTAGTACCTCAAACTGGGCTGACATGCAATTTAAAATTACAAATAATTAAATTCTCTTTTGTTGGGTCGGATGACCCAAAAAGGTGGGGTACACCAACTTCAAAAATCCATATCTATTCAACCCTAAGGAGTTATAATATGCTCCACATATCAACGGAATGGACTGAGGTGGACTATATCTATTTGATGGGGTTATTTTCAAATTCTTGGTATAATACCCTTAAATTCTTCAATTTGTTCAAGACTTCAAATATTCCACACATAAAGGTGCCAAAGACCATGTTACCTTATGCATAAGTTCCAACGTCAAAGGCTTCAATGGAAATTATCAAAGGAATGAAGGATTCGATGGTATTCACATACATATAATTCACATCAACAAGGAGGTGGGATCCACCATATACTCATCATATTAAGGGTATCAATGACCCCAACACCACCAATCAAGTGGGAACATAGAATTTTTAAAGAATATCATCATCATATTCAAGGTCTCCATATCATTAAAAAAATATCCAATGGTTCCACTGTATATATTTATCACCATAAGAGTACACAGACCCCAAACGAGGGGTACAAAGACCTCACCACTAGTTTGCAACACCTTATGGGATTATTAGGCATGATCACAAGGCTACAACATGCCAATGACCATATAGCTTCCAAGGACCATCAAACCACCATATGGGTCAGTTCAAGACCCAAAATTACAAGGAAACAAAGGATCCCATAAGAATGGTTTCCAACATACCACCATAACTATGGGTTTCAAGAGCCAAGTATCCAGATGCAAGAGGATCAAGATCTAGGCTTGTGTACTCAAGGACCCCACAAGAACAAAATAACCTCAAGACCATCCAATGCAAGCAATGGGATCTATCATCAACAAATCAATACACTTACACACATGAGCCACATCATCCATCCAACAACCAATCAAGAGACAAAAGAAAGTATAAGCGTAACACGCATCACAAATACTAATAACTAAAGATGAACCAGGAGCAAGGAACTCAACAATGGAATGAAATGGGACCATGATACAACTTAGGGGAACTTGACCAAGTCAATGGATAATTGGGGCTTTTTCCATTGTTCCAAGGCCTACAAGGGCTTAAAGATATGGATTGGACAAGGTAAAAATGGCTCCTCTGACACAAATAACCAAAAACTAAACACTAACCCTCAGCGGCTCCAAAAGGGGCACCTAGGACGCAACAATTGGCATCAATGACCAGACATTGTTGGAATCAATTAAAAATTAAACAACATATTGTCGATGTTTTCATAATTTGAGAGTCTAAAAACTCCAAAGAAGACTCTAGGGGGGCTCTTTTTCGTAAATTTAGTCTCCTGAGTCCGAAAAAATATAAAACAATCCAGAGGAGAACTCTCTTAGCTTTCGAGGAACTAAGGTATTTCTTTTTTGTATTTAGTTGACAAGGTATGAAAAAGGGGTAAACTATCACCATATTAACGCTAAAAAATAAATAATATACCCTTAGTTTAACGAGTGTGAAGGAAGGAAAGATCATTCAGGATGTTCCATTTATTTGCGAGTATGGGGAAGTCAACAGTAAACTCGACGCATTGTACCAAGTTTTAACGAGCATGAAAGTGACATAAAGAACACTCATAATATTTTTCATAGTTTAAAAAAGAGAACGAAAAATAAAAAGTGATCTCAAAGCGGTTCCTTTTTCGTAAATTTAGTCTTCCAAGCCCGAAAAAGAGATAAACTTATACTTGGAAATACTCTTCTAGTCACAATGAACTAGAGTATTCCTTTTTCGTAAGTAATCCACATGGTATGGAAAAGGGTTAGAATTTTAACAATGTGGATTATCATTCACTTCCTTTAGCAAGTCTGAAATAACAAATAAACTTGGTAATCTAGTCATTTTTAAGGAGTAAGACCATGGATTGAAGATAACTCCATAGGATGGGAGCCTTCCAACAAAGTATAGTCAACAAAAGATAGAGTATGAGGCTCATTTTTCACATGTAATATAATTACAAAGACTCCCGTGACCTAGAATCATGCAACATGGGTACCAAAAATGAAAAGAAGTATTATAACTAGGGTAACCCATGTTAGGTAAGCTCTAATCCATGGAAGAACAACACTGCTTAAATGATAATAGGAGGCTACAGATCATAGTCAATGGAGAAAAAGGGAATCATATGGTTTGAAGCAAGATAACGTATAAGTGCAAAATTAAATGAGACCAAATCCTACCCTCTATGTCAAGGAAACATGTTCAATTTTCATCCATGACTTGAAAAACTAGGAAAACATCAATGAAACATTAGTCATAAAATTTATAATTAGCCACAAACTATACAAATGTGGGTAAAAAATTGAAATTTTTACGATAAATAGCAATTTTGGGTTAAAAACTAATTCATTTTGACTTTTATCATGAATAGTGCAAAATTTACCCTTGAGCTTCAAATGCCTTGTATGTTCAATCTGGTGGACGAAATCGAATTCCGCAAGTTGAAGGAAAATCTTCTCTCTCTTTCCTTTCATTTCATGCCTTTTATTTAAAGTTTTTTTTTTTCTGCAAATTTAGGTGTTTTCATGATTTTAAAAGGGAACCATGTGGGATACATCGATATCCTCTTGCAAACTTGCATATTTACGAAAAATACACGGTTATACAACGGGGTACTTGCATATGATATGCTTTGTGTATAACAATAGAGTCATGTATGGTGCGGGTTAGGGGTTTTGGATGGAAAATGATCAAAATTTGTGTTATTTGCAACAAAAATGGTTCTTGAATGGTGTGAACTATGAGAATTGATTTATAGCTGGATCTAGAAGCCAAGAAACTCTCAGTAATATGATCTAGTTTATAGAAAGAAGGACAAAACGCCTAAAAGAGTAAAAATTACACACACATGTGAACACAATAGTGGATATTATTGAACTGTATAACCTATGAATGTGTTTAAATCAGAAATATATTACATTAGGAAGAAATTGTAAGGCTTAGAAAGCCATTTGGGGGTGTACATGTGTCATGGAAAGATTTGACCTCCATCCCACCTAGGTGGACCAATCACCTCTCGAATCACCCAAAACGGTCACGAACCACGGTGTGAATGTTGGGTCAGAATGATGAGGCACAAATGAGTCCAAGATAAGCGTGGGTGAGAAAACATAGGTGTGGGAGTTGCTCAAGGTGAACAATAAATGCACTAGGAGGAATTTGTGTTTATTTTAACAATGTGCATTTCTGCTAATGCATTTCTAGTTGCATTGTGATGAATTTTCTCTCTATTTATTTCTGTGATGTAATGTGTATTTTTGCTAATGTGTTTCTAGTTGACTATGAGGAATTCACTCTTTGTTTAGCACTCCTTGCATCAGATAATGCATTTGTCTATGTTTCTGGTAAATGCTTTGAAATTCATCTTCTATGCTCCATTGTAGTTATCAGCCTTTATTGTTGCTTCTTCTAAAGGTGTTTGCAAGAGATTCATCCACAGACAGGTGCCTCTTTCTTCACTAGACTTCTTCTCCTTTCCCCCCACCATCCCTCAAAATATATTTTTCTGAATATTGATGCCTATTTTGCCTCAGACTATGAAGGTTATCCCTGGTCATTAGTTGTTGTAAGTACTTGAATGTTTCAGGATTTGACTCCATTTCCCTATGGTTCTAACTATATGTCTGTCTTACACTCTTGTAAACCCCAACAACCTATTTCCCATAAGAATCTATTCGTTTTGACAGCTTGTTTAAAGATAAATGTGTATGTGAATATGTTTTTGTTACAAAGAGAGAGCCCTCTCTAACTATAAGTCTAGATTACAGTCTAAATATTGGTTGAAATGGTTAACCCTATGAATTCCTACCACAACCATAGGAAAATTACAGGGTGATAAAATCCTAGCACCGTTTCCAGGGGTGAAAGAAAAATCATCCCTGGGAAAAACGACAAAGATTCAAAGAAAAAGGGTTTATGTGGGAAAACAGAGACTTCAGCGTTTGAGATAGGTTGTATTTTTTCCCTTGCGACTCCACATTGGTTCTGAGCGAATTCCAGAAGGCATCCTAGCTTCCAAGCTGCCACATGCCAGAGGTAATCTTGATACTGAAATATTTCAAGGTGTGGATAAGCATAATAAATAGCTTAGAATTAAAGGAAAAGATCAACTTGATATTCCTCAATTTGGAAATTCATCTACTCAATATTTTCATAGCATTCAATATTCTATGTGGGAAACCAATTTTGAAAAGTCATTACTAAATTCTAAATCAGAATCTGACTTGAAACACAAAAAACTAAGTCCTAGTACGTTAGATTCATATATGCTTGACTCTCTCTGGAAGAACCTTCAAAACTCTAGGGGAACTGATGTAAGAAATCCTGTCACTCAAAAATTTCAGCCTTATATCCCACCAGTTGTCCAAGCCCCTCCACCTTTTCAAGATCCTCCTCTTGTTCCACATCCACCTAGAAATATGGGTGCTAGATTTTCCCCATTGGCCTTGCCAACTCTGTTGCATGACCTTCCTAAGGGTTATTCCCAACGAATTTCCTTATATGATGGAGGGGGAAATTTCACTACAAGACAACATGTTGATAGATTTGATGATTTTGTTAACTTGGAGGAGGTTGATGATGATGATGTTGAGATGAAGTTGTTTGCACAAAGTTTATCAGAAGAGGCCAATAAATGGTATAGAGATTTACCTACTAGGTCCATTTCCACCTTTGAAGCTTTCCAGAATGCATTTTTGGAAAGATGGGATGATAAGAAAATCCCTCTACAGGTGATTTCTCAGTACAATGGTCTTAATAAAGGGGGATTTGAGTCTGTCCATGAGTTTTCTAGTATATTTATGAGGGTGTACAACTCCATTCCAGCTGATATAAAACCCCTTGTAGGCTCTGCTAAACTCCACTATGCTGATGCATTTGATGGTGACTTTTCCTTACTATTAAGAGAAAGAAAATCACCGAGTCTCCCTGCCATGTTTCAAGATTCCCTTGAAGTAGAAGCAAACATGATGGCCAATGGGAAAATCAAGCAAATAGTAGAAACAAGAAAAGTCTGAGAAGAACATGTACCTTCTACCTCTGCTACTGCTTTTTCAAGTGATATGAAATTTGAAATAATGATGAAGACGATGGAAAAGTTAATGGATAAAATAACTATGGAAAAAAACCTAGTGAATAGAGAACCAAATGAGCCAAATATTAGGAATCCTAAATTTAAAACTCCTAACCCTCCCCCACCTCCATGGATCAGATAGAGGGATGTGAGGAATCCCAGAAATCCAAATGATCAGCCAATACAACCACCCTTCTTTGAAAACTATGTTGCTGCTGAAGATGATGTTGATTCCATTGAATATCATATTCACCATTCTTGTGAGTTGGATTCTGAGATATACCTTACAGAAGAACATAGTATATTTTCCCAGGAGGATGCAAATAAGGAGTTGGAGGAAGAATCTCGATAATACCAAAGGGGGTACCTACATGCTATTGATGATGTTCAAAGAAAACTAAAATTAAGGAATAGATATGTCACAGTGAATAAAGGGAGGTTAGATCAAAACCAATCTTCCAACAGTCAACAAAATATTGAAAAGAGAAAAGAAAAACAAAAAGAACCCGTTGAATATAAAGAACTTGTTGTGTACAAAGAACTTGTAAATAAAGTAGAAAAAAGTAAAATAAGTTAGACAACCAACACTAGTGGATGTAGAGAAAGTTGTTTCTTAACTTGTAGTCATATCTCTCCAAACAAAAAGTGATCATTTTTTTCAATGAGTTATTAAGAAACAAAGAGTACAGAAACAAGATATCAGACATGGTCAGGAACCAGGGGGATTTTCAACCTGATATCTTAGAGGAGGTTGATGATGTCCCTACCATTGTTTTTGGGTCTAAGTGTGAATATGTAGATGATGAAGAGATCCTACTTTTCACTTGAGTCTGAATGTGAATGATATGATTGTACATAATGCTATGATTGATTCTAGTGCCTTCCACAATCTAATGCCTAAAGAAGTGGTGGAAAGTTTGGATTTGGAAGTCACTAGACCCTACAAATATTTGTACTCATTTGATTACAGAAAGGTAAAATGTTTAGGACTGATTAAATAGCTGGTATTAACGTTGACTGAAATGGCATCCAAAACTGTAGTAATGGATGTGGTGGTGGTAGACATCCCTCCAAAATTTGGTATACTACTATCAAGGACATGGACTTCAAAACTCAAGGGAAATTTGAAGATGGACATGTCCTATGCTACCAATCCTAGGATTGGTGGAAACAAAAGAATGTACAATGAGAAAATGTCCCCTTATGTAGTCAGCAACTAAGAATAAGCTAATACTCATGCCATATATGCCATTGATACAGACCCGTGGTCTTCAATTTTCTTCAATGATGGTGTTCCCTGTGATCTTAAAAATACTATACCCATTGAAGCTAAGGAAGAGGAATAGTTTGCAAAGAAATAAGAAGCTTTAGAAAGGAAGCAGAAAGAAGGCATATGGACAATGTATTTTGATGGGTTTGTAGAAAAAGTTGGTGCTGGTGCAGGCGTGTACATTATTTCTCCTATCAAGGACTTTAATGCTCTATCATTTAAGTTGAATTTTGAATGAAAAAATAATGTAGCAGAGTATGAAGCTTTACTACTGGGATTACATGCTTTGAAGTATTTGGGAGCAAAAAGGGTGCATGTCTTGGGAGATTCAGAACTGGGAATGAACCAAGTAAATGATAGTTACCAAACCAAACATCCCAGGATGAGGGCTTACCGAAATGAAGTGTGGGACATGTTTGGAAACTATTTCACAGAACATACAATCAGAGTAATCCCCAGAATTGAAAACTCAGTCGCTGATTCCTTGGCTGTGGCTGCTGGCAAGTTCAAAATCCCTGTTACTGGTCAAAGGAAGTACAAAGTTGACATCGCGAACATACCTTCCGTACCAGATAATTCCAAATACTAGAAAGTATTTGAGGATGATATGCATATAAAGAGGTTTTTAGAATTTCCCTGAGAGTTTGTAAATACACAAATAGATAATGAAGATACTAATTCTAAAAATATCCTAGATACTGAAGAGATTGAAGAAGACAATGCCGTAAATAAAATTTAATAATTCACTAGCATGGAAAGATATAGTTCAACTGAAGAGTAATCACATCCCCAGAGGCCTGATCCCCCTAGATAATTTGTTTGATCAGAATGATGTGGCTAGAGACCCAAATATGAAGCCTACTAATGATGCAGTGGAAGAAAAGCATATGGGAACTGAGAAAAATCCCAGAATTATAAATCCGTCAAAGAAACTACCTGCCAAAGAAAAAGAAGAACATATCAGTCTGATGAAAGGGTACACTGATGTCTTTGCATGGAGCTATGAATACTTGAAGGAGTATGATACATCAATCATACAACATACAATTCCTATAAAACCTGACGAAAAACCTTTCAGGAAGAAATTAAGAAGAGTTAATCCAATGTCGTTTCCTACCATTGAAAAAGAGATCAGGAAATTATTCAATGCCAAGATTACAGTGACTTTGAGGTTTTCTAAGTGGGTAGAAAATATGGTACCTGCCAGGAAGAATAATGTTGAGATGAGGCTATGCATAGATTTTAGGAACCTCAACAAAGTCTCCCTGAAGGATAATTATCCTTTTCCAAAAATGGAGCTCATTCTACAGAAAGTGGTGGGATTTGAAAGGATCTCAACTATAGATGGTTTCTCTACATACAACTACATCAAGGTATTTCCTGAGAACCAAGAGAAGAATGAATTCACTACACCATGGGGTAAATTCATGTATGCCAAAATTCCTTTTGGTCTGATGAATGCAGGGGCCACTTTCCAACGTGCCATGGACATTGCATTTGCAGAAGAGAAGGATAAGTTTGTGCTGGTCTACATGGATGACATTACAGTATACTCAAGGTATGACAGATAGCATCTCAAACACTTGGAGAAAGTTTTCCTGAAATGAAAAAGGTACGGAATATAACTGAACCCCAGAAAGTCAAATTTTGCATTGGAGGAGGGAAATATGCTGGGACATATCATCTCTAAGGATGACATAAAGATTGACCCAGCAAGAATTGGTGCAATCATGAAAGTTGAAAATCCAAGAGGCAAAAAAGAAGTACAATCTTTCATTGGACAGGTAAACTTTTTGAGAAGGTTTATTCCTAGCTTTGCTGAGATTTTAATGAACATCACTAATATGCTAAAGAAAGACCACAATATTAAGTGGACCATAGATGCAAGTAGGTATTTCAGAGACATCAAACTGGCTATCACAGAGGCACGTATTCTAGTAAGCCTAGGCTTTACCAAATATTTTCTGATTTTTCTAATGCTTCTAACCACACCATTGCAGGAGTACTGTTACAGAGGAATAGTCAAAACATAGAACAACCCATATCTTTTTTCAGTAAATTGTTGAGTGATGGGGAATTGAGGTATGACATCATGGAGAAACACGCATATGATCTAATCAAGTCTTTAAAGGATATCAAGGTTTACATTTTTCAGTCATGCATCATTTCTTATGTTCCTAGCAATGTGGTGAAAGGAATACTCAAACAACCATATCCAAAAGGAAAGAGAGAAAAGTGGATTGTTGTTTTATTGGAATATGCCATTTAAATCAAGCCCACCAATTTGATCAAAGTGCAGGGGCTTGCAAATATGATGACCAAATCAAACTGTGAATCCTTATAGCTGAATTTTTTGACCAATCATTCCAATCAGCTTGATGCAGAGGTACATGTAATGCTTGATTTCTGTGTATCCCCTTGGTATTATGATATTGTATATGTATTGCAGAATTTATAGGATCCTACAGGGTTGAGAAGAACAAGGGAAGTATTAGTAAAGATAAAATATTCTAAGTTTTACATTTTGAACAAATACTTCTATTGGAAATATCCTGGGGGTGTCTTAATAAACCGTGTCTTGGAAAATGAAGCTAAGTAGACAACGAGAGAATTTCACAAGGGAGACCATGGTGGAAATCATTCATGGAAGGTGATCGCAAAAAAAAATTTGAGGGCTGGTTTCTACCGGACTTCAATGTTCTCAGATGATTACAAGGAGACAACCACCTGTCACCAATGCCAGATCTTTAATGGAAAAATAAAAGTGGTATCACTTCCTCTAAATCCCATATCAGTAGAAGCACACTTTCATCAGTGGGGACTGGACTTTATTGAAGAAGTAAATCCTAACTACTTAGGACAACACAGATTGATCTTGGCAGCTACTGATTACTTGACTAAGTGGATCGAGGCAATTCCTACAAGAAGGGGCACAGATGCAATAATAATGGGTTTCCTTGAAGAGAATATTTTATCTAGGTTTGGTTGTCCCATAAGGATTGTAACAGATAATGCTCCTGCATTCAATTCCAAGAAAATGGTAAGATTCTGTCACAAGTATCACATTCATTAGAGGAAATTTGAGGTCTAAAATGGGCCTCGTAAGGAAAATGATAAAATAATATTTAAAATAATAAAATAATAGTTATTAATTTTGGAGAAAGAATGAAAAAAACTACTTTTTTTTCTTTGTATTTTCGACATATCTCCCTATGTTTTTACCCAAATTCCGAGCGGGAGAGCTCGTTGGATGTGGAGTTTAATTCCACATCCAATGAGTTCCCATACTACCTACTTTTGACAGACCCCGCTACCACAAAAACAAGAAACTCCTGAAAAAAAGTGATGATGACATCATCATCATGTTGTTTCAGGTATTTCTTATTTTTTGGGTAGTGGGGTCTGTCAAAAGTATGCAGTGTGGGTACTCGTTGGATGCAAAATTAAATTCCACATCCAATGAGCTCTCCTGCTTGAAATTTGAGTAAAAACACAGCGAGATATGTCGAAAATATGAACAACAAAAGTAGTTTTCTTTTATGACAAATATGTCGATTCAACCATTATGGTTGACTCATTTTATGAAAATTCTATTGGTTCTTGAATTCCAACTCAAAAAATTTATTGTTGGCATGTTTTATTATAAGGCCCATTTTAGACCCCAAATTTCCTCTAATGAGCCTAAATCATTCTACTTCATATTACCCACAGAGTATTGGGTTGGATGAATCTTTAAACAGAAGCCTAGTAAGAATCATTAAGAAGCTGTTGGAAGATAACAAAAAGTCCTGGCACACAAAGTTGATATATGCTTTGTGGGATGACAGAATCAACACTAAAAGAGCCATTGGAATGTCACCGTTCCAACTAGTATATGGAGACGAGGTGTTTTTTCCAGCATCCTTGGGTGTACTAGTCATGAAACTATTGCAGGAGCAGTGGGATGAAACCAACCATATGCTAGGAAGGATTAACTAGATCATAGAATTAAATGGAGGGATAGAGCATATGATAAAGTACAGTTACATCAAGAAAGAATGAAGAAAACCTTTGACAGAAGGGTAAAGGAAGAAAGGTTCCATATTGAGGATTTGGTCTTGAAGTGGGATGCTCCTAGAGAGAATAAACATGGAAAATTTGATCATATGTGGGTAGGCCCCTACATCATAGAAGCATATAGAGGAGACAATGCATTTATTTTACATCATCAGGATGGATCTTAGCTGAAAGGTGGTCCAGTAAATGGGAGATATCTTAAGCATTATTTGTCCTGAAATAGGAGGTAATTTCTATATCATAGTTGTATATATTTTTCTTTCTTTATATTTCTAACATTCTAGATGGCGAAGCTTGAATATTTGAAGCCCGAAGAGAAGGCCCTAAGATATGAAGGGGTTTCCATTTTTCCATTTTTCTTTAATTTTTCACTTACAGGTAAAAACATAAAAGTAAAATTTTTGAAGTTTGCAATCTTGGAGCCACCCAATGGATTTGGCACATGGTCTACGGGGTTCTTTACTACCTCACAGGGAGGATAGCATCCCGAGTTGGAGCCAGTTGTTAGCACCATTTATGGGATAACTATTTTGTAAAGGGTTTCGCCATCAAATGGAGAAATAGGGTTATAATTTTTTATATCATCTGACCCTTAAGATCATTGATGAAGTTTTGCAGGTTTTGAAAGGGGGATTTTCTAAGTAAGAATGCCAAAAAATTGAAGGAATTATGATTTTTGAACTTGAAATGTTGATGAATGAGTAAATCCGCCCTTAGAAGAAATTGTTGAGAGGAAATGGACAGTCGAGACACTTAGCGTAGGAAATAAAAGGCTAAAATTCATTTTCGCCTAAGGAAAATCCAAGAGCAGAAGAGCAGACGATGAAAAAGACTTTGGCATAAAAAGTAGAAAGTCCACATTCTGCCTTCTGCAGTTCAAGATTCGACGAACAAAGAGAGTTTCTGCCCCAGATCGATGTCTAGGAATGAAGTAAAAGAGGAAAGCGAAAAATATGAAGTTTCGGGTTATAACTTGGAAAACCCGATTTCCTCTTTCCAGGGTTCAAGATGTACGGTCCTGAATGTTTCTGCCATGAGATCAAATGGTTTGGAATGGATGAAGAGGGAAGATAAAAATTAAATTCCAAAGAAGTTTAAGTCTCGATTTTTGTTTTCCGCAGTATAAAGATTTGACGACTCAGAACACTTCTGCCATAGATTGACAGTATGGAAGAGAGAAGAGGGGCGAAGATTGGAAGTTGAAAAACTTAAGAATTTTCCCAGAAAAAGTTGATATTCCACTTTTCACGATCTGCTAGATCCAACAGCTTGGAAATCCCTTGCACAGATCAATGGTGCGGAAAGGCGCAAAGGGTGGAAACCGAAAAGCGGAAAATTCAAATAATTTGATCATGTAAAGTTGAAATTTCGGGTTCCATTTTTCGCTAGATCAACGGATCAGAACGTTTCTTCCCATATCAAAGGTGCAGAAAGAATCATTGGGGTAGAGATCGAAAATCAGGAAACCAAAGAATTGGTTGTGAAAGATGGAATTTCCACTTTCCACAGTCCGCTTTCTAGAAAAGTGCAGAAGTGGGAAGGCTGAGGAGGAAAACATAAAATTCTAGTTGTGAAAGTATGAAAATTCGTTTTCCGAAGTCCACTTTTCGGGTTCCGCTAAAAGGCAGAAGCAGAAAGGCAGAGGCAGAATGACAAAATTTCAGTTGAAGAAGAAGTCGAATTCCAACACTCCGATTTCCGCAACCCAAACCTTTGATCTCGGATAAAAGGTCTAGAAACCATCCACATCCAGATCAATAGTCTAGATTGATCTCAAAA
Source organism: Pseudotsuga menziesii (assembly GCA_001517045.1). Classification (NCBI taxonomy): domain Eukaryota; kingdom Viridiplantae; phylum Streptophyta; class Pinopsida; order Pinales; family Pinaceae; genus Pseudotsuga; species Pseudotsuga menziesii. The sequence continues at coordinate 58,526 of LPNX010665074.1, read as the reverse complement.
ATAAAGGTAAATTTGAAGGCTGGATTTTGGTTTTTTCATAGACCTCAAATCAACGACTGAAAATAGATCTGATACCGATCGACAGTGTGGAAAAAAAGGGCGGAAAAGATGATGCAGAGGTAGTAAAATTCAAAATTAAACCTTGGAAAGGCCATCGACCTGTCTTCCGCATTCTGTAGACCATAGATCGATCGTGCAGAATGAATCTCGAGAGAGGATCTACAGTCCAAAATGATTTTGACAAGAAAATTACAGAGGAGGAGGAAAAATGTTGCAAGCCATGGAGGAAACCCTAGAACTGGTCGTTTTTAGCATCCATTCTGTAAAAAAACTTCAATTGTTTCATCATGCACTCTCTAGCACGTGTTTTTTGTTTGGTTTCATGATCATGGAGGATTTTCTAGATCATCTTTTTGTTATGAATTTTGTTTTCACGCTGAAAATGGTTTTAGCTCTATTTCGAGCCTTGGTCTCGGGAGCTTAGGAAACTATAAATATTCCCTCCATATAGGGAAACAGGGTTGGAACCCATGAGAAATTTGTGTTATGCTTTATTGAGATCCTTTGCTAATAAATTTGCAAAGCCAAATGCTTGTTGTTGTTGCAAAGATTCCTGTGTAATTCGTAGCTTACAGTCTGTTACTTTCTTTCCTCTGTGCATGTCTTCTTGTTAATCTTGTCATTATGTGTTCTTCATGCTTGGAATAAGTGTATAATAGTTCAAGATTAATCTAGTATTCTTTGTCTATTATTTTTAGGTATCCACCAATCTTTCCCTCTAAAATTGATGCAGAATTCATCCTGTATATTCTCTGTGTTGATGGACTATTCTTGTTCTCTCTTAATCACTAGACAAATGACTATTTTATTGTAACCAAGTGCTAACTTGCCTCTATGGATCTTCACTTGCAAATTGTTTCATAATTCATATATAATTTGTGACTCCATAGCCCAATTGTGCTTACCCTATTTCAACCATGAAATCAAAATGAATTTGATTTATCTTTAAATCTAGACTTGATAAATATCCTATGAGAGATCCCTCTTTGGAAAGGAAGAAGCCAACTCTCCTTTCCTAAGGTGGTTTTGTTGTTACCTTGGGGTTTACCCTCTGCAACCTAGGGTTCATTCTAAGTGCTAACAGGAACCATGTGGGATACATGGGTATCCTCTTGCAAACTTGCGTATTTGAGAAAAATACATGGGTATATAATGGAGTACCTGCATATGATATGCTTTGTGTATAACAGTACAGTCATGTATGCTGCGGGTTAGGGGTTTTGGATGGAAAATGACCAAAATTTGTGTTGTTTACAACAAAAATGGTACTTAAATGGTGTGAATGATGAGAATTGATTCACATATATATCTAGAAGCCAATAAAATATCACTAATTCTCTCTAGTTTACAAAAAGAAGCACAAAAATCCCGAAAGAGTAAAAATTACACACACATGTGAACACAATAGTGGATATTATTGAATTGTCTAACATCTGAATGTGTTTATATCAGAAATATATTACATTAGGAAGAAATTGTGAGTCTTATAAATCCATTTGGGAATGTACATGTGTCATGAAATTTTTTGACCTCCATCCCCCCTAGGTGGTCCAATCACCTCTCGAATCACCCAAAACAGTCACGAACCATGATGTGAATGTTGGTGTGGCATTATGGGGCATAAATGAGTCCAAGATAGGCGTGGGTGAGAAAACAGAGGTGTGGGATTTTCTTAAGGTGAACAGTAAATGCACTAGGAGGGCCAAAATGGACTAAAGACAACACTAGTTCCCCTAGTCAAACAAGGATTCCCCAAAACAAGGAAGTAGCGCTCCAATGAATTAATGACGGTGCACATGTTCCAGGTTGACCAAGTTAGAGATTTGGTGTGTGTGTGTGTGTGAATGGAATAAAATAACCAGTTCACCTCCTAGACCAACTTCCCTAAGTCTAAACCATAACAATAAATGCATATAAGCAAAATAATTTAACTATGGTATAAACAAAGGTAATAAGGATGGATTACTGTTCTAACAGCCCCACTTAACCTTGAATTAGTAAAACTTAACCAAAAATATCATGGAGGCCTTGGAAACAACGCCTCAAGTCACCTCATACAACATAAAAGTTTTATTTGTCCATGAAAAACAAGGAAAAGAGGAAAACCACATGGGGAGAAAACCTCTCCTAAAAAATGGACATGGGGCCAAAAATATGAAGGTGAATGGAAGCTATCACCATACATCACTCAATTCAAGCAGTTATCTCAAGTAAGTGAAGGTCTTATCGATGAAACACTTTGTGAAAATATCAGCAGTTTGCTTAGTAGAAGGGAAATACTGCAAGGCAATCACCCAATCATGCACTGAGCCCCGAATGTAGTGCATATGAATCTATATGTTCTTGGTCCTTTGTCTCTGTACTAGAGATGTGTAAATATTGATTTCACTTTAATTGTCACACCAAATTATAGTGGGTGAATCAAGTGCAACATCAAGTTCCCGAAGAATGCCTTGCAACCACACACATTGTGTAGCTACATTCACTGCTCCTCTGTACTCGCCCTCAGATGAAGAAATGGAATACGTGTGTTGTTTCTCACTTGACCAGCATATGCGACCATTGGAAAGCATGAATACAAAACCTGAAGTGGAATTTCTATCATTGGGATCTCCATCCCAATCCGAATCAGAAAATCCTACTAGTTCTAGTGGAGAACTATCAACATAGTGTACCCCGAAGTTCCTGGTGCCTTGTACATACTGAAGGATCCTATTGATTGTTTTCCAATGGATACCATGTGACTTCTGCATATATATAGCTATAGCACTAACATCATATGCTAAATCAGTTCTAGAATGAGTAAGATACAACAAACTCCCGACTAGTCGTTTATACAATGAGCAATCCACCAATGGAGAGTCACCAACTTCACCTAGTGTAATACCAGAAAGGAATGGTCACTTGGCTGCCTTAAATTCAATCATATTAAATTTTAATAACTAGTATGAAGTAAATTTTTTTTGGCTGATCATGATGCCTCTTTCATATTTCTCAATTTCCAAACCAAGAAATCGTTTCAACAATCCTAGATGGGTCATTGAAAATTCACTATGCAAAGATGCTTTAATTGACCCAGTTTATTTGGTGTAGCTACCTATAATAAAAATATCATGAACATACAATACAATGAAATTAAATACATCACCAATATGCTGTAGATAAACATTAGGATCATAATTTCATCTAACAAAGCCAAGTGATAGAAGAAAATTGTTCTTCTTGGCATACCAATCCCTTGGGGATTGCTTGAGGCCATAGAGTGACTTCTTTAACATAAATACAAGGGAAGGATACCCTTGGAAAAATTTATGTTTCTACATATATACATATTCCTGTATTTTACTATGAATAAATTCACTTTTGACATCCATGTGGTGAACCTCCCAGCACTTACTAGCAACAATGGCTAAAACTAACCTGATAGAGTCCATCTTTGCAACCAGTGCAAATGTCTCTGTATAGTCCACTCCATGGAATTGAGAGAAGCCTTTGAAAACTAATATGGATTTATATTTTATATCAAAACCCATCAGAAGCAACTTTGGTCCTATACACCCACTTGCATTGCTCAACCTTCCTCTTGGGAGGCAAATGAATCAATTCCCAAGTCTCATTTTCCCGTAGAGAGTTGAACTCTTCTTGCATAGATGGTTGACATATTGGGTCATAAGATGCTTCCTGATATGATTGTGTATAATATCCAAACATCATATAGAAATCCTCAGAAATACTCAATTCATTTGAAAAATAAGCACCATGGAATTGTGATCTAGTCTTCCTAGGATCTAGAGAATTGCCTGCTAAATCCCCAATAGCTTCCATGGTTTTCTCTTCCCACTTGGGCCTTGAGGGTGTGTAATGTTGAGAAACATAATCTTCAGCCATATCAGAATCATAAATATAAGAAATATAATAAATGGAATCATCATTTACATCATCTTGGTGTTGAGGAGAAGAGCATTCCCCTCATGCTAGTTCAAAATATGGTATAATTCCTCTTCGAATTGCACACTTCTTTCTATGAAAGTATTGTTTTTGTATGGATAAAATATCTTGTATCCCTTTGTGTCTTCAACATATCCTACTATGATGTACTCCTTTCTTTGTGGTTGCAATTCCTTCTTCTTTTCTGAAGGAATTCGAGCCCATTCCCTTGAGCCAAAAATATTGAAATGTGAAATATTTGGCTTGTGACCAAACCAAGCCTTATAAGGTGTTTTCCCACTCACTGATTGCACCGAGAGGCGCTCTACAACCGAGTAAGGGGGAGATCTCCGTAACGTTCCTCATGTAAATGTCGGCTATAAATATTATGAGGGAGATGTTGTAACGTTATGTAACGGTCCTCATGTAAATGTGAGCTATAAATATTATTTCCGATTATGAGGGAAAAAATATTATTTCATGTTGTAACTTTATGCAATGTTCCTCATGTGTTAAGGTCGGCTATAAATATTTACTTTTTACTTCTATTTACTTATGATGTAGATTTTTGTCGGCCACACCTACTATATAAACATCAATAAGTAATAAAAAACTACATAAAAATTTACCTTCGCAGAAAAAAAGACTGCAGCAAAAAAAAGAAGGAATATCTCTTCCTCTGAGCAAGTTCCTCCCTCCCAGTATGAACTCCTCTCGACTTCCTGTCTTCAAATTTTAAGCTTTATAGGCAAACCGGAAAACAGAAATCCAGGAGTATGCAAGATCAACAGAAAACTTGCATACATATGCACTGAAATCTCTCAACTTTTAACTTTAAAGGAAAAATGGGAAAACTGAAATCCGTGACAAGAGCCAGCACAAATGATGGATATACACCAAAATCTCAGTAGAAAACTAGCATGCATATGCTCTAAATTCGCTTCAATAAATAAATCTTTAATCTCAAAAGTCCCAAGCATTATAATTTCATTGAATTTAACATAAAAGCATGATATCAAAGTTATTGTAAAAAATCCTCATGAAACTGGGCGAAGAAAGCGTAAAATTTAGTTGCAGCCAGAACTCCGCCATCATTTCACAACATTTGCCAATATTCACCGATATTTACTCTAACAATTAGGGATTGCCATAAGCTCATAAGACAGGTTTTGTGATTAGATGAACCAATGCAAATGATCTCGTAGTAACATTCATGGTAGATTTCTTTGCAAGGCATTAATTGAAAAAAATTTAAATACAAAATTAAAATATAAGCAATTCAACGTCCAATACACATGTACATATGACAAATTTACTTGCCCTGTCATCATATCTACAAAAAAAACCTTTCATGCATGTACTATCATAGGTTCAAATAAGGAAAAGGTACATCATAGGTTGAAATAAGGAAAACCAGAATTGATAGGTTGATATTGGTTTAAATAATTCTTTGAAAATGAAATGTTACTAGCCATGTTATTATTTATCTTTATGTGGCAGGCAGGGTTATATTGTAATTAGTTTTACATTGACATTTTTGGGACATTTATTAAAGTTTATTTTTATATTCTTAATAATTTTAATTTTTAATTTATTTTTTATATTGATTTTGATTCAGTACATTTTTTAATATTTATTAAAATTTATTTATTTAAGTTTATAGTTTTTAATTACTTAGCTTCTTATGTACAATGAAAATGTGATGTGTAAACTCATTTATTTATAAATTATAAATAGTTATTCTATTTAATAATTGTATTATGTAATATTTAAATTAATTATGTAGTTAAAGAAATTGGTAACAATTTGTTTTTGTTTTTGGGATCCAATCTCTTGAGGTTATAAATTATAAATAGTTATTCTATTTAATAATTATATTATGTAATCTTTAAATTAATTATGTAGTTAAAGAAATTGGTAACAATTGTTTTTGTTTTTAATATTAGCATTTGTTTTTGGGGATTCAATCTCCCGAGGTGCAAACCTCTTCTTAAGTATTGCACTTAAGGAGGTTTGCACCTGCGGAGATTGGATCCCTCTCGGGGCTTGATAGAGCCTAGGATTTGGATCTACCCTGGTTTATGTAGAGCCCTATTTTGAATGTATGAAGCATAGTTAATGGCTTCATCCCATATATTAGGACTCAAATCCTTAGCCTCAATCATACAGGTAGCCATCTCCTTGAGAGCCCTATTTTCCCTCTCTACCACACCATTTTGTTGTGGTGTGTAGGGGACCGAATTCTGCATTTGGATGCCACATTCGTCACATAGGTGCTGAAATTTTTTATTCACATACTCTTTACCATTATCAGTCCTAATAACTTTGATCTTGTTCCCACTTTGATTCTCAACTAGCGATTTCCAAATCTTTAGAGTCTCAAAGACTTCATGTTTGATCTTGAGGAAATAGACCCAACAAAACGTTCAAAAATCATGTATGAAAGTGAGAACATACATTTATCCTCCATAGGAGGGAGTGGTAAGAAGACCAATCAGATCTGAATGCACCAACCCAAGCACTTGTGTAGCTCTCCTTGTATTCCCCTTCTCATAGTTGCACTCTGGATGCTTTCCCACCACACAACCAATGCATGAACCATTGGAGGTGTTGATAGGAGGAAGCCCTTCCACCATGCCATCCCTGTTCAATGACTAGAGGTATTTGTAGTTCATATGGCCAGATATTTCATGCCACAACTTGTTGGTTTCATTGGAATGAGACAAAAGTGCTTGCCCACTAGAATTAGGAAGAAATTTCGAGAATTTGTACAGCCTAGCTTAGTAATATCCATACCCCAATGCCACAACCTTGTTGGAGGACATTTATGCTCTCTCAACCTCATATGCAGTAAATGTTACTCTCTTGGATTCTCTAGTATGTGTCATTTGGTATACTAACAACAAGATCACTTCTAAGTATGGTACATACATGACATTGTTGAAATATCCATCTTCAAGATCGATCCTACCAACTCCCTTTTCCTGGATCTCAGAATCATCACCCATTCGAACAGCTAGGCCATTGTCTGAATACATGGATGTGAAGAAGTCTTTGAAAGAGGCCATGTTCCTTGATTATCTCGAATCAATGATGAAGGTGGAAGAGTCTTAAGAACCAACAACCAATACATGGCACCTCTCTTTGTTTTCAGATCCTGAACTGCTATCTTTCTTCCTTGCACCCTATAGGATTTGGATGTTGGTCTTCTCCAACAGCTGTGCCATCATATCTATGGTTTTTGTCACGTCCCCACCTTCTACCAACGAGAGGACGCAACTATAATTCCAACAATCCAGAAAATCTATCTATGAACTTAAAATAAAATGCATTGAACTTAAACATACACAGATGCATAAATGATTATCAATCAACGAAACCAATTTCATTCGTTCACAGCATTTGACATGTTCATATGGATTTATAAAACAACATAGTTGCGAGGAATTAAACACAAGAATACTTATCTTAAAATAAGCTTGTCCCGCAACCAGCTACGTCGCTGCCAGTGTGCTCATCAATCGCTCAGCAACACTGCCATCCCTAAGCTATGCATGATTCCACAACGAATAAGGGGAAACTAATAGGCTCATACGTAGCCAAGGATACAAAAAACTCAGCCAAGCCAACATAGTGGGGTTTATCAGGCTAACAGGGAGCTGAAAAGGTTATCTGCTAAGCTAGTGAGATTAATCCAAGAGCTATAGACACCTACACGAGAATTATCCTGACTTCTAAAACATCTACACACACCCAACACAAGGAATCATCCCCTTCTCTGCTACACAGTCCCTTGGGCTATGCCTTCCCTTCCAATGCTATTCAAGGGGTGTAAAGAAGAAATCCAGCCCACTAGCTCTATCTGTGAGGCTCCTACAAACACTAGGTTTGTCAAGCAAGCTCAGACCCCATTTCCACACCCAAAGATAGTTCAAAGGAAAACAAACGATATGCACATAAAAATAACAACTCTGGACTATATGAAAACACCATAGAGACCAAAATCGGGTATGACAACTGGGTAGAAACAACTCAGGCTGAGTAACTTGAATTCCAAAGTTGTTTATGGCCCTAACGTGTCCAAATGACTTCAACAACACCCAAAATTCATGGCTTGGTTCTCCCACTCATTGGGGAAACACTAAACAATGAAATTCCCCACTGTGGGCATGTGGAAACGACACCAAAACTCCCAGCAAAGATCCCATCCACTAGAAGCTAACAAAAACACTTCACAGCCATGGTAAAAACACATGAAACTACAAAAACGTGAATGAAAAATGCACCGGCAACTCCAAAAACGTGAGGAAAACCAACCCAATCCCTGGCATTACAAAAACGATCTCCCATCCATGGGAAAATGAAGCCAACAACCAAAAACATGGAATGAGAACACACACAGGAAGTTCTGGATACTTGAGAGAGCTCACATCAAGGAAAAATGGTGAGGAAGACATCAAAACATGAAAGCATGGTAGAATGGCCTAAGTTTTTAGGTTTTTTCTTGCCCAAGGAGTCAAAACGTGTTTCCCAAAAACTCATGGCTTCTCCAATTCGAATTTGGGCTGTCATACCTTTCCCATCCCATGCAATAACCAACCCAACCAATTTTTGGCAGTAATAAATGATTGGATGAATGAGACAAGAAAAGTAGTTGACAGTTTGATGAGTTCTCCCTCTGACATTTGGATTTTCCCCATTGTCCCAAAGGTTTGAATATTCCCCCTCCCTTATCCTTAGGAAATCATGCCCCTTCTCATTATTGTTGCATTGACATAGATGGTTGTGGGTATTTTTAATTAAAATGCATATTTACATGATGTCCAATTTATAATGTGCCTGGCTAGCACAAAATACCATCGGCAATCACCAAACATATAACATTAAATCGATGGTGGGGATTTTGCCTGTAGCTCCACACCATGATTAATTACAATATATACATCATATACATTTAATGCAAATGGGGTCAAAACCAGGGTATTATAGTTTTCTTCATGCATGCACTCTCTGGATGTCACCCCTTGTGATATTAGGTGCATTTTGTCTTCTCCTTTCTCTTCTTGTCCTTGTCCATGCAAGGATTCGAACCTCCATCAAGAATATTGGGATTTTCTTGTTTCTTCTTCTCTGGTTGTTTTGAATCCCCAGATTTCTTCTTGGATTTGGATGCATTCGAAACCCATGCAGCAAGATATTGGTCCTTTATTGTTTCGATGGTGCCCATATCCACTATCTTATCTTTCTCTTGGGTCAAAGACTCCATGAATCTTTCTAGTGTTTGCATTTTTCAGTTTCGAGCTGTGAGCTTGCTTGAGCGAAATGTGCTGACAAACACATAGTATTCAGGCCCTAGCTTCAAAATGATTGACATTATGATATTCTCTTCTATCTTTTCTATTCCAAACTGCTTGAGCTGAAGCACTAAAGACTTGAATTTGGTGAAGAACTCTTGGATGGTCTTATAATGCGTTGGGATCATTTTCGAGCTAGTGACCCCTTAACTCATCAGTATTCCCAAAGAGAGATTTGAGACCGAGAAAAAATTCATTTGGGGTGGATATAATGTCAACACAAGACATGAGTTCTCTCAAAATGATGAGACATAGCATTCCAAATGCTTCATCAAGTCTATTGAAATACTTCGATTTATCTACTGCAGAATTTGGTTCAACTTTTGTCCCCATGGTAACTCTATAGAGACCCTTGGACCTCAGCTGGATGACCATCTCTTCCTTCCATTTGAAGTAATTGAATGGTGTTATCAAGGCATGAGTTTTCTCCATCTCTGTTTGTGCTAGTGGTGAAAATTGTTGAATGTACCTGCAATGAAAACTCACAAATTTCTCTAGAGAATCACTCTAATAGCAAATAAAATACACTGAATTCGATTTGAAGATTCAATCATCTCTGAAACCTTCTGAGAATTTATTCACAAGTGGATCTAGAATCCAAGAAACTCTCACTAATTTGGTATAGTTTGCATAAAAAAGCACAAAAAGACTGAAAGAGTAAAAATTACACACACATGTGAACAAATAGTGGATACTATTGAACTGTATAACATACGAATGTGTTTAGATAAGAGATATGTTACATCAGGAAGAAATCATGAGGATTAAAAATCCATTTGGGAGTGTACATGTGTCATGGCAAGGTTTGACCTCCATCCCCCCTAGGTGGACCAATCAGCTCTCGAATAACCCCAAATAGTCACAGACCATGGTGTGAACATTGGTGAGGCGTTATGGGGAGTAAATGAGTCCAAGACAGGCGTGGGTGAGAAAACAAAGGTGTGGGAGTGGCTCAAGGTGAACCATAAATGCAATAGGAGGGCCAAAATGGACTAAAGAAAACACTAACGCCCCTATTCAAACCCATATTCCCATAAAAAATGAAGTATCTCTCCAAGGAATTAATCAGGGAGTGTGGAAATTAAACCCAAGTGATAGAAAAATTACACACAAAATTGCTAATCAAACATGCAAAATTCACACAAAAGGATACTGAAATTGGAGGATAACTTAATCCTGTATTGAATAAGTGTACATCATCCAACCATATGAAGTAATAGGCTTCTAAAATATATAATTACATCAGATATTCGAAATCATAATGTTTCTATTCGAATTGGTAAAAAAGAAGGCTTACTAAAGCTAGTCAAATCCCTGATAGGTGCAAAAAAGAATTTCCAAATCTATGAAGATGTTCATGAATTGGATAAATCATATAGGCTAGCTAATAAGTGATTTAAAGAGATCAGATCCATTCTTTGTTTTGGAGAAAAGGAAGGAGGATGATGTGGGAAAAAAACAAGGCAATTACTCCTAGACTAGCTTTTCCTGTTTGCCTTAAAACTGTTGTAAAGCAAGGCAGCTTTCAGAACTGCGCTTTTAGAAACCATGAATAAAAGCAAACATGCTTAAAATGTTTTCAGGATGATTCCAAAGCACTCCATGACCTAGTTTTAGAAAGTGTTGACTTCTAGGTGGATGTGGAAGCCAACTAGCATAGTGAGGACTCTAGGAATCTAGGAATAAGACATAAATGATTAATTAATGTCAAATATGGGTAACTATGGGTTGATTATTCTAACACTGACTCTTAAGCTTGACTTTATGAGTAAATATCAGAAAAATATACGGCCTAGGAACAAGGCTTAGTCACCTTTTACATACTGCATGTCCATACAACCAAGGAAAAAGGCAAAAACACAGTGAGAAAATCCTCCCTTAAACATGGACATGAAACAAAAATTTTGGAAATCTTGTTATCAATCATACTTCACCACATGATCAACATTCACTAATAGTTATTTAAGATTATTGAAGGCCTTCTCACATACTACTTTGGTGAATATATCTTCTACTTGCTTTGAATATGCGTAGTAGAGTAGAGCAATGGTACCATCGTGCACAAGCTCCCTGATATAGTGCATATGGATTTCAAAGTTCTTGGTTCTCTATCTTTGAAATAGATCAGTGGATAATCAAATGGTGCTTTGATTGTCACAATAGATGACCATTGAAAACTCTGATTCAAAACCACATTCTCCAAGTATCCCCTGCAACCACAAACATTGAGTAACTGCATTCACAACTCCTCTATACTCTGCCTCTGTAGATGAGAGTGTTGTGGCACTCTGCTTCTTACTTAAACAACTGATTGGTCCTTTTGCAAGCATGAAAATATATCCTAAAGTATACTTTTGATTTGTGTTGTCACCTACCCAATCATTGTCAGTAAATCCAACTAGCTCTAAGTTAGATTTTTCTCTATAGAAAATCACATGAGTCCTTGTTCCCTGAAAAAAGTTTAGGATCCTCTTGGCTACTCTCCAATGGATCTCATGAGGCTAATCCATGTATCTTGAAGCCACATTAACTACATAACATAAGTCAGTTCTATTATGTGTAATATAAAGCAAACACCCAATCAACTACCTATACAGTGTATTATTTACCAAAGGAGAAGAACCTACTTCCTCAAGCTTAACTCCTGAAAGGAATGGAGTCTTGATTGGCTTGAAATACTTCATACTGAACTTGTTGAGTAGATCTGAAGCATACTTGGATTGATGAAATTTGATTCCATGTTGAGATTGAGCAATTTCGAGACCCAAGAATTGGCTCAACAATCCCAAATCTGTCATGGAAAATGCATGGTTTATTGCATCCTTCAAGGAGGAAATCTCTTTCTTTTAATTTCCTATAATCAGTAGGTCATCCACATATAAAAAAATGATCATTAGAGAACCATGAATCAGCTTCAAATATAAATTTGGATCAGACTTGCATCGAACAAAGCTTAGTGACATCAGAAAGCCATCAATCTTGGCATACCAAGCCCCGGGGGCTTGCTTGAGCCCATACAATTATTTCTTTAACCTGCACACTAAATATGGATTAGAAACAAAAAATTTTGGTTGCTGCATATAAATTTCTTCATTTATACCTCCATTTATAAAGGAACCCTTCACATCCATGTGATGTACCTCCTATTGTCTTGAAGCTGCATTAGCTAGAGCTAGCCTTATGGAGCCCATCTTTGCCACTGGTGAAAATGTATCATTGTAATCAATACCATGTCCTTGAGAGTAGAATTTGGATACCAATATTGCCTTATATTTCAAAGGTGAACCTGTTGCGGCCTGGAAAATCGCAGACGGCAACAGTAAAGGATTCTCCCCAATCAGCGTTCCCAACTAGCCCGCTGACTGTTTGGTATAGGGAATCCGTCTGGTTTACGGTCCAGCTACCATAGGTCAAAGTAACAAAAAGGGTTTTACCGGTTGCGGCCCGGTCCACCGGAATTTGTATTTTGACTTAAAATGCAATGCATATGCCTATCTAAAACATGCAGGGTGATAAGGATGCCGGGAACCACACAATGTGCTACGCAGGTTCTTACCTCTCGTCTTATGTTCACAACATCTAAACCACATGTGCAATCAGGAAATCAAACAACTACAGTCTAAACACCTAACTATCTATCCCCGGGGAGCCAAAAATGATTATTATTTAGTAATGCATTAACTCCATGTATGATAAACACAATTACAGGTAGCTGATACTTGTATTTACAGCACATGAAAGAGAAATTATTCCAACAATCAGATAGCTAACTGTTATGTGAAGCACCAGCG
>LPNX010665074.1:18630-34572 GCA_001517045.1 Pseudotsuga menziesii | reverse complement strand
TTTCAAGGTCTCTACAAGGTCCATCCGGAGGTCGTCCAGCCATTCATTTGTAAGGAAAAGCTGAGGCTCTGGTAGATGATAAGCTAAAGCTACATATCCAGGGATAAATGCAGCATAGCCCTGGCCCTCGATATTATAGATGAGCATTGAATTGTGGTTTGTATGCGGTAGCACCCATCTCATTAACTCAGAGCACGGGAATAGCTCTGGCTTGGTGGCGACCTTCATAATGGCTGATTTCTCTATATTAGCATAAATGGGTGCCTCCTCAATCCCCATATCTGGGACTTCCCTACGGGAGATCATCCTGTAAATATCTCCCCATTTGTATTCAGGCTCCACCCCAGTGACACATTGGGTGTCCTCATAAATGTACTCAATTCTTGCTTCTGTGTCTGGTGCTGGAGACTCCTCTACTGCTGGGGCCTTCTTTTTCTGTCTCTTAGACATTTTAAGATCTTCCTGCAATGTACACCATCATGATATTAAGAAATACAAATTTGTGAACATTGTGCAGCAGTTTATTCTTTTCCAGGTGTATCATAATTATATCAGTGCATGAAATCAAACCTTAAGCTTCTATACTGACAATTTACTAGCATGAAGTGCGGTGCAATGTGTTTGTTAGCATGGTAATGTTTACTGTAGCATATCTTCACCAGGTCTTATGGACGAATTGTCTTATGATTTATTTCACATGCATCAATTTGTCAGTCATATTCGTGTTGGCATGCAACCTATGCTCTTATGAGGTTTGTCATTTCTTATGAAAGTGATATATCGAAGCAATATGTGCACGCTATATGTAGATGCAATATGCAATTAACATTCCACTGCCTATCACACGCAAAGAGAAAAAATAACAGCCTCAGGCTTAATCAGTCGACACTTCAGCCCTACGGCCCAACATGCCCATTGCGACAGAAACGCAAGCGACCAGCATCGAAGAAACATTATGCTGCTAACACTCTCACCCACCTCGGCGGGAAACGACCATATCTCAGGATAAGGTATCCTCATTGAAACCGACCCACGCTATCCTCAATGAAAGCCGCGTTACCAGCGACACCTTCTTTCGACCCTAACTGGGATTTTAGACGGCCAACAGCAAAACTAGATTGCGAAAGGTGGCTCAATCAACACGGGCCGCAGAGAGAAGGCGAAACTGTCAAAAACAATCCTCTCAACCCTATTTATCCCGGCCGAGCCAGTCCCAAATTCTACCAATAATTTCCCACCGAGACGGCGCACAACCCCGGACCGTAAAAAAAAAAAAGAAAACCAGGAAAAAACATGGCAACTGCGGCCAGTGCAAACCCGACCTCTAAACATTCACCAACAACGCAGTCTCTACTCATCGCGACCGCATACCGAAGCCTTGCGCAAACGGCGTAACGGCCGTCTGCGCCTCAAAACCCCCAACCCTAGCGTGCAAGCAACTACTACGGGCAGACAGAAAAGGCTTAAAAGGTTAAAGAAAATGTCTCCCCCCTCACCCTAGGTCAAGAGAATAAACGATCTAAGCAAACCAAAATCCCAGCTGGACGAGGAAGAAAAACGTGGGGCCCCAAAACTCGGCGGAAAACCAACAAACGTTAAATGCAAATGAAGGATGAGATGCACCTACTTGGAAATCAACGCAGTGATCAAGCTAATGACAGTTGCAGATCCGCCCTCGCCACCTGGAAACCGGTACAGTGACAGCTAACCCTTCGATCCTTTCGAAACGTGACAACTCGACTCCTTGCGACAGTGATCGAAAATAATACAAAAAACCCCGTTTGTCGCCATACATATATGAACAACGCCGCACGTGCGAGGAGTCACATCAATCGGGGCGTCTCCAAAAGTTATTTCGGGCGGCACAAGCTTCATACCATCCGCAACGGCAGACCACCTCCAGTCCCAACTCGCCCGATCAGTTACAAATAACCCGCGAACGAGAATCCCATATCGGGTGTCGGCGGAAACCTTGGTCGGACGACCAAGAGTCTGGCCTCCCCCGCAACGGCGGTCGCGAAACGAAAACATGCGGACTTGAAGACCACCCGCAATGGCGGCACGACCAAGCCAAACAAGAGTCGATAGGCACCCGCTGCAGCGGCGTGGAAAAAGATTTGGAGGATCTGGAGAACACCCGCAACGGCGGGCTCAGGATAGAAACAATCAAAAGTTCGAAGGCACCCGAAGCGTCGGCCCGACAACCGAAAATGACGACCTGGAAGCCACTCGCAACGGCGGGACGGGTAAGAGAAACTAGAAGCCGGAGGACGCCCGCAACGGTCGGGCAGTCAAATGAAAATCTTCCGATACAAGAAACTTTGAATGAAGGTTTCAAAGGTTTTTCAAAACAACAAAGGGCTCGATGAAGATGGAAATCCTCAAGCATTTAAACGATGAGAAACCATTCAACTTACAGCATTCAAGACTCGAGAAAGCACTTCAACCTTCATAAGCTAAAATCAAAAGGTGAAACCAAGAAAAAAACTCACTAACTTGAAGAAAAGGAGGGCCCCAAAATTTTTTGAATTTTGGGAACTTGTTGCAGGTGCAACAGAACCATCAGCAACAAACTAAGTTTTTGTAATGTCCCGGTTTTGACCCCGTTTCATTAGATGTATATGATGTATAAATTGTAAATGATCAGGGTGTGGAGCTAAAGGCCAAGGCCCCACCATTGATCGGTTATGTTATGTTTTGGATTTGAATTGTCACCGATGGTATATCGGGGCATGCGACATATATTATGACGGTCATCATGTAAATATGCATCTATAATTAAAAATGAACCCGACCAGCTATGATCGCTGCAACTAAAATGAGAAAGGGGCATGATTTTCCAAAGGATGAAGATGTGGGGGAATTTGTCCAACTTTGGCCAATAGGGTGAAAATCCATGTGTCTTCTTACCTTGTTTTATTCCAACCACTTTCATTAAGAAAGGCTACTGGTGGTTGAGGCAGTTATGGTCTTGGAAGTGGGGTGGCAGGACTGTCAGTCCTCACCCACACGCACACTCTACCCACGATTTTGCTGTTCATCCCTCACGCAGACATTTTTTCTTGGCTCCACGAGTTGCAAAACACCCATGCACTACAATTTCGCATCCTCTCCATTGTTCATTCTCACGTAGAGGGATTCCTTCCCGTTTTTCGTCTTCACGCACAGGATTTTGCTAGATTTACCCACGCAGTAGTTTTCTTCTACGGATTTGTGAATAGTGTGGCCATATCCTTTACTCACGTGATGATTCGTGGGTTCTGCATTGTGGTTGATTCACGCACCGGTCGTGAGACTGTAAATTCGTCCCCATTGTGGTCTGCGTACGTTTTTCCCAGCAGCATTGGTTGTGCAAAATGGGTCGTTGTTCCCCATGTTATTGGTAATATGTATGCTGATGCATTTTGGAGCTGTGGAGTTCTCCCCTCTTTGAATTGTGTTTGCTGTTGTGTTTGGGACTGTGTAATTTGTTGGGGAGTCTTTTCCCTGGTTTAAGCTGTGATAGCTAAATTTATTTCTTGAGTGCAATGGTTGGTCTTCGGACTGTATTGGGAGCAGGGATGGGGGCTTAGTTTTGCTTGATAAACCTGGTGGCTGGAAACCACACAGACAGATCTAGAGGGCTTACCTTCTTCTCCATCACCTTTGAATAACACTGGAAGGGAATGCAGGGCTTGAGGGACTGTGTAGCAGAGAAGGGACTGATTCCTTGTGTTGGGTGTGTTTGGGTGTCTTAGAGGTCAGGCTAGTTCTGGTGTAGGTGTTCTTGGCTCTGTAATGAGCTCACCAGCTTAGCATTGAGCCTTTCCCAACTCCTTGATGGCCTGATAAAACCAACTGTGTTGTCTTGGCTATGTTATGTATATCCTTGGCTATGTGTAAGCCTGCTTGTTCCCTTATTCCTTGGAGAATCATGCCCAGCTCGGGGGTGGCGGCGTTGCTGAGAGATTAAGGAGCATGCTGGCCTATGGTTGGGTGGAACGTTGCAGCGATGTAGCTGGTTGCGGAATGAATTCATTATAAGATAAGTAATCTTGTGCATTTTACTCTGCAACTATCTTTTCTGTTAATGATATGATGAACATGTTAAATGCATGCATGAATGCTGTTGGTTTCCGCTGTGTTGTTGGGGCGCGCACCCTAACGGTTCTTGAGATGGGTAACTCCGTGGTTGTTGTAAGCTTGTAAGCGGAGTTACAACTCAAAATAGTCTTAGGGGCATCAGGGTTGAGTCAAAGACTTTTGTTGTAATAAACCCATGGTTTAAGTCCAGGGTTTAGGGTTGGGATACCCATGGTTTAAGACCATGGTTTTGTATTAGTGCACTGTATAAATATGCACTTGTGTAAAGAAGTGAGGTTAGGTTTTTGGATGTAAAGAGAATTAAGGAGAAGCTAAGGCTATTTTTTAAGGAAAGGTTAAGTCCCAGCTGTGTGCGTGGATGACCTCTGCAACTGTGTGTGCAAAGGGTTTGTAATATATTAAGGGAAATATGCAGCTGTGTGTGCAGAGGCCTGCTGCTGTGTGCACGGCTTAAGGGACTTGAGGAGATCTGCAGCTGAGTGCGCAGATCAGAACTGTGATTTTGTAGAAAGTTGAATAAAACACAGTTCTGTGGATGTAACCCCTACACTGGGGGTGAACCACGTTATATCTAGTGTTGTGGTTCTTTGTGTTATTGTCTTCATGTTCTTGTATGCATTAATAATTAGATAAATCTGATAAGTAAGATCACTGCTAATAAATAGCTTCACTGTGAATTCCCAGTAACGGGTTAAGCAAGTCAATGTTTGTTTATCTATCTGCGAAGTTGTATATATATGAATGTCGGAGCTCTGTGGTTATTGATTATAAGTTATTAAATGCTAAGGTATAGTAATATCCCTCTTTGCTTGTAGAAGCCTGATTCTGCGGCACCCAATAGCTGTTTCGGGTGAGACTGCAACCTGTTCGCAGGTTGTTGCCGAAAGGGCCAACACTGTGGGTCTTTTGTTGGTGCGAAGCTAAAGGTATAAAACCCGGGTCTGCCCTAGCTTTGCATTTGTAAAGCTCCCGAGAAAATCCCAGCATTTGATATCGAAAGAGAAAAAGAGACATTCATGGAAGCCAAGAAAGATTTTGCCGAATCGAGTACACCAGTTGCACCTGCGCAACCACCTCAGCCGCTGGTGCAGGTGCAAGAAGCTTCGATGGATAAAGTAAGTACATTGTCCTCCTTTTTACAGAGCTATCTGAAACTCTTAAGAAACTGGAATGCTTTAAATGAGTTGCAGAAAGTCATTGCTTCCTGTGAACCTTAGCAAAGATATGGTCGAGAAAAAACTGTTAATAGAGTCAGAAGAACTAGCAGGGAAATGAGATTGAATGCTCAAGTAGGAGAATATGATATGACTGATGTCATTTTGGATCTAGGATCAGAAGTCAATGTTCTAACTAAGCAAACCTGGGAGCAAATGGGGAAACCTGCCCTTGCCTGGTCTCCTATACAGTTGAAGTTAGCCAATCAGCAAAGGATTATGCCCCTAGGGAGATTCCTTAGTGTCCCAATCGATATTGATGGGGTCAGCACTTTAGCAGAATTTGAAGTTATTGAGATCATTGATGATAGTAACCCCTACCCAGCCCTGTTAGGAATTGATTGGGCGATGGAAAATGCCGCAGTCATTAACCTTAAGAAGAGACAAATGACCTTTGAAGGGAAAGATTTGAGAGTCATCGTACCCATGGACCCCTCACAAGGAGAAAGGTACACCGAACCACTCAAAGACGAAGATCAGGATGACTTGGAGCACATCTACAACATTACAGCTAAGGACGAAGATTATGTCGATCTTACTGCTGAGGGTATTTTGGATTGGCAGTGTGACAGATCCTGTATGACAGACTCCGATGATAGGTTAGAGAACTGGCAGAACAGACTCCATGAGCTAAATGGACATAGATGTTCCAGAATTACCAAGTCTCTCAGATGGCTTGGTATTCAGGACAGTACCCTACCTATTTTCGATGGGTTGTCAGATCCCGAGCAGTTTCTTGGACAATTTTCTGAACGGGTACCAGAATCACAGAGACTAGAAACCTTGGATTCTACATTCAGGGCCACAGCAGCCAGATGGTGGAACAGCCATAAGAAAAATATTCCTAATTGGGAAACTTGTCAAAAGCTCCTTCGCTTGAGATTTCGAGACCAGCCCCAGGAGCTGCGAAGCAAGTTTGATGGAAAGTCTAGCTCCTTGGAACATTTTGCAAATTGCTACAAAGCGTGGAAATATGTACCTCAGGAAGAATGGGTACATAGATTTGTGCATACTCTGGAGCCAGTTGCAAGGAACTGGTACGCAGAGGCTGAGCTTCACCGGGATACTGTAAGTTGGGATTGTCTTGTTGATAGTTTTGTACTTACCTTTTCCAATAATGAAGTTTGTCCAGCTTTAGATGTAGCTATCAAGTTGATCCACACTAAGGTATTTGATGATCAAGAGGTAGAAGAATACTGACCTGACTGAAAGACACAGGAAGCTCATGCCATAGAATGTTATAACCTCGCAATTGATGAGGATGAGGATCCGTGCAACATTGATATTCCTGAGTCAGAAGGGCATTGCGAAGTACAAGGACCAACAGTCAAAGTAGTGGAAGTGACTCATCCCCTGAAGACGCGAACCGTCAACATTGGATCAGAAGACCAGCCTAAGTATGCTACCATTGGAGATTATTGAGATGATGAGATGGTAAGCAAAGTGACCCAACTTCTCCATGAATATCAGTACCTGTTCCCAATGAAATTCTCAGATATGAAAGGTATCCTGGGGGATATCGGTGTGATAAAAATCCCATTGAAACCTGATGCGAAGCTTGTGAAACAGTGTCCTTATAGGTTTAACCCTAAGTATAAGGAAAAAGTTCGGTTGGAGCTGGATAAGATGCTCGCTGCAGGAATCATTGAACCTGTTGAAGAATCTGAGTGGGTTAGTCCTATGGTGGTGCAAGAGAAGAAGACTAAAAGCGAGATCCGAATCTGTGTTGATCTGAGGAAGTTGAATGATGCTTGTTTACATGATCCCTTCCCCACCCCTTTTATGGATGAAGTGCTCGACAATGTCGGGGGTCAAGAGATATAATCTTTCACTGATGGATTTTCAAGTTACCATCAGATTAGAATTGCTCCAGAGGATCGACATAAGACAACCTTTGCTACAGAAATGGGATCCTTTCAGTATACAATTATGCCATTTGGGTTAAAGAATGCTCCTACGATGTTTTCTAGAGTAGTCATCTCCGCATTTAAGGAATTCATACATAAATTCCTCGAAGTATATTTTGATGACTGAACTATCTTTGGGCTAGTAAAGGACCATATAACTAGTCTAAGACTTATGTTGGATAAGTGTAGGCAGCACCAGATCTCCTTGAACTTGAAAAAGTGCATCTTTTGTGCACCATTTGGGATATTGCTTGGACACATTGTATGTAACCAAGGATTGATGATGGATCCTGCAAAGATAGATATTATTGTGAACCTGCCACCTCCGAAGTCTGTTAAGCAACTTCGCACTACACTTGGTCACACTGGCTATTACAGGAAATTCATCCGAAACTATGCCTAGCTCACCGCCTCGATGGAAAGGCAGCTAAAGAAAGATATTAAGTTCGAGTGGACACCTGAGTGCCAAGAAAGCTTGGATGTGCTAAAAGAAAAAATGGTCACCGCCCCTATCTTAGTATTCCTTGACTAGAATAAGGAGTTCCATGTACATGTTGATGCATCCTCCATTGCTTTGGGTACTATCTTGGCTCAATTGGGCGAAGGTAATATCGATCACCCCATTGATTTTGCAATTAGAAAATTGTCCACAGCAGAGAAAAATTATACTATGACAAAACGTGAAGGTATCGCTATGGTGTATTCTCTACAGAAGTTTCGACATTATCTGCTAGGATCCCACTTTAAAATGTTCACTGACCACTCTGCTTTGAATTATTTGGTTAACAAACCTGTACTGGGTGGAAGGATATGTAGATGGCTAATTCTATTTTAGGAATATTATTTTGAGATCATAGTTAAGCCTGGAAGACTTAACCTAGGACTTGACCACTTGTCAAGGCTCGAGTCAGGAGAAGAACCTACCAGTTTGGACGAAAGTCTTCCCGATGCCCAGTTGTTTTCTATCCAGATGGTTGATGAGTACTTTCAAGATATTTTTCAGTATTTGTCTACAGGTTTTCCACCTACTGAGATGACCACAAAGCAGAAGAAGCAGTTGGTTGTTCACGTAGTGGAATTCACCCTAATAGCAGGACAGCTGTATAAAATGGGGCCAGATGAAATACTGCACAGATGTGTCTTGGAGCATGAGAAGCCACTAATTTTGGCTGAGGCACACTCTAGCCCTGCAGGAGGTCATTATGCAGGTAAAGCCATGGAACAGAATATTTTGACAGCCGGATTGTGGTGGCCTATGGTTCACAAGGATGCAAGAGAATATTGACACAGCTGCGACATCTGTCAAAGAACAAGCAAACCATCCAGGAGGGATGAGATGCCTCTAGTCCCACAGGTAACTTTACAAGCATTTGGCAAATGGGAAATTGATTTTGTTGGCCCTATCAATCTCCCTGTGAAGAAGTCAGGAGCACGATACATTATTACAGTGACTGATTACCTTACCCATTGGGCCGAAGCTCAACCAGTCAAGAATTGTAGCGCTGCTATAGCTACAAAGTTCATCTTCGACAACATCTTGTCCAGATTTGGGTGTCCTAGAATTCTTATGAGTGATCAAGGATCACATTTTCTAAACAAGACTATTGAAGTATTGAATGAAGAATTCCAGGTATATCATTAGAAGAGTACTGCCTATCATCCACAAGCAAATGAAACTGTCGAAGCTTTTAACAAGATCCTTGAAAATGCTCTGACAAAGGTTTGTAATGTTAACATAAATGACTGGGATCTTAGAATTCCAGCAGTCCTTTGGGCATATAGAACTACCTGTAAGAAATTGACAGGCCATACACCTTTTCAGTTGGTTTATGGGCAAGAAGCAGTCATGCCCATGGAGTACATTGTTCCTAGCCTCAAAATATCCGCTTTTACAGAGATGGATGACCCAGCTAGAGTCATAGCAAGGCTGACAAAGATACTAGAGCTAGAAGAGGACAGATTTGTTGCAGGGTTCCAACAGCAAGTGCAAAAGGCTCGAGAAAAAGCATGGCATGATAGACACATCAAGAAGAAGCAGTTCCAGTAGGGTGATCTTGTGCTCTTATATGATAGCAAATTCATGAAATTTCCAGGTAAATTCAAGATACATTGAAAAGGACCGTACGTATTACAGAAACTTACTGATGGTGGAGCAGTTCATCTAACTAAGTTGAATGGAGAAATTTTACCTTCGATGGTAAATGGCAGTCGTCTGAAGAAGTATAGGGATAGGCCGGGACCTCCTATTCAGAAGTAGCCCCTAGAAGGACAGTCTAATTCCCAAGAACAGTTGAACCTTGGGTATCGCATGCAGTAGCAAGTATCGAGGGTTAATATTGTGTCGCAGTTGCGGGTAATTGTTATGTCGAAGGTCCAAAGTGTGTCGCAGCCTCAAATGTGATGGATGGGACAAAATGGATTTGGCGGCGCTGGCATGAAAACTGCTTTCCATACTTGCAATAAGGAGATTCTGGGGGAAAATATGGCACCGTGTGGGAAATATTTTCGGCATTCCATCAGATTTGGTGTCATTAATGCACCATGATGATGGATTCTGCTACAGGATTCTATAAAGCACTGTATCGGCCTGTGACTCCTGCCTTAAGCACTTCTTTGAGTTGTTCAGTTGGAACCATGTCAAACAGTTGTGAAGTCCAGAAGCTAGTACACGAGTTCATGGAAAGAGGGTTACAGGACCTTATGAGAAATTCACCAGTACAGTCCTACCCGACTAAGGCACAAAGGTAGGCAGAAGTTTGCTCTAAACTGGGTGAAGGGAAGCACAAGTTCGCTCT
Organism: Pseudotsuga menziesii; assembly: GCA_001517045.1. Lineage (NCBI taxonomy): Eukaryota > Viridiplantae > Streptophyta > Pinopsida > Pinales > Pinaceae > Pseudotsuga > Pseudotsuga menziesii. The sequence continues at coordinate 24,573 of LPNX010665074.1, read as the reverse complement.
AACATGGAGCGATGAAAGGCACAAGGCCTCATAACAAGACTCTGGAAAATCCCGCCATGTATCCTCCTGCTTTGACAGAACCGAGGCAGCTGTTTGCCTTATGCAACTTGACACGTAATTTTGAGGACCCTTAGTTGTGGATGGTCAAGTGTTCGGCAAACAGAGTGAAGGGTGGGGTTGTAGATGGATCCAGAAGTCTGTCCTCAACATTAATACCACAAAGGAAGGAAGCGAGCAGTCGACAACAGTAGTGAGGGAATCCACAAGCAGCACACTATGTCTTCGCCAGCAACGTCTATCACCATTCGAGTAGCTAAGTGTCCCAGTACGGGACACTGGTGAGTCTTAGGGGCCTGTTGGGGTGCGCACCCTAATGGTTTTTGAGATGGGTAACTCCGCGGTTGTTGTAAGCTTGTAAGCAGAGTTACAACTCAAAATAGTCTTAGGGGCGTCGGGGTTGAGTCAAAGACTTTTTTTGTAATAAATCCATGGTTTAAGTCCAGGGTTTAGGGTTGGGATACCCATGGTTTAAGACCATGGTTTTGTATTAGTGCGCTGTATAAATATGCACTTGTGTAAAGAAGTGAGGTTAGGTTTTTGGATGTAAAGAGAATTAAGGCGAAGCTAAGGATATTTTGTAAGGAAAGGTTAAGTCCCAGCTGTGTGCGTGGATGACCTCTGCAGCTGTGTGCGCAGAGGGTTTGTAAGAGATTAAGGGAAATCTGCAGCTGTGTGCATAGAGGCCTGCTGCTGTGTGCGCGGCTTAAGGGACTTGAGGAGATCTGCAGCTGAGTGTGCAGATCAGAACTGTGATTTTGTAGAAAGTTGAATAAAACACAGTTCTGTGGACGTAACCCCTACACTGGGGGTGAACCATGTTATATCTGGTGTTGTGGTTCTTTGTGTTATTGTCTTTATGTTCTTGTATGCATTAATAATTAGATAAATCCGATAAGTAAGATCACTGCTAATAAATAGCTTCGCTGTGAATTCCCAGTAACGGGTTAAGCAAGTCACTGTTTGTTTATCTATCTGTGAAGTTGTATATATATGAATGTAGGAGCTCTGTGGTTATTGATTATAAGTTATTAAAGGATAAGGTACAGTAATATCCCTCTCTGCTTGTAGAAGCCTGATTCTGCGGCACCCCATAGCTGTTTCGAGTGAGACTGCAACCTGTTCATAGGTTGTTGCCGAAAGGGCCAACACTGTGGGTCTTTTGTTGGTGTGAAGCTAAAGGTATAAAACCCGGGTCTGCCCTATAACCCAACATGTGTATGATGATTAATTGCATATCTACATGTTTTACTTCAATGTATTTCCTCTCAGCATTTTGTTTCAGTAATTTAGTGCATACATATGTTCATGGGGATCTTAGCCCGGGTGTTCGAAGCTTGTAGTCGCGTCCTCTTCGCCTATCGAAGGCATGGGGAAGTGACAGTTTTAAAGACCCACTTACACTTTACTAGATTTCTCCCTGGGTGGAGAACAACTAGTTCCCATGTGTTGTTCTTCTGGAGCAAGTTGAATTCTTCTTTCATGGATGTTTTCCATATTGGATCATGTGCTACATCTTGATATGTCTAAGGATCAGATTCAACCATAAAATAACACTTCTCAACAAAGAGTGGATCCTTCACACAAAGAGCACTCTCAAACTGAGATCTAGTCCTCCTAGTGTCACTGGGATTCCCAGCTAGTTCCACACTTGCATGGATGGTCCTTGCTTCCCATTTTGGTCTTGTAGGACTATTAGGATCTACAATTAAATCATCATTATCAGGCATATCATAAGAAGCAAACTCATTAGTCTCTTTATTTAAAATAAGTGGTTGTGGTGGTGAAGAGGACTCTCCAACTTCAATTGCTGCTAAAGGCTCTTCTTCAAACTGAACACTTCTTTCAAAGAAATATTTTTTAGTGTTAAATTTGATCATCATGTACCCTTTTTAATCTTCATAATACCCAACAAATAGGTATTCTTGGATTCGGGGTTGCAAAGCCTTCCTCTTTTCAGTTGGAATTCTATCCCAAGCCTTTGAGCCAAAAATCCTGAAATGGGTCACATTTGGCTTGTGACGACTCCAATATTCAAAAAGAGTAATACCATTAAGCTACTTATGTGGCACCCTATTCTAGATATAGGATGCACATTTTATCTCCTCGGCCCAAAATTTTGGTGGCAAAAATTGAGCCTCCATCATGCAAGTTGTCATCTTCTTAAGTGATATGTTCTTTCTCTCAGCAACACCATTTTGTTGTGGTGTGTAAGGAATAGAATAATGCATTTGGATACTTACATCTTTACAATAATGGATGAACTTAGAATTGACATAATCACCACCATTTTCATATCAGAGGATCTTGAGTCTCCTCCCATACTGGTTCTCAACCAAGGATCTAAAGACTTTGAAGAGGTCAAAAAATTCAAACTTGTGCTTTAGGAAGTAGACCCAACAATACCTGGAAAACTCATCTATGGAGGTGAGTGCATATTTGTCTTGAATCATGGACATATGATGGAATGGACCAAAAATGTCACCGTGGATTAACTCAAGGGGTGCAGAGGTTCTATCATAACAATCTCTCTCATATTTGTGCTCTGGGTGTTTTCTTGGGATACAACCTTGACATAATCCGTTAGAAAACTTAATCTTTGGTAACCCTATGACCATATCTTTGTCACTCAAATCAGAAATATACTTATAGTTAAGACGACCAAATCTCTCATGCCAGATCTTGCTTGCTTCATTAGCATGGGTGAGAAGAGAAGAGGGGTTTGAGTATGGTATAAAATGGGAAAACTCGTATACCTTTGAAGTGTGATCCACAACACCTTTTTCTATGACTTTACCATTCGAAATATCTGAGATTTCAACTTCATTGGGGGAGAAGATGACTTTATTTGGAGACCTATTGTGAGTCATTTGATACACTGAAAATATATTAGAGGCAATACCTGGAACATACAACACATTATTTAAATTACCATAGTCAAGATCAATCCTACCCTTCCCCATACTGTCATTCAGAGAGTTATCTCCCAAAACTATTGGTATACCTTTCAACATGTCAAGAGAGGAGAAGACCTCCCTTGTCAAAACTATATGTCTGGAAGCCCCAGAATGAATGATGAAGCCATGTGAGCTTGAGGTGCCAACAACCAAAGCATGTACTCTCTTGTTGTCTTATGAATTTGATCCTCCTTCCCTCTTCTTTGAGCAATCAATAAGGGAGAAATTGTTCTTCTTGAGGATTTGGGTCAACATGTCAATTTGATTTTTCATACAAGAGATCTCAGGATGATAGCCCTTACTGCAATATTCCCACTTGCTCATTTATCCTTCTTCTTCTTTTGGAAGTTCTTCTTGGAGCCCAAGGTCTCCTCTTGAGACTTTGGATTGTCTCTCTTTTGCTCAAGTGTCTTTTTATCTTTTTTCTTTCTTTTTTAATCCACCTTTGAATCTCCAGCAACCAAATCTTGATCTTTGGAAGGTTTGATGGTGCCCATCATTGCCAATTTATCTTGCTCCCGGGTGAGGGATTCCATGAACTCATCAAGCTTAGGCATATTCTAGGTTCAAGCCATCAATTTGGTGGCATGGAAGGTAGAAAAAAACACTGAATAGTTAGGCCAAAGATTTGAGAGTATGGTTAATACTAGTTTCTCTTCCTTCTTTTCGACCCCACACTGTTTTAGCTGCAAAACAAGGGTCTTAAACTTGGAAACGTAGAGTTGAAATGATTCGAAGATACTGGGACTCAAGAAGATCAATTCATTCTCGACTTGATGTCCTCTCATATCATTTTTATTTCCAAAAATATCTTAAATATTATCCCAAACCTCATTAGGTGATGTCAATGAATCAATATGGAAGAGGAGGTCTCTTGAAATGCTCAAGCACAAAATACCATAGGCCTCATCCCTTCTGTTGTGCCATTTAATTTTCTCTGCAGCTGCATTGGGATATGCCTCAGTTTCCATGGTAACCTTGTAGAGAAATTTCTCTCAACAATATCTCCATCTCAGCTTTCCATTCGAATAAATTGAATGGAGTCAAGATGATCCTTTGGGATTGGTCCATATCTCAGCAACTGTTCCCTCCAGTCAGTAGAATGCGCTCCCAGTAAGTGATGTTGAACCTGCAATAAAAATTTGGAAGGAGAGAAATTGATATACAAAATCTCTGATACCATGTGGAAATTGAACCCAAGTGATAGAACAATTACACTCACAAAATTGCTAATCAAACATGCAAAATTCACAAAAAAGGAGACTGAAATTGGAGCATAACTTAATCCTGCATTGAATAAGTGTACATAACCCAAACATATGAAGTAATAGGCTGCTCAGATATATAATTACATCAGATATTCTAAAGCATAAGGTTGCTATCCGAATTGGTAAAAAAGTAGGCTTACTAAAACTAGTCAAATCCCCCATAGGTGCAAAAAAGACTTTCCAAATCTATGAAGATGCTCACAAATTGGATAAATCAGATAGGACAGATAATAAGTGATGGAAAGATATCATATCTATTCTTTTTTTGGAGAAAAGGAAGGAGGATGATGTGGGAAAAAAACAAAGTAGTTACTCTTAGACTAGATTTTCCTTTTTGCCTTAAAACTGTTGTAAAGCAAGGCATCTTTCAGAAAAAGAAGAACTTCACTTTTACAAACCATGAATAAAATAAAACATATTAAAAATGTTTCCAGTATGATTCCAAAGTGCTCCATGACCCAGTTTTAGCAAGTGTTGATTTCTAGGTGCATGTGGAAGCCAACTAGCATAGTGAGGAATCTATGAATCTAGGAATCTAGGAATAAGACAAAAATGATTAGTTAATGTAAAATATGGGTAAATATAGGTTGATTATTCTAAAAGGGAGCACATGTTCCAGGTTTACAAAGTTAGAGTGTTGGTGTGTGTGTCAAAGGGCTAAAATAACCATTTCATCCCTTAGACCAACTTCCCTAAGTCTAAACCATAGCAATCAATGCATAGAAGAAAAATAATTTGAATAAGGTATAAACTAAGGTACGAAGGATGGATTACTATTCTAACATGAAAGCGAGAATGAGGACCTTGATCGGGAAGATTTTCCTAATCCATTAACTTTAAATTCCCTCCTATGGTGTGGATTGTTAAAATTTCTCGGTACGACCAACAAGCATGCTCAAATCAGATTGCTAGAGACCTTGGTAAGATATTGGGATCTTGATAAAGGATTTTTTGACCTTCATGGTAAAACACAGGACATTGCTACTGAATTACTTCATTACAGGTTATCACATAAAGGAGTGTCGATGAAACTGAGTGGTTTTGGTTGTGGGGGTGACCCACTTAATGTTCAAAATTGTGTGGACATGTATTGTGTGCTTGGATCATGAAAATTAGGTACACAAGTCTCTATTGAAAAATACAAATCTTCCCACTTAAATTTATTGTGAGCATCACTACATGAGCGGCAAGTGTGTATTCTTTACAATTGGATATTACTTGTAACCATATGCATTTGGGGGTGGAGTGCTTGAGGAACATGGTATTCGACTAGTGTTCCGGGATTGTTATCAACATGAAGAAATAAATTTCATATTGAAAACTTGGAAAGAAGAATAATTTTGGATACCCAAGCATCATCATAGCCTTCTTTTTTAAGCATGTACGAGCACTGAGCCCGAAGCTGACACTCCTTCATACATATCCATGTGATCATAGACTCACACAATGGGGGGATGTATTTGTTCACCAGGGTGGTGGTGAGATATGAGGAGAATACAATGATGATTTCTACTCATGGTGGACTATACAGGTACTAGAATTGTAACAATTTCATTATTCTAGGATAGACTTCTGCGGTGATCCTGTGGTTGTGCTACCTCCCAAAGATTCATGGGGAGAGATGGATACATATTTTGTTTTCCAGATATTTTATTTTTATG
>LPNX010665074.1:0-18234 GCA_001517045.1 Pseudotsuga menziesii | reverse complement strand
TATATATATTTCCTTCATACAAGTCATGGGCCATGTATCCTCCTATATCATTCATTCTTAAGCTTGATTATTTTCTGTACATGCCTTTTCAAAATTAAAAGGTCCTTTCCACAATTCTGCTTCCACATGCGGACTTCAGATTTCAGAACCCCATGTTACTTTATATTTTCCTTTCTCACTTTTCTCCTTCCGTATTCCATAGGGCTCACTATGGGTTGCAGAAAAACCATATTACTTTATATTTTATTTTTCTCCTTCCACCTTCCACATTCTGTGGGACGGAATTTGGGTTGAGGAAACCCATAATACTTTCTACTTTCTTTTTCTCCTTTCGCCTTCCATGCGCCTTCCAGATTCCACACGCCTTTTGGCTTTCACATTATGTAGGGAAAACTATGGGTTGCGGAAACCCATATTAATTCATATTTTCTTTTTTTCCTTCTTCCTTCTGCCTTCCACAGGGTGGACTCTAGGTTGCTGAAACCCATATTACTTTATATTTTCTTTTTCACCTTTCGCCTTCTCCATTCCTCCTTCTGCATTCTGCAAGGAAAACTTTGGGTTGCGAAAAAACCATGTTAATTTATATTTGTCTTTTTTCCTTCTGCCTTCCACCTTTCGCCTTCTGCATTCACACTATCACGTCTCCTCTCATCAATCTAGTGTGATGGACAGAACACAACACTATAACTAGGCATCTATCCCCATGAACATAAGAAAAATAAATTGGAAGTAAAATAAATATGCATATGTACAATGTAGGAAAATACAGTGGAAGTAAAACTATACTTGAACCTCTAACAAGCATTCAATATATTAATAATAAGTCTTAAAACAAATAATTGCAGAATTAATACAAGAGAGCACTTATCTTGAAAATGAGCTGAACCGAGAAACTAGCTCTGAGGCTACAATGTCCCACTCAACCTTAGGCCAGTTGTTCTAATCAATCTCTCAACACAACCTCCATCCCCTAGGTGGGCATGATTTATATAAAGAAAAAAGGGAACAAAAGAATCACACATAGCCAAATAGACACCAAGGTTCATCCAATACAATCCACAATTGGGTTTACCAGGATGCTAAGGAAGTGGAAAGGAAGAATTGCTAAGATAGTGAGATCGACCAAAAAGCTATGGATATGTCTACAAGATCTATCTATCTTGGTATCCACAATACCTACACACCCGACACAAGGAAGTATTCCATTCACTTCTACACAGTCCCTCAGGCCATACGTTCCATACTAGTGTTCTCCAAGGTGTGCATAGAAGAGTAACCAACCCCTTTTGATCTTTTGTGAGGTTCCTCTCTTCACTAGGTTTATTAATCCAATTCTGGTCCTCTTCCTCTCTTAATTCTTACTTACAGGTCATATCAAAACAAGGATGCAAATAACAAAAAAAACAAGTGTTGGGTATGAATAAAAATGTTTGGGTTGTGGGATTCCCAAGATGGGGTTTCCATTAGTCTCGGAAATCGTGGGAAACCAAAAATGAAATGGTAGAAGGGGAATCAACCATGGGAGAGAAAATTTGATTTCAGAAAATGTTCATGGGCCTTACAGAGGCATAAATGACCTCTATAAACCCCTATATCGTGAATCTCTTCTTCCCATCCACTATGCAACACAAAATGGATTTCCAGCCATGCAAGAATGAAGTGAAATGCAGGAAAATGTGAAGAAAACACCCTAGCTATCTCCTACCGCGTGAGGAAGTTAAAATCATCCATAACAAATGAATTGGGAACACATTTTTGTATTTTTACTTGCACCATAAGCAAAAAATATGATTTCCTTGAATTCATGGCTTGTCACACAATAAATTGTCTCCCATACCTCTCCATTTGCAATTCCTTAACTGCCTCAACCAACTCTTGGAAGAATTATATGATTGGGTGCATAAGTCAAAATGGGTAGTTGAGGGTTTATGGGCCCTCTCATTTGAATTTGAATTAATACTATTGGCTCAAGGGTTTGAATAATTTCCCGACCTATTCCTTGTGAAAATCATGCCCCCATCTCTTGTTGCATTGTATAGCTAGTTGTGGGTATTTTATGAAATTGCATATTTACATGATGTCTCAATTTATATTGTTCCTGGATAGAATGATAACCATATGCATCAATTTTAATTTAGGATACATAAAACTCTAAATTGATGGTGGGGACTTGGCCTTGAGCTCCTGACCATGTTGTAATAATGATATTTACATCATATATAATTTTAATACAATAGGGTCAAAATTGAGATATTACATCCCCCCCCTTACATTAGCATTGTCCTTGGTGCTCTGCAAAATTGAAAAAAAATGGATGGGCCATTCTCGTGGCATCCTTTGGCTCCCATGTAGTCTCATCAGGACCATAGTGCTTCCATTTGAACTTTACCTATCCAACGGCTCGATTACATAGCACTATTACCTTCTTGTTTAGGATGCACAATAACTTGGTTTGGAACTCTCCATCATGTTCCACCTGGATCACATCCCAATTAATCACATGGCTAGGATCATATACATATTTCTTCAGAAAAGAGACATGAATAACATTATGATCTCTAGTGATAGAAGGAAATGCAAGTCTATATGCAACTAGCCCTATTCTTTCAAGCACTTCAAATGGCCCACAATATCTAGGTTATAGGTTTGAACAACTCCCAAGATTCAAGGAACTCTTCCTTGGCCTCACTCTAAGATAAACATGATCCCCAACACTAAAATCCCTATGCAATTTATGCGCCTTATCTGCATAGCTCTTCTATCTATCCTGGGCATCTTTCAAGTTCCTCCTGATCTTTGCAACCTCTTGTTCCATTTCCTTAAGCAATTATGGACCAAGCACAATTCTATTCACTGGATTATCCCAAGTCACTAGTGTCCTACATCTTCTCCCATATAAATCCTGATATGAACTTATTCCCAATGATGCTTGTTGTCCATTATTATATGAAAACTCTACCAAGTGTAAATAACCCCCCCACTTGGATGGTTTGTCCATTACATACATGTGAAGCATGTCTTCAAGTACTTGGTTTACTCTCTCTATTTTTCCATCAGTTTGAGGATGGTAGGCAGTGCTAAAGTTCAGGTTTGTACCCAATTATGCAAAAATACCCTTCCAAAAATTTGAAGTAAACTTGGTATCCCTGTTAGAATTAAATTATTGCCTTAGGAAATCCATGCAATCTGAAAATTTCTTTCATGAAAATATTTGCAATGGAATAGACCTTATATGTGGACTTGATTGGTATAAAATGTGATGAATTTGATTACTTTTCCACCACAACCATGATGGAATCATGTTGTCTCATATTAATTGGTAACCTTGTAATAAAATCCATGGAAATGACTTCCCATTTTCATTCCAGGATTGGAAAAGGTTGCAACAAACCTGCTGGGTGTTGATGTTCAACCTTCACCTGTTGACATTTCATGCACTTAGAAATATAATCAGCAATGTCCTTTTTCATTCCCAGCTAAAAATACTGCTTTTAGGTTGTAGCAATTGTTTTTTGATATCCTGGGTGACCAAAATATGGATCTTGATGGATTTCATCCATAACAATGCTCCTCAATTCTGCCACATTTGGAATGTAAATTCTATTCTTATAAGTAATAAGTTAATCTCCTTCCAATTGATATCCTTTGTACTTCCTTACAAGGTTTTTTTGCTGCAACTTGTACTTTATATCCACGTACAATTCATCCTTGACAATATGGTTAATAATCTGCTGCCTCAAATCTAGTGGGAAAGTACTAAGAGATTCCACATGCATTGCATGTACCTTCTTGTTGAGTGCATCAACCACCTTGTTTTCTTTTCCTTTTATGTGTTTGATTTCAAAATCAAATTCACAGAAAAATTCCAACCATCTAGCTTGCCTAGCATTTAAAGTTGGCTTATCAAACATGTATTTCAAACCACAATGGTGTGTCCTTGTTAACCCAAAAATCCCCCACATAGCTCTCTATGGCCTACACCACCCAAGGACACCATCTCACAACACTCATTTCACTCCATAAGACCTTCCATTTGACCCCCAAACCTCCAAAATAGCCCAAGGATGAAGAAAAGGGCTAAAAACCCCAAAAAAGAGCCCAAAATAGCCCCCTAGGAGCTAAATCCCTCAAAAAGGGGCTAAAGTTAGGGTGAAAGGGGATAAAGGCCCAAAAAAGGGGCTAAATCCCTGACCAAGGGCTTAAAACCCTAAATTACCTTGGAAAAACTATAAAAGGAGGGTGGGGGGTCACTCTCAAAACACTTCTCACTTGCCTATTGTTATGCTGCCCATGGATGCTTTAGGACCTTTTCCTCTTAAACCACCCACATTCCCTCTCCTCCATTTGCATCCCATCAAGCCATTGCTTCCCAACCAAGACAGAGGTGCTTCGATGAGCTAGGGCATGGTGGCCCATTTATACCCAAGTGAGGTATAACATTTCTTTTCATGTTTGTCTAATTGTTTTTGCTTTCTAACTATTATTTTTATTTGCAGGTTCTATTGTTGACATTGTTTGTAGGTTTTCCATTGTAGTATCTTAGGTTTCTTGCAGGTTTCAAGGAGGTGGAACCCTAAACCATTTACCACAGAGGGGTTCACAAGGGATTCATATCTCTCTTTCTTTTCTGTTATTAGCTCATAGTTTAGTCTAGTTTTAGTTTTCTGCCACTAGATTAGCTTAGTTTATTTTACTGTTCTGTTTATGCTATTTCTATTTTTTTTTTCTATTTTCAAAGAGTAGGAACCTACCCTTGTGCCCTATAGGAACAAGGGAGCCATTTTGCTTCTGTAGTGAGGAGAAATCCTCCCTACAGCTTTGGAAACCATACCAGGTCGATCCCACAGGATCCCTAGTCCAAAAATTTCAAGTTTTGAAGTTTTTTCAATTTTACCCTAGTTTTTAGAAATCGTATGTTAGATCTGTCTTAAATCTGCTTTATTTCCTATTTTAGTCAGTGCCAAATCCTCTGCTAGGCCAAGCTAAGTCAGACTGACCCCAGTACCAGTTACTGTCGGCCAGATCTGACCTTGCATCACCAAAAAACCCCTTTCTGGAGCAGGGTGCTCTTATTGGGGAAAAAGGTGAGATTGGGGCGCTCTTAATGAGCAAGAAGGTGCACCTAGGGAGCACTTAATCCCTAGATAGGTGCAACTTCAGCCCAGAAGCTCAGGCTACGGCTGTTTTCGCATTCTGTACGACCCCCTCGCTCATTTCTGGGAAAATCTCGCCGCCCCCTCGCTAGATTTTGTCAGAAATGTGCGGTCTATCACACAGAAGTTGAATTTAAGTTTAATTGACTGTAATTTTCAGTTTCAGAGGACTGTTAGTGTGGCCCAGCTGCCTTTTTCCACCATTGCAGGTCTTTTTCAGTTCCAGTTTTTATTTTTTGCAAATCAATCCATGAACAATGTGTAAATCTTAAATCAATCATTAAGGATTAATAAAATGAACTAGTCTAACTAAAAGTAACTTAAAAGTAACCATATTGATGCCCCCTTCCTCCTCTACCCAGTCATCACCCTTCTGGGTATTTTGGGATACGACGAAGGGTAAGCTCATATAGATCTAGGCACTCCATGGTATTTTTCCCAAACCACTAAAACCAGGTGACCTAGAAGGTAGAGGGGGTAGAGAAGGAGGGCTTCTCACGGCGCTAAGCGTCCTCCGTGTTGACCAACATAGCATCTGGGAGGTGACCTAAGGATCTACAAATGGGCTTAGTCCCATTGTGTTGAGATCCCAACACCTTCTCTTGGTTGAAGAAGAATATCATTGAGAGGTAGACATTTAGTTAGGCCAGCAATCCAGGGTTAATCACTGTACTTGCTTACAAATTTCTATTTATGTTTGCATACAAAACCATGATATGAACTCTACCATGAATTCATAAACCATATTGCAAAAAACCAAATACCAGAACAAACAAGCAAACCAACACACCATACCAAATAATTAACCCAACTCAGTTCATGACACTGAGTAAGCCTTAAAATTTACCAAATTTACACTAAGTTCAATCATTTCTGCAGTCTTTGAGGACATAATTCCATGACTGCTTAAACTATGGGAAGTACTTGGGATTTGCATAGAAACTTATTGTGAGGAGTACCATAGGAACCCCAAAGTACCTGGCCGTTGAGAGGAATTGCCAAGCGAAACGAGAAACGACCCCTTCTGATTGAGTAGAAGCACCCATGAGGAACAAGCCAAGCAGTGTCTTCTAGCAGTCTTGGTGGACGAGAGACCACCTTCAGCCAATAGGAAGCCATTGAAATGGGGGTCCAAATCTCATACCCACCAGTTTCATACACAAAAGCGAACACAATTGATCCTCCATGATCTTCCTCATGCGTAAGAGGCGAACCACCACCATTTGGAACACTTGATTGGCACTGTTGAAGTTGCTCTTAGTGATCTCCCACACCATCAGAGGTCCACACAGCCTTTAATTCTGATTCAGACCCATATCAGTCTAAACCAGACCTTCACATCGCACCATCAAGCCCCATGGCTAGTGCAAACCCGGATCCATTTTTCGCCCTAACCTTAGCGAGTGGACCCATGTCCACATCACAACTTATCACCCACAACTTGGCAAGTGGTCCAAGCATAGTCATTAGCCAATTTCCACCACCAATAGTGACGAGCCAAGCTGGCCCAGTGGTAACACATAGGGGTAGTGGCCCCTCCACACACACTGCCCCTCCAACCACATAGGGGGGCAGTGCACCATCCACCTACATCTCCCCTACTGTCATGCATGGGGGAAATTCTCTTGCCACCCATACCGCCCCCCACATAGCACTTGGGGGAATTGGCCCATCTGCAATGGTGCCACCACAAACACCCCCAGCCATGTAGATGCATTATGCACATGCAAACCCCACCCCCATTGCAGCCCCATCCCACATCAACTTGGGGTCAAATCTTCCCTTTATGGCTCGTCTGAACTTGCCTGACTTGGCTAGATTAACGAATGACCCCATCTGCCACCAAGATTTCTGGCCACCCATGCCAACTAAGCTGCCATCAGACATCCCAAAGTTTGAAGGAAAATCTGGGGAATGCCCCCAAAATCACATAATGGCATTCCATCTATGGTGCTCATCCAACAACATCGTAGATGACTCCATCAGGCTGAGGTTGTTCCAACGCACCCTTACAGGTTCTGCAGCCAAATGGTACATTGAGCTGCGACAAGCCAAGTGCCCCGACTTCAACTCCCTATCCTTCATGTTCCTACAATATTTACAACTCCCTGTTAGATATGACAAGGGAGTGGAGATCCTGTTATCCTGTTGCCAAAGCACCACTACTCACATAACTAACCAGCGACGCCATAGCTTATGCAAAATCCAACTAGATGACAGGATATTCTTGGATTGGTTCCTTAAGACTTTTCTCCCACCCATCGCAAAGGACGTCGCATATGAACGTCCCCAATCTAAAAAAGAGGCCATATTGAAGGCCCAATAATTTGATCTCATTTATTCCCAGTTTGGATACTTGTACACTGTCATTCTAGACGCTCCCCATCTGAGTACCTCTTACCGCGATGCATTGGGGGCATCCCACATTATGGATGACATCATAGGGTCAGTCTCCCAACAACCACAGCCTCAACCGACACTACCTACCATTGCACCGCAACCAAGCAACACTACTAATGTTGCTTACCAAAACCAAGCTTCAGACTATGCTAGAATGATGTCCCAGTTCGGAGCAACAACCTCTTATGCACAACCTGCGCCACTGCAGCAAGCTCAGGCCATGGCTTGGCCACCACAACAGTATGTGGTGCAAATTCCCACATTTGTGGCACCACCAACCCCACAAATATACTACGCACCACCAATGCAACAAGTTCAAGCCCTTGCCCCTGATCCACCTACTCCATTGGGACAAGTGTTCACACAACAAAACCATCCCAACCAGCCTGCCCCCAAAAATCAACAAGGGAAAGCTAGAAACAACCGGCCCCACAACCAAGTCAATAACCAACCATAGGGAGGTGGTCAGCAACCGAACCCTCCCAATAATGCTGCGACTAACCGGCCAGCCCAAAACCCCCCACGACAGAATGCACCAAGACACAACGTTTCATTGTGCACAAACCAACCTTTTACACTCTGTGATGTTTATGGGCATTACACATTTGAGTGTCCCCTCATGGCTTGCGCTAAGCAGGCCATTCAAAATGAGGCCCAACAGGCCGCTAATGCCCCCAATCAATCCCAAGCCAACCATGCACCGCAAGGACCTCCTCCCATGGTGCTTCAAAAACCACTACCAGTCCAAGGATTGGTGGCAACTGATCAAACTCCCCAAGCCAATCCCAACACTCTAGGGGCACCTCCCACAGTCGAAACAGGTGTTCACCACATGCTAACCATGATCACTGAAGAGGTCAATTTACATATTAAACGAAATCAGTATGGTACCACCACTGAACCTGCTGACTCATCAGCAACATCCATTTCTAAGACAACCCACCTACCTCTCTAGTTACCCCCGTTCCCACACCCCCCCATACACAGAATTTCCAATAATGCCACAGCTAGAGCTACAGTCAGCTATAGCATTGTGGATGATTTGGCTCAAATGCCAACCGCCATGTCCGCTCTTGAGGTATTTAAAACATGCCCAACGCAGTGAAAAGCCTTACTAGCTGCTCTAGGGGAAGTAGACCCCTCCAACTCCAAGTTAATCATGTTTGACATAGAGAACAGAGAGCCACACATGCCCTCCACTATCGCCTTCCAAATCCCAGTGTCCATATGGAATTTGGTTGTGCACCGATGCATAGTGGATGAGGGGGCATTCACATGCGCCATGTCTACCTTGGTTTGGAAAAATCTTGGATCACCAATTATGCAACCGTCCTCCATGACTCTATGGGATTATTATGGACAACCCACTAAAGCCCAAGGAATCCTCCCCCATGTCCCCATCACGTTAGCTGGGAAGACAGTCCTTATTGACATCGAAGTCGTCAATGCTCAACTGGACTACAACCTCCTCCTTGGGAGGAGTTACATGTACGCCATGTGAGCCGTCACGTTAACTGTCTTCCACCTCATGATGTTCCCCCACAAAGGGAAGATTGTGACGATTGACCAACTCACCTACCATGATCCGCAAGGGCTAACATCGCCTACCAACATTATCCCTACCATCACCACCATTGAGCCGCAAGGGGCGACCGCACATGCTAATGTCATCCCTATAACCAATGCTGTGGTTGAAAACACACCAGCCTCCCCATCGTTGAATGTAGGTCCTGGGTTGTTTACTGATCCCACCATGATGACTCCTTTCCCGTTGGTGTCACCACCACCGACACAAAAGCAAACTGCAGACTTGTGCATGGTCTCATGAAGCACTGTTGCACCAAACAACAACTGCAGCTACAACCCCAACCCCAACCACAACATCGTCCATAGCCGCAATGCAAACAACAGCCACAACATCACCCATAGCAACAGCATTACGCGTAGCTGTAACCACAACCTCACCCCCACATGCAACCAACTGGGAGTTATGTGGGCTCATCTCCAGTCCATACAATTCCTTTCCTCTTTCCCCCACCTTGTGTCATGAGCAAGCCGGTCATGGCCACCTTAAGCCTACCCAAATTTACGTTGGGGATCCCAGTGTGGTATCTAGATCCACCAGCTCAACCAGCAATGCCCCAGGTTGTGTTAACTCTGGTGCAACCTATTGCGGTTGACTCTCACCCCCCACCCAGTCTGCATAAGCCAACCACCGCACCTGCACCTACACCGCCCCAACCCAAAAGGGCTAGGGGAAAGAACACCAAAGCCACCACAAAACCAAGACAAGTCCCACCTTGTGACGTCTGTGAACAACAGGGCCATCCAACTCAGAATTTCCCTGAAATCCCAGTGATCCATGCTCATCTAGATGCCATGGATACGAATGAAAACATCCCCGTGGTTGAACTCCTAACCATGCCAATAGTCAGGAACAAGGAATTGAGGACAAACCATGCTTGCGCCCTTTGCAGCTTGTATGGACATTACTCCCACCATTTCCAAGACCTACCTGAGTTTTGAATGGCTCTCGCTAACCTTCGTCACCAGTCCCTTGAGTCTGAGATCACCTTGATCGAAGAATTTCACCCCCCACCGCCTTCTTCAGACACCGTGTCCATCTACATGCTGTCTAGTTCTGTAGACCCTCTTGTCTCCACCATCACTGACGGTCCATTAGACCTGTCTCTTCTACTGTTTCCGTAGCCACAGCCAGAACCTCAGTTGCAACCTCAACCTCAGTTACCAGGGAAACAATGGGGTTCATTCCCGATCAACATGATCCTTTTTCTTTTTCTTTTCCTTTTCTTTTTCCTACCATCTAGGATTGTGAGTAAGTCTACATTGGAAACCCTCCATCTACAGGATTTCACACTAGGAGATCCTTTGTGGTACCTTGAACCACCTACCGTACCTATGAGGCCCTAGGATGTGTTGACTCATGTCCAGTCAATTGAGATGATGTTGCACCTACCTCCAGGCCCATCAAAGACTGCTCTATCCCAAAAACCACAACCAATATCATTTACTTGATCTCTAGCACTAGTTTCCCCTCCATCTCGTCGGCTGTGGAAGATCCACCCGATCTATCCTGGCACCACTTATGCAATGACAGAGAGATCTGTAAGACCGTCTTTGATTTTACCCCATTCCCTTTAAACCATAGTATGGAATCGGTTCTTCCCATAAATTACCAAATTCCATCACCCCGCCTTGCTAATGACCTTCGTCTTGGCAAGGGGGCATACCTCTTCGTTGACTCTGATGGAAAACTCTTGGAGAACCCCTGCAATGGGCTCTACTTCAATAAATTTTATGCTTAAACATCACCAATGAGTCACTTTATTTTATTTTTCTTGTTTTCCAACATTTTTTAGCACAAATCAGGGGCAGCACCATCAGCTGCTAATTCATAGTCACCTGGAACCAGTTTGAGACACCTCTCACACCTCCAGGCTTAAATTTCCATTTCTGAGACCATCATCTCATGTTTAATTAATCATTTTCAGGACCATTCCCCACAAGTCACCTCAATTTATGAGCCATGACATGACAATGCGAGTGTCTACGGACCGGTACTTGCATCACACTTCCCGATTGCTACTCATGCAAGTTTTCAGGCCGCCGCCCATTAAGGATTGTACTATACTTTTATTTTTGTATTTATAATTGTCTTTTTCACCACACCTTACATGGACATCTGGACCATCATCCACAAAACCATTTGTTTTTATTCCATGTATTTGACATAGAAGTGTCCTCAGGACACTGCCCATTAAGGAATGTAATTTTAGCTTTTATTTTGTATTTTTAACACATAGATTGTCTTTTGTTTTTATGGCACCTTATGTGGACCTCTAGACCACTGTCCACAAAATGATTTCTTATCTTGCACGTATTTGGCATATAAGTGCCCCCGGACTTGCACCCACATCGCATGTAGTCAAGTTCGTCCACCGCAACACACACACATGCTCTCCTAACCTCTGTCCAAGAGCCACCTCGGTTTGCTTGCCTCTATCGCACCATATCGCAAGCCTCTACCTCAATATATCCCACACATGTATTGGTATGTTTGAGAGCCTTCTGCTCCATCCATACTGCATGGATGACGTTTGGACCTCTGTCCACTGTCCTGACATGGGGCACTGCTCGTGCCACCGCAGTCAGTTGACCACATTGGAGTTTTGTTTAAGCTCTTTTCTGACTCCTTAAAACAATGAAAAGATCACCGAGTGTAGCTGCTTCCTTTCTCACTCTCTAAAGTATAGGAAAGGGTGTCTACATCGTCTTGTTTACCTCCTTTTGTAGACCATGTAGACCATTTCATGAAAAGGACCTCATTGGCACACTCAAGCCAAGACCATTCCCCTGTACATACTTTTATGCTTTCTCAGGTAGAGGGGCCGCACTTTATGAAAAAGCTCACCACCGGTTGTCGTTAAGCTCTTTTCCAGCTGTTTCAACAAGAAAAGATTGCCGAGCAAAATTGGTTTCATTCATGCTCATAAAAAGTATCTGAATGACCATCCAATTAGTACAGGTTTAACCTTTTCCAGCCTGATTGGACTACAAATGGTAAAGAAGTCTCTCATCCCCTCTAGGATGGGCGATCTCTCCTATGTATAATTTTATCCTTTTTCAGGCACAGGAGACTACCAATGAAAAAGAGCCCCCACTAGATTCTTCTTCGTGCTTTCAGACTCTCTAAAATTGAAAGCACCATCGAGCACTTACCCTCTCGGGCTCACCAAAAATCCACGAGATCGTACCACTACGGTGTCCCTAGACACCACCCAATAGAAAATAGTTTGGAAGCATCCCCACATTGGGTCGGCTTTGTTTAGAGTACTCTACAATGTGTCTTCCTTGGATCCCATCAGTATCAAAAGTGTCCACCTCCTCCAAGTATTTCCCATCTGTAGCGACATTCCCATTATTACAGTTATGATCCCATTCCCTTGAGTAAAGTTTCAATTGCTGCCTAGTCCGCCCTACCGTCATACTCTGAACAAAGGAAGTTTGAGTCTCCCACTCCCCCCTTGCCCCTGTTTAGTTTTTTCCCTTCCCTCCCCTCCCCTCCAATTCAGTGAGTCAGTCCGCAGATTGCTTCACATGTTTCGGTTATCCCTCGTGCTCCTGGTCAAGGAAACATCAGTGCCTTGACTAGGGGCAGGTCTCCCTCAATCGATGCCAACACACATATTCTAGAGGATAGACCCAAAGGTAGCTATACCTTGGTTTCATTAACATCATTGATGAGTTCCTTGGACCACTTGAGAGGAGTCCTTAGTGCCTCTCGGGGTGGTTTTTTCTCACATGCTCGACTTCAACTCCATCATTGCACCATTGAGATTCGTACAGGGTTTGTTTTGCACAGTACTTGGTCAAAGACCTCAGATGTCACCTGACTCTAGCACATTGGTGAGTCCACTCGAGGGGCCTAAATAGCTTATGTCCCTTGTGATTTCTGGGTTGCGTTGGAGACAGTGATCAGAAGCCCCATGTCACGTCCCCATCCCTCAAATCGGCAAAGGAGACGCGACCCATGGTGTTAACCATCTGGGAAAGCAACCCCATGAACATGTGAATTCATTAATGAATTGCTAAATGCAAAATGCTGAAATAAAACGCTTTGAACTAGACGTGCTTACATGATTATTTATCATACACAGATGCAATTGTTTATCATGCACATCGGAAACCACATACATTCATACAAGCATTCATTCAACATGTTCATCCCATTCATTAACAGAAAATATGGTTGCAGAAGTAAAAGTGGACAAGATCACTTATCTTATGAAGACGTTGTTCTGCAACCAGCTATGTCACTGCAATGTTCCACCCAACCATAGGCCAGCATGCTCCTTAATCTCTCAGCAGCACTGCCACCCCTGAGCTGGGCAAGATTCTCCAAGGAACTAAGGGAACAAGAAGGCTTACACATAGCCAAGGATACACAAAACACAACCAAGCCAACACAGTTGGGTTTATCAAGCCATCAAGGAGTTGGGAAAGGCTAAATGCTAAGCTGGTGAGCTCATTACAGAGCTAGGAACACCTACACTAGAACTAGCCTGGCTTCTAAAACACCCACACACACCCAACACAAGGAATCAGTCCCTTCTCTACTCCACAGTCCCTCAGGCCTTGCATTCCCTTCCAGTGCTATTCAGGGGTTGTGGAGAAGAAAGCCAGCCCTCTAGCTCTGTCTATGTGGTTTCCAGCTACTAGGTTTATCAAGCAAACCAAGCCCCCATCCCTGCTCCCAACATAGTCCAAAGACCAACCATTTCATGCATGCAACCACTCAGAATTATAGCTGTACAGGGGGAAATGATTTCTGAGTTGTTCTTGACCCTCTCATGGCCAAAACGACTCCCAACAATCTAAAACAGCCCCCAGAGCATAACAACAACAAAATCCCAGGGGAAAAATACTTCCAAGTGAAATTCAACAGTTCCAAACGTAACAACAAACACATTCACGACATGGGGGAAATCGGCAGTCCGCCCTGGACAACTAAGGACGTGAAAAAGACTTACACTGGCTGCACTGAGGAGGAAAAATACATACTCTCAGCTTGTGCATGGATGAAAGTTTGCACCAGGCGCCAATCACAAAGAATACCGCAACAATCACAGGTAAGGAAGACCGCAGCAACCCGAAGTCAGCCTGCGAGGTAGGTGTCTGCCCACACTATCCACAGAATCCATATAGGAGAACATCGTGAGTGCTCCGGCTCATCGTGGGGAGAATGGTATCTCTGCATGAGTGAAACTGGGTAAGCCTGCCCGTGGATGTGAGTAGACAGTCGAGAGGATGCGCAGTGTAGAGAACGAATGAAGGCGTGCGCGACTCAGCACAGTCATGGAGAGAAAGAGTGGAATTTCCGCGGGAGAGATTGTAGTGGTTTCTTTTGCCATTGTGAAGTCAACAGTGGTGGAGTGTGCATGTGGGTGAGGACTGACAGTCCTGCCACCCCACTCCCAAAACAATAACTACCTCAACCACCAGCATCAATTCTTAATGGAGGTGGTTGGGTAAACAAAGAAAGGTGACACATGGATTTTTACCCCATTGGCCAAGGTTTGACAATTTCCCCATCCTTATCCTTGTGAAAATAATGCCCCTTCTCATTTTAGTTGCTGTGAACGTAGCTGGTCGGGTTCATTTTAATTAAAGATGCATGTTTACATGATGCTAAACTTGATATGTATGCCGCATGCCACGATATACCATCGGTGACAAATTTAAATCCAAAACATACCACAACCGATCAGTGGTGGGGCCTTGGACTTTAGCTCCGCACCATGATCATTATAATATATACATCATGTACATTTAATGCAATGGGGTCAAAACCGGGGTGTTACATTCCCCTCCCCCTTCAATAGAACTGTCCTCAGTGCTTTACAAAATTGAACAAAATGTTACACTGGTATCGCCTCAGTGTTCTGCAAAATTGAACAAAAATGGATGTGCCAATCGCATGGCATCCTCCAGCTCCCAAGTATCCTCTTCAGGTCCGTAGTGCTCCCATTGCACCTTTACCTACCCTATGGCCTGATTCTGGAGCATTGTGACCTTCCTGTCGAGGATGCGCATTGGCTCGATTCAGAACTCTCCCTCGGGTTCCACCTGAATCACATCCCAATTTATCACATGGTCAGGATCATGTACATATCTCTTAAGTAAAGAAACATGAAAAACATTATGAGCCCTTGTAGCTAGGGTTTTAGCCCTAGCTTGTGCGAATGAGCACCTACTAAGGAGAATGGATTCCTTAGTAGCAGTTCAATAATATGTGAAATAAAAGATGCTAAACAGTAATGAAAATTAATCTAAACATATTCATGAAGCAAAATAGTAGAAAGTAAAGAATGATTTTTTATTGATCTGACCTCCAATGAGGAGGTTGGTGAAGCCCGTTGTGCTGATCCGAAAGGTTGCTCCGAGCTCCAGCTATTCCTTCTCTTTCTCCAATGGTGGAAATGGGCCAAAAGGGGCTCTCACGGTGAAAGTAGCTCAATGGTGAGCTAGGGTTTCACGAGCAATTTTGGCAGAGGCAGGATACTTGTGATTGTGGATAGGGAATAAGGGGTCTCCATCACTTATTTATAGTGGTGGAGTGCCTGTTTAGGGTTAGGGTTTCAGCTGTTTAGGGTTTTGTCCTCCTTTTCCTCATTATTTTATATTTTTTCTTCCTTTTTGGAGATTTTTTGCTCTTTTGGAGGAATTTTGGATATTTTTTGGAGGAAAAGAGGGTTTTATGGCCTTTTGGAGGCATTTTAAGCCTTTTGGAGGCTTTTTAGATGGTTTTATGGGTTTTTGATGGAAATATGGTAGGAAAATGGACAAATGAGCCATGTAATGGGGTAGATGAGGTAGTGAACCTTTTTTGGGTGTTAACAGCCCTAGTGCTAGCAGGCAATGCAAGTCTATATGCAACTGGCCCTATTCTTTCAAGCACTTCAAACGGCCCACAGTATCTAGGTGACAACTTGGCACAACTTCCAAGATTCAAGGAACTCTTCCTTTCCCTCACTCTGAGGTAAACATGATCCCCAACACTGAACTCCCTGTTCACTCTATGCTTATCTGCATAGCTTTTCTTTCTGTCCTGTGCTGCTTTCATATTCTGCCCGATCTTTACAACCTCTTTCTCCATCTCCTTGAGCAATTCTGGCCCAAGCACAATCCTGTTCACTGGAATATCCCAAGTCACTGGTGTCCTACCCCTTCTTCCATACAAAGATTCATACGGACTCATCCCCAAGGATTCCTGCTGTCCATTGTTATAAGCAAACTCTACCAAGTGCAAGTAATCTACCCACTTGGTTGGTTTTTCCATTATGTACATGCGAAGCATGTCCTCAAGCACCTGATTAACTCTCTCTGTCTGACCATCTGTCTGAGGATGGTATGCAGTGCTGAAGTTTAGCTTTGTACCCAAATCTGCAAACAACCCCTTCCAAAATTTGGAAGTGAACTTGACATCTCTGTCAGAGACTATTGCCTTCAGCAATCCATGCAATACGAATATCTCCTTCATGAAGATGTTTGCAATGTCGCCAGTCTCATACATAGACTTAACCGGTATAAAATGTGTTTCCTTAGTCAACTTGTCTACCACAACCATGATGGAATCATGTTGTCTCCAAGTCATCGGCAATCCTATAATAAAATCCATGGAAATAACTTCCCATTTCCATTCCGGAACTGGAAAAGGCTGCAACAAACCTGCAGGGTGTTGATGCTCAACCTTTACCTGTTGACATTTCATACACCTTGAAATGTACTCAGCCATATCCCTTTTCATTCCTGGCCAAAAGCACTGCTTTCTAGCTGTAGCAATTGTCTTTTGATATCCTGGGTGACCAGAATACGGAGATTGATGGATTTCATCCATAACAACTCTCCTCAAATCTGCTACATTTGGAATATAAATTCTACCTTTATAAGTGAGAAGTTCATCTTCTTCCAGATTATATCCCTCATACCTCTTCTCAAGATTTTGCTACTGCAACTTGTCTTTTACCTGCTCATGCAATTCATCTCCAGTAACATGACTAACAATCTGCTGCCTCAAATCTGATTGGCAAATACTAAGAGATGCCACATGCATTTCCTGCACCTTCCTGCTGAGTGCATCAACTACCTTATTTTCCTTTCCCTTTATGTGCTTGATTTCAAAATCAAACTCACATAAAAATTCCAGCCATCTTGCTTGCCTAGCATTCAGAGTAGGCTGATCAAATAGATACTTCAACCCACAATGGTCTGTTCTGAGCTCAAATCTTCTACCCATCAAGTAGTGTCTCCACATCTTGAGAGCATGTACTATGGATGCAAGCTCTAGATCATGAGTGGCATAGTTCTTCTCATGCTCCTTTAGTTTTCTCGACTCATAACATATCACGTGGTTGTCCTGCATAAGGACTCCTCCAAGTCCTTGTCCGCATGCCTCGGTACACACCACAAACTCTTATTCTGGATCTGCAACCTTCAATATGGGTGCACTGGTGAGAAGATTCTTCAACCTCTGGAAAATTTCTTCACACCTCGATGTCCATTCGAACTTCATCCCCTTTTTTTGCAAAGAAGTGATGGCATGTGCAAATTTGGAGAATCCCTCAATGAATCTCCTGTAGTATCCTGCAAGTCCCATAAAATATCTTACATCTGTCACATTTCTTGGAGTAGGCCAATTCATAATGGCTTCAATCTTTTCAGGAGCCACAGATACACCCTCCTCTGAGATAATGTGACCTAAATACTGAATTCTATCTCTATAGAAGTCACACTTGCTCAGTTTTGCATACAATTGATGCTCCCTGAGCAAATTCAATGTCAGTCTCAAATGTTCTTCATGCTCTTCCTCATTCTTAGAAAAAACAAGAATGTCATCAAGGAAAACAAGAACAAACTTGTCCAAATACCTGCTGAAGACACTATTCATAAGGGACATAAATGTAGCTGGTGCATTTGTGAGACCAAATGGTACCACTATAAACTCATAATTCCCATACCTTGTGTCGAGCACCCTAAATGCAAATAAGTTATTATCAGCACACAGAGCTTACGAAATTCATTGTCAACCCGAGGAAGTCTTTTGTTTCAAAGGGTAAGTGCACAATATATGCTAAACACCAAATCATTGTAGTGAATA
>LPNX010665045.1:0-80483 GCA_001517045.1 Pseudotsuga menziesii | reverse complement strand
TAACGTGGTTCACCCCCAGTGTAGGGGCTACGTCCACAAACTGCGTTTTATTCCTCTTTCCTCAAAACCACAGTTTATCTGTGCACACAGCTGCAGATTTCTTCTTCCTTTTGATAGCCGCGCACACAGCAGCAGGCTTCTGCGCACACAGCTGCAGATCTTTCTTTCCTCCTTACAAAATCCCTCTGCGCACACAGCTGCAGAGGTCGTCCACGCACACAGCTGGGACTTGTCCTTTCCTTACAAAATCCGATCTTGCTTGCCTTATCTTTTCTTACATCAAAAAGCCTAACCTCTCTATTTTACATAAGCGCTTATTTATACTGCGCGGCTTTACAAAACCCTGGTCTTAAACCATGGGCACCCACAAAAACCCTAAACCCTGGATTTAAACCATGAGCTTATTACAAACAGAGAGGGTTTTTACTTACCCCGACACCCCTAAGACTATTTTGACCCATAGCTCCGCTTACAAATTTCCTAACTAACCGCGGAGTTACCCTATGTGGAATATGCACCCCAACAATCCATTCCTACCCCTATAGCAAGGAGAAATCCCTGCTACATGGGTGTTACATTCCCCTCCCCCTTCAATAGCACTTTCCTCAGTGCTTTACGAAATTGAACAAAATGCTACACTGGTATCACCTCAGTGTTCCGCAAAATTGAACAAAAATGGATGTGCCAATCACATGGCATCCTCTAGCTCCCACGTAGCCTCCTCAGGTCCGTAGTGCTCCCATTGCACCTTCACCTGCCTTATGGCCCGGTTCCAGAGCATTGTAACCTTCCTATCGAGGATTCGCATTGGCTCAGTTCAGAACTCCCCCTTGGGTTCCACTTGAATCACATCCCAATTTATCATATGGTTAGGATCATGTACATATCTCTTAATCAATGAAACATGAAAAACATTATGAGCTCTAGTGCTAGTAGGAAATGCAAGTCTATATGCAACTGGACCTATTCTTTCAAGCACTTCAAACGGCCCACAATATCTTGGTGACAGCTTGGAACAACTTCCAAGCTTCAAGGAACTCTTCCTTGCCCTCACTTTGAGGTAAACATGATCCCCAACACTGAACTCCCCGTTCACCCTATGCTTATCTACATAGCTTTTCTGTCTGTCTTGTGCTGCTTTCAGATTATACCTGATCTTTACAACCTCTTGCTCCATTTCCTTGAGAAGTTCTAGACCTAGCACAACCCTATTCAATGGATTATCCCAAGTCACTGGTGTTCTACACCTTCTTCCATACAAAGCTTCATACAAACTCATCCCCAAGGATTCCTGTTGTCCATTGTTATAAGCAAACTCTACCAAGTGTAAGTAATCTTTCCACTTGGTTGGTTTGTCCATCATGTACATGCCAAGCATATCTTCAAGCACCTGATTACACCTCTCTGTTTTCCCATCTGTCTGAGGATGGTATGCACTGCTGAAGTTTAGCTTTGTACCCAAATCTGCAAACAACCCCTTCCAAAAATTGGAAGTGAACTTGGCATCTCTGTCAGAGACTATTGCCTTAGGCAATCCATGTAATTTGAAAATCTCCTTCATGAAGATCTTTGCAATGTCATTAGTCTTATGCGTAGACTTAACCAGTGCAAAATGATGGCTTTGTCAACTTGTTCATCATAGCCATGATGGAATCATGTTGTCTCCAAGTCATCAGTAATCCTGTAATAAAATCCATGGAAATAACTTCCCATTTCCATTCTGGAACTGGCAAAGGCTACAACAAACCTGCTGGATGTTGATGCTCAACCTTTACCTGCTGACATTTCATGCACCTTGAAATGTATTCAGCCATGTTCTTTTTCATTCCTGGCCAAAAGTACTATTTTCTGGCAGTAGAAATTGTCTTCTGGTATCCTAGGTGACAAGAATACGGAGTTTGATGGATTTCATCCATAAAAACTCTCCTCAAATCTACTACATCTGGAATATAAATTCTGCTTTTATAGGTAAGAATTCCATATTCTTCCAATTTATATCCCTCATACCTCTTCTCAAGACTTTGATGCTGCAATTTGTCTTTTACCAGCTCATACAGTTCATCTCTGACAGTATGATTAACAATCTGCTGCCTCAAATCTGGTTGGAAAATACTAAGGGATGCCGCATGCATTTCCTGCATCTTCTTGCTGAGTGCATCAACTACCTTATTCTCTTTTCCCTTTATGTGCTTGATTTCAAAATCAAACTCACATAAAAACTCCAGCCATCTCGCTTTCCTAACATTCAAAGTAGGCTAATCAAATAGATACTTCAGACCACAATGGTCTATTCTTAGTTCAAATCTTCTACCCATCAAGTAATGCCTCCACATCTTGAGGGAATGTACTATGGCTGCAAGATCTAGATCATGAGTGGCATAGTTCTTCTCATGCTCCTTCATCTTTCTCGACTCATAACATATCACGTGGTTGTCTTGCATAAGGAATCCTCCAAGCCCTTGTCCGCATGCATCGATACATACCAGAAAATCTTTCTCTGGATCTTTAAATTTCAATACTGGTGCACTGGTGAGAAGATTCTTCAACCGCTGGAAGATTTCTTCACACCTCGATGTCCATTCAAACTTTATCCCCTTCTTTGTAAAGAAGTGATGGCATGTGCAACTTTGGAGAATCCTTCAATGAATCTCCTGCAATATCCTGCAAGTCCCATAAAAGATCTTACATCTGTCACATTTCTTGGACTAGGCCAATTCATAATGGCTTCAATCTTTTCAGGGTCCAAAGATATACCTTCTTGAGATAATGTGACCCAAATACCAAATTCTATCTCTATAGAAGTCACACTTGCTCAGCTTCGCATACAACTGATGCTCCCTGAGCAATTGCAATGTCAATCTCAAGTTCTCTTCATGCTCCTCCTTATTCTTAGAATAAATAAGAATGTGATCAAGGAAAACAAGAACAAACTTGTCCAAATACCTACTGAAGACACTATCCATAAGGCACATAAATGTAGCTGGTGCATTTTTTAGCCCAAATGGTACCACTACCAACTCATAATGTCCATACCTTGTTCTGAAGGCTGTATTATGAATGTCTTCATCCTTGATTCTCACCTGATGGTAACCAGACCTCAATTCAATCTTGGAAAATACCTTTTCTCCTCTCATTTGATCAAAGAGGTCATCAATCCTAGGCAAAGGATATTTATTCTTCATAGTAACCTTGTTCAACTATCTGTAATCAATACATAACCTGAGTGTACCATATTTCTTCTTTACAAACAAAACTAGTGCTCCCCAAGGAGACACACTCGGTCGGATATACTTCTTTTCCAACAACTCTTGCAGTTGCATCTTCAATTCTGGCATCTTTGGTGTACTCATCCTGTAGGGTGTCTTGGACACTAGTGCTACTCCTACCACAAGTTCAATTGTGAAATCAATGTCCCTCTTTGGAGGAAGTCCTGGAATCTCATCAGGGAAAACATCTTTGAATTTCTGTAACACCGATAGTCCTCCAACCTAGGAGTTCCGTCCCCTGTTGCCTCCAAAATACATTAGAGGAAATTTCAACTCAAAATGGGCCTTCTAAAATGAACTAATAAAATAATAGTTAAAATAATAAAATAATATTTATTAATTTTGGAGGAAGAAAAAAAAACTACTTTTTTATTTGTATTTTTGACATATCTCCCTATGTTTTTACTCAAATTTCAATTGAGAGAGCTTGTTGGATGCAGAATTAAATTCTGCATCCAACGAGTACCCACTCGGTATACTTTTGACAGACCCCGCTACCCCAAAAACAAGAAATACCTGAAAAAACAGAATGATGATGTCATCATTCCATTTTTTCAGGTATTTCTTGTTTTTGGGGTAGCGGGGTCCATCAAAAGTGTGCCGAGTGGGTACTCGTTGGATGAAAAATTTAATTCCACATCCAATGAGCTCTCCCAATCGAAATTTGAGTAAAAACACAGGGAGATATGTCAAAAATACAAACAAAAAAAGTGGTTTTTTTTATGATACCTATCCCCAAATTTATATTAAAAAAGTGTTTAAGACCTATACGGTATTTCAAATTTAAATCAATTTCATTGGCTAACACATGATAACATGGAATTTGAATAAAAGTTAAAAGGCCCATTTTGAGTTGAAATTTCCTCTAATGTGAGCTACATACAACTGGCAACCCTTCCTACAGAACTTCTTGAACTGCATTGTTGAAACCTGCTATATTGAAATCACCTTTGGAATACCTTTCACAACTACTGGGTTCCCTTCTTCATCCATGCATTCAAAATTTTTATTATAATAGTCAAGCTTCACCCTGTGAGCTTCTAACCAATCCATTCCAATGAGAACATCATAGGAACCAAGTGGTAGAACATTCAGATCTACACAAGTGACCAAACCATTCATGACCAATGGACATTCCTCTACCACTTCACTAAACTTTCTCTTAGTTCCAGTGGCTAGCTAAACTAACCAATATTTTCCATGCTTTACTTTCTTAAAAGCACAAATCTCCACTACTCTAGGAGTAATGTAACTATGAGTAGAACCAGGGTCAATCAAAATAGAAACAGATTGCTCAACAATCTTACCTAGAACTTCAACCACAGTTAACTGATGATCTACCTGGTAGTCCTCCAGTGCTGCATAGATCCTAGAGACTACCCTTGCTACTTGACCCACTGTTTCCGCTTCTTGGATGTTGTAAGCTGGTCTTACACTTTCATTCTTGAGTGGACAATATCTACGCATGTGGGGTCCTTTACATCTACAGCATTGAAGTGGTCCACCATTCTGTTGTGGATCTTTAGGATTTTCTCCTATCACTCCAACTAGCTTACTCACAACTTGGAATGGTTGCTTCTGCTGATTCCTAAAGTTAGAAGGTTTGAAACCTTTCCTTCTTTGGTCAAACTTCTCATTCTTCTTATCCTTCCATGCTTTATGGAAATCTAGTTTACCTTTGCTTTACTCATAGCAATACTTAGCCTTCCTTGTTACTTATTCAAGAGTTCTAGGTTCATAAAACTCAATTCTATCCTTGTAATACTGAGGCAACCCACTCAAAAACCACTGTACCTTCACCTATTCATCTTTGATGTACCTGACATACCTCAACAGCTCCAAAAATTCTTTGCATACTCTTCGATGGTATGTTTCCCCAATCTCAACTCATGGAACTCCTTAATCTTATCATCATAATACCTGTCTGAGAGGTATTTGTGCTTGAAATACTTCTTGAACTGTTTCCACTTAAGTCTCCTTTCACTGATCCTCTTTACTTGCTTGAGGTGTTCCCACCAAATGGATGCCCTTCCATTCAGATTGAATATGGCAACTCTTGCCTTCATGTTTCCCGAATAATCCTAAACTTGAAAGTACTTCTTTATCCCAAGAAGCCAAGCTTCAGCTTGTTGTCCAGTCTTTACCTCACCATCAAATGTAGGAGGCTTAGCCTTCTTAAATTCATCCTGAGAGCGATCCCTATGGTTTCTCTTTCTCTTTCTTTTACAAGAAGAAGAGCTTGATTCCCTGCTAGATTCTTCAGAGTTGGATGATCCACTAGAATTCCTTCTCCTTCTCCTAGTACTGCTTTTACTGCCTTCTGGTTTTGTTGTACCCCATCTAGAGTCTATCCTTCTTTGCAAGTATTTCAAGCTCGACAACATAGCAGCATTCAATTGACAGCATTCAATTGATGCTGCTCTTCCTGGGCTTTAATCAAGCTTCTCATGGTGGCTGCAACATTTGACGATGTCTCTTGGAATATCCTTCCATTAGACTCTATGTCATCATTTCCATTACGGAAATTTTCTCCCATGGCATCTTGCATATGCTCATAATAATCTTGAGCATCATATCCGTCATGGGTTCTCATAATTGAACCACCACTTACTTACCAAACTGCACTACCTGGACTACTGCCCTTGAAGGTGTCTATGATTATGCAAACATGTTAGTAACACAACTATTAGCTACATAGCATTGATATAAATCATAACTACTTACCTTCACCTGGAAAAAATCATAAAATAACAATTCTGTCCAAACACAAAATTTTCTCCCTTTTCAGCCCTATAATCCACTAACAATCTACCAAAAAATCTCACTGAAAACTGCTGGAATTCGCCAAAAGTCCCACTTGAAAAACCCAAAATTTCCTTTTTCCCAATTGCATCTCTTCCCAACTAAAATTTCCACACTTCAGCAGTCAAAACAACCAGTTTTCCCATGCTCATCGACGGTCTGATCGTCTATTTTTCTCCGACATGTCGAATCCTTAGTTGTCTAATCTTTCGAACTATTATCGGTGATGACAAGGACTATTATTGTGGTGATCGGCGATCGGAACCGTTAACCGCTACAACATCGGCGAGGAAACTAAATCCCATAATGCAGTATCAACGATCGGAAGCACTGTTCTTCGGGTGGACAGTTTCGTGGGCAGCCACAACGACGGGAAACAAACCAACTGTGGGTTCTGCAGACCATACAACCCATCGGTGGTCGAAAGCTCTAACACTATGTGTTGGGGATTCAAAACTGAATGTTCTCGTTGCATCGATGACCGGAACACTATCGACAGTTGAAAATTCTAACTGTCAGAATGAAAGTCCAATTGACAACCGCAACAGCAGACTTAGAAACAACTAATTTTTTTTCGATGTATCGGCGGTTCAAACAACAAACCTTTTCTGATGCATTGGAGGTCCAAACCACTAATATTCTCTATCATATCGACGATCTGATCCTCTATTTTTCTTCGATGTGTCGGCTGCTCCCTTATCTAATTTTCACCGACGTTCGGCGGTTAGATCTTATAACTTTTTTCAACGTTTTCAACACTTAAGAGAATTTTTCATTCTCTTTTCTCCTCCGTGTCGGAGCCCTTATCATCTATCTTCGCCAACATTCATGGCTACTTCATTATTTATTCTCCGCAAACGTATCATCGATGGCTCCATCAACTAAAATTCCCCGACGTTTCGGTGGTCTTCGGTCGATCTCCGCCATCGTTTTGGATACTTACTCAACTAATCTTCGCCGATCCAATCAACTAATATTCATCGATAGTGCATCTTCAACTTCAACTTCACTGTTCTCTGTCGACATATTGCCTCCAACTTCATCTAATTTTCGTCAGCGTCGATGGTCTATATCGGACGGCCTTTTTTACTACACCAGTCGACGTTTTGGTGGGTCCATCCACTATTTTTCTCCACTGTTTCAACAGTATTCAATTAAGATGAGCCGATGTATCGACTCAGGTTTCCTCTAATTTTCTCCAAAACCTCCATCAACTTCCAATCTTCGACCACTTCCGAAAATTCTCCCCTTGCCAGTTCCCCGTCGGGCGGACTTCTGTCTAAGTTGTCTGATGCACTGAGGAAGCTTCAGACTAAGTCTTTCGATGAGCCGACGGTCTTGGCACTTAGAAAAATTTTGTGGAATTTTTCTGAACTCTGCTGGGCAAAAGTGAATCCTGCCTCTTCTAGTTGGTTTCTCATGGCCCTCTGAGGCCCCAATGCTGCAACATGTCTCTGATACCACACTATAACATCCCCGATCCTCTGACCGATGAAGAGAATGCTACCATGCCATTAACCATCCGGGAAAACTGCCCCATGAACATGAAGATATATAAAACCGAAATGCTTAAACATAAAACATGCTAATATGCATAATCATTCACATACACAGTGGAAGAAAACATACATTTATTCAGGCATTCAACATGTTTATCATAGTTCATTAACATTAAATATGATTGTAGAAGTGAAATGGACAAGAATACTTATCTTTAAAAGAGCTTGTCCGGAAACCAGCTACGTTGCTGCAACGTTCCACCCAACCATAGGCTAGCATGCTCCTTAATCTCCCAGCAATGCTGCCACCCCCAAGCTAGGCATGATTCCCCAAGAAATAAGGAACAAATAGGCTTACACATAGAAAAGGATACACAAAACACAGCCAAGCCAACATAGTTGGGTTTATCAGGCCATCAAGGAGTTGGGAAAGCCTAAATGATAAGCTGGTGAGCCCATTGAAGAGCTAAGGACACCTACACCAGAACTAGCCTGACTTCTATGACACCCACACACACCCAACACAAGGAAATCAGTCCCTTCTCTGCTACACAGTCCCTCAGGCCCTGACCTCCCTTCCAGTGCTATTCAAGAGTTGTGGAGAAGAAATCCAGTCCTCTAGCCCTGTCTGTGTGGTTCCCAAGCACACCAAGATTTTCGAGCAAACCAATCCCTCATCCCCACTCCAACACAATCTGAATACCAACCACTGCATACACATAGCCAAACAAGCGATTCACAACTTGGACAGGGGGAAATCAATTCTTGAGTCGTTCTTGACCCTATCGTGGCCAAAATGACTCCATAACAACCTACAACAGCTCCAAGATGTAATGGAACCACAGCAATGAACAATGTGGGGAAAACAACAGGAGTCCCTCATCTGCGTGAGGAAACAAATGCAAACTTCTTGAAGGTGGATTCTAAGCACTGGAAAATTGTGAATGGGAACAACAGGTAGAACACAACCCGATGGTAAATCGCTCAGGTTCCACACTCGAATGGGAGGCCACGCTTCTCCCTCTGTGTGAGTAAACTCCTATACTCATACCTTTGCATGAGGAAAAGAATTGGGTCCCTACCTAAGGATGAACAAGAATGGAGAGAGTGGGAGAGTCAAAGAATCCCTGCCCACGTGAAGTGGTTGAGTGTGCGTGTGGGCAAACCTGCCACCCACCACTACCCAGCAATAATTGCCCCCAACTAATAGCATAAGTATTTAATGGGTGGTTGATACATGGATTTTCCCCATAGGCTCAAGGTTTAACAATCCCCCCTTATCCTTAGGAAAATCATGCCCTTTTATTTATGGTTGCAATGACATAGTTGGTTGGGTTTATTTAATTAAAAATGCATATTTACATGATGCCAAAACTAATATGTGTTGTATATCACAATATACCATCGGCAATGAGTCCAATCGTCGAAACATAACACAACCAAATCGATGGTGGGGATTTTTCCTTTAGCTCCACACCATGATCAATTACAATATATCCATCATGTACATTTAATGCAACAGGGTCAAAATCAAGGTGTTACATTTGGTCCAAGATGTTAAGGCACTTGAGAGAAAAATTTAATCCCACAGATTACCAGCATAAGTTCTTTAAAGTTTAAATAGTTTCAGTGTAAATTATTTAATTAGTTACAAAATATGACGCAAAAGGAATTATTTGTGCAAGCATACACGGCAATTTAGGAGATTGAAAATAAATCCATATATCAAGAATATGAAGAACATGCAACAACGAGTTACGTTAATGGGCTAAGTTTCTAGTTTCAAGACAAGTTAGCTTTAGTGTAATTTCATTATGTAGATGATGCCTATTAATATGAATTGAAGTTTGAAGAGAAATGTAATAAAGGTAACAGTAGAACAGTGAGATACAAATTTGTAGAACCCATGGAGGAGAAGGTTCTTCTACCTCCCAAAAGTAAAGAGTTTGAGGGTGTTAGCCAAACTTCAAAGGAAGAGGAGTCCTCAGAGGGAGAATCAGAGTATATCTAGTTGTTTGATTGAGGATACCATTGAGGTGGGACACCTGTAATGAAGCCCACATATCTCAAAATCTCCTCGTAATCCCTGGAGATAGGAATATGTCATTGATAGCCCAAGAAGAGCATGTGGTAACCCAAGAAATTTCCTAATTTCTTAACCAATAGGGGAGAATTGAAGGCTGCATAAAACTTTGGCAATGGACAATAAGGATACCCTAGAGTTTGATTGGACAAGAAGTGTCTTCAAATCCAGATGCAAGAGTTAAGGAAAAATGGGCAAGGTGATGATTGAAGGTGGTTTTTTAGATAGTTTGGTGAGCATTGAGATGTTGTAGAAATCACACCCAAATCCTTGTAGAATTTTTTGGCTACAACCAGACCATAGTAGGATTGTGTATTATTGTTATTATTTATTATTTAAAATGAGGCATTATGAAGACAAAGTATCGCATGATATAGTGCCTATGGAGGCTTTTCATTTGTTGTTGGGAAGGCCATGGAAATTTGATAGATTTTGAATTGATGATGCTGAGGAAAACACCTAGGAGGTGAAGATGAATGGGAAAAGAGATATCCTGAAGTTTTTGAAAGATAATGGACGATCTGATTTGGATACTTTGTCTATCATTTTGTTAGATTGGAAGAAGTTACTCTGTGATGCAAGAGGAAAACTATGTTGTTTTCTGCACTCAAGAGAGGACAAGGTACTAGAAAAGAAATAAATCCCCACTAAAGTGGAGGAGTTATTGAAAATGTATGCACTCTTGAATCCCATAGAGTTAAATTCAAGGTTACCTCCCTCACATGGTACTGCACACCAAATATATCTTATTCTAGGTGCCAGACTTCCGAAACAAACTGCCTACATATTGAGTTCTCAAGAGAGTGAGGAGATGAGAAGATAAATTAAAGGATTGTTGGTCAAGGGATTTATTAGAGAGAGCATGAGTCCTTGTGCCACACCATCCTTGTTAGTACCACAGAGAGGAGGCAAATAGATGAGGTGTATGGACTCCAAAGTCATTGACAAAATTACTATGACATAAAGAGATCCATTTACAAGGTAATTTCAAAGGTTGATTTGAGGAGTGTCTATCACTACATCTGAATTTGGGATGGAGATGAATGGAAGACTTCCTTCAAAACTGATAGGAAAATTGATGTCTCTAAAATGAGGATCGTCGACAGGAAGAAGCTGATAGATAAGTTGATCAAGTTTCCTAAAGAAGATAATGAAAGTTGCTGCAAAAACTAAGGAAAAGGATAGACAGGTCTGTGTAGTAATGTTGTTGTGGGTTGTCTTCACTGTATAGTAGTTAATACTTTGTGCGTTTTTATATTTTTTCCTCTTTTCTTTCTCTACCTTCTACTAAAGCTGAGTCGGTGATATGGTAGTTTTGAAGTCCATGGAAGACCCTACAAACACAATTTTACATTAGAGAAATATATATCCATTACCCTGCAGTGATGTCCAATCTAAAAAATCCATATATATTCTCTGATATATATATTTTTTTAAATTAACGTATTAGCATCCTACTATTTGTCAGGCACACTCTACAAATTGTGTATACATTTCCCATATTGCTTTATTAAGTAGTTAGATCTTATTGGCTCATATTTGAGTAATCAGAGTAGTTACATATCTAGAGATTGCTACCACTAATGAACAAAATTTGTGTTTATTGTAAGTACATTGAATAGTGTTTCCATTTCTGCAATTTTATTTGGTCATTCATTTGCTGTTATAACACATTGAATTCTGCAATTTAGTGTGTTGTCGACCTGATTGCTCCTAAACTCTGTGTATGGGTAGGGTTCTGGTCCAAAAGTAGAAGTTAAATTCTCAACCCACCTGAAAATGGTTCTACTCAAGAGTTCAATACCATCAAAACAAAAAATTAGGTAATTTCTAAGGTAAAAAGAATGTGTTTCCTCTCCAACTTGTCCCTATAGTAATGTATAGCATGTGCCTCCTCATCTACTTACCTTCTTGTTTGCACACAACAATGTTTCATCCTGTAAGTGAAATTTTTTCATACCTTTCTGTGATGTCAACTTATCATGAAAGTCTCTGAAACATAGATTTCCTCCTGTGGATACCATTATTTTGTATATATAGTAACTGAGTCAAATTCACTTATAAAATTTAATCTCCCTTTAGGACTGACCTTCATTTACTCCAAGTCCCTATATGTAGATGCTTATCAATAAAGTCAGTGTTTTTAATTCCAGAGGCTAGCCATTATGGTTCTAATTTGACTAAATATTTCATAAACTACCACAAAGCCCCACCTATAAAGGAATTTCATTTAAGTGATTCACACTTAGATTTCTACAGAAGAGGTCCAATTATAAATTGAATTAAATTCAGACCCAAATACTTGGAAAATTAGAAGAACCGCCTTTGAGTAGTAAGTAATAACTATGCCCTTGTTCAAACTATGGCAAATTTGAAGTGATACTTGAAACACAAATTTTAGGTTTTAGTATAAACACAACACATGGATTTTGGATTGTTTTTCTTATATTAAGTCTGTATAATTTGTTTTTACAATGGGTATCACCTTGCCTATAGTAGAAGTGAGATTCGAAAACCTTAAAGTGGAAGCTGAATGCTAGGTCAAAGGAAGATCTCTTCCAACACTTTGGAACGCTACTAGAAATGTTGTGGAAGTAATTCTATATGCCTTTTCTTCACCATGACAACATTTAGCAACCCGCAATGTGTTTTTTTTTTTAAAGACCTCGACAAAAAAATTCTTCTCTTCATGCATAAAAAAATTAAAATATATTGAATACATTTTGATAAACACTTATCTAATATTGAATGGTGTTGTTTTGGTTTCATGGTTTGCTGGAATTGTTCCATTTTTCTCCCACAAAGAGGGCCAGGTTGTCAATTTAAATAAACTTAAGTAGCATTATCAAGCCTTCCAGGTGAGAAGCGTCCCCTACACGAATATTTCATAATTAAATTTTAATAAGTACATTAATTAAAAAAATCCATGGATAATTTTACATTTTGCATTTTGTAGGCTGTAGAAAAATTAATGTATAGGATGACACATGTCAAAAAATTCTTATTATGTTTTAATCCCATGTTGAAATTGATGTAGGATGACACTTCTGTTGGGTTCACCTGGGTCAGGAAATTTGACCTTGCTTCAGGTACTATCTGGAAATTTGGATTGGTCACTGAAGGTCAGTTTTGATATCAGTTAATTTGTTGCTTCAATTCCAAACAATTGGAACTTTTGTTCATTATGCTATTAGTGGTATAAAATTGGATATTGAGATGAGAGGGGAGGACATTTAAATACAAGACCTAGGTACCCACCATACTGGAAAATTTTAAAGGCTCCATGAGGGGGTTGTAGCAATAGGAAGGTCTAGTAAACTTTCATTTGTTCACTGATGAGGTTGAACTCATCTTAAGCCCCATAGCACAATTCCATTCTAGCTACAGTTTGCCAAACCCTAGCGAGTTTCAAAGGATGAGGCTAGGTGCAAGTCTCAGGCAATTTCGACAGAATATGTACCCCTCACAACTGACGCCTAAGTCTAACTATGTCCACTCTATGTGTTGTATTACCCCTGGTCATGTTTCTTTCACAGACTTCCCCCGAAAAGGACTGCATGATACTTGGATTGTTCATTTGTTCATTTTTTCTACAATTTTCTAATGGATTGTCTACTTCCACAGATGGATGAAAATGTGACATATAATGGATACAGGATTGAATAATTTGTTCCCCATAAAACATCAACCTATGTAAGTCTATATGATGTACATATTGGAGAGATGAAAACAAGAAAAGCACTTGATTTTGCATCTAGTTGTTAAGGAATTGGCACCATATATGGTGTGTAATTCTTTGTAGTAAGTTTTGTTCATTTTCTGTGATCTTGAGAACTTTAATTTCAGTGCACCACCAAAGTATGCACTTTTTGTGGACCATTGAATGATTCAACACATTATCTTTTCCATAAGTAGTTTATGTATGTGTAGAACTCCCTGTGCAACTTATTGAACAAGAGAAACAAGCAGGAACCCTTCTAGAGGCAGATTTTGACACATTTGTAAAAGTAAAAGACACACTCCTTTAGATCTATTCAATCAGAGCATTTAGTTTTAATGATTGTAAGATGGTATTAAGCTGAATATTATTTTTATGTATGCAATTTCAATTGAAGGTTTGAAAGGAAACCTTCAAGTAGACTATATATTAAAGGTTAAATTGACACAGTCCAATGTCCTTTAATTGAATCTTTTGATTTCTGTAAAGATATGAGTACCATATGACACCAAAAATCATCAACAATTGTGCACATGTGTCTATTATATGTTTTGATTAGGAATGCATTTTTCAAAAGGATTATCCTACTCTATTGGCTAATTTCATTAGGTTTGTAGATTATGGGCTTGGATATCTACACAGACACCATAAGTGGTGATGCCATGCAAAAAGGAATTTCTGGTGGACAGAAGAAGAGAGTGACGACAAGTACAAGTTTTTCACTTTCTCAATCATATCTCAACCAT
Source organism: Pseudotsuga menziesii (assembly GCA_001517045.1). Lineage (NCBI taxonomy): Eukaryota > Viridiplantae > Streptophyta > Pinopsida > Pinales > Pinaceae > Pseudotsuga > Pseudotsuga menziesii. The sequence continues at coordinate 66,369 of LPNX010665045.1, read as the reverse complement.
TTAACGACAAGTTATTTCTATAGTAGCCATGGAGAATATATTCTGCTATCATTTAGTCTGTAGTAACTGTATTCAAGACAAGGATGGTTCATAATATTGTATAACTTCAATAGGGAATGCCATGTTAAAAATTCACAACCACGTGGATATTTTTCATTGAACATAACATTTCAAATTTGGGTAGGCTTGAACAACCACCCAAAATTTTCCAGTAACCAAAACTACTCAAGTGCTCATTTTTTAGCATATCGGCTTCTAAATTTCAAAATTTACATTTATCAGAGATTATAGCTAATCCACATTCATCTTGTTGGAATATATTAAACCCACTCACAACTTAGGATAAAATAATTAATCATTATTTGATTAATTATTCACCCACTAGCTTAATTAGTTGGCATCCACTTGCACCTTAAAGTCAATACATGCCATCTATATCCTAGGAATTATTTATTTCCAATTCTGGGTTGATCTTGACCACCTCTTGACCATCTAGAATTAGTATACAGGACTTTACAATAGATTCTGCTTTATTCTACTTTTTCTGCTTTTCCTCCTTTTCTATGGATAAGATAAAAACTAGTCAACTAGGAAACTGGGAGCTTTTGTTTCCAACCCATCCTCCATTATTTTTTCTCCATTTTCTAGGATTATCATGTTTTTTCCATCTCCTTGACAACTCACTCATGATTTTTCCAACTAGTGAGGTCCTTGATAGATTTGGGAAGTGCTTTAGCCACCTATGGGGGTTTGCTATATTTTGGTAAGTCAGCCTTTTTGAGATTTATGAGTAGTTTCCATACAATTAGATTTTCCTATGAGGGATGTACTATTTATGTAAAATATTATTCATAATTATTCAATGGAAGGATACACACCAATATTCATCTCTTCATTCATGTGATTCAGTCTCTTTTCTTCTCTCTATTTTTCCTGTGTATGCTTTGTGAGAATTCTTAGTAGCAAGATCTATTTCCTGTGCTTATTCTTAGCATCATTTCACATAGAATTGATCTATTATTTCTACATGGTATCATAGCTACAAGGTTGATCAAGTTATACAGAGTTTAGGAGCGCTTCCAGTCTCCTATCCCTCTCTGAAGAAGAGCTTGTCTAGCTTACAAGATTTTCTCCTAGTTTGTTTTGCAGGTTGCAGAGAGTATCTCTTAGAGCATATCAACAACTTAAATATGGATTCAAAAGATCCTCTACTTTCTCCTTTCAACTATGCTTATTGGAAGCCAAAGATGAGTGCATTCTTGAAGAGGCAATGTCTCTTTGATGTCTCCATTGGTGCATTGAGTGAACTTGAGTCTTATGAAGAGAAGATTGATTGGCTGAATAATTATGATAGAGCTTATGGAATTATGTGTTTGGGAATGTCTCCAAATATATATCATCTCATATATTCTACTGAATTTCCATTTGAGCTTTGGAAAATTTTGGACAAAGCTTTTGGTTTGCAGGAAATTGAAGATGAAGCAGGGAACGAACCTAGCATCTCCTCTTGTTCTCTCTCTCAAGATTTATTGGCCTCTACATTCTCTGATGAATTTGATAATGATGAAGAAGTTTCTCATACAGTTCATGTTGCTGCTACCCTCTTTCATTTGAATGCTTCCTCCATCAATGAAGAAGCAAATATTGAAGAGCCATCTTTTTCAGTGTCTCTTGAAGGTGATTTTTCTTCTTGTGATACTATTGATGAAAAAGAAGTAACATATTGTTACGGAGAGAAATTCCTATGGCTTGGGGTACCACAAGAGACAGCTAGACTCCAGAAATCAATATTTCCCAATATGCAATAGAAATAAAAACATCTAACACTAAAGGATCGAACCTCGTACCTTATTCCAGACGGTTGAAGTAGATCCCCGTTGAGCTTTCCAATCTTTAGCTTGAATTGTTATAGCACGTCCTCAACAACAAGTAAACAATACAAGCATACTATATTTCATGGTGTTAGATCTATTCTAGCATATATAATCAATAATGTATAAGCATTTGACATATTCCAATGGATACAACATTCATTCAAATACACATTACTAGACAAGAAAAGATATTTCTATTAATATGAATCAGAGATTACAAGTGACAAACTCTGACGGCACGTCTGCGAACCGGAGAAACTGAATCCCCCACTTGGGCCTCCACCACCTCAATCCTCCATCACTTCGATAGCAAGCTTACTAGCAAAAGGAAAGCTTGGGAAGAACACAACAGTGCTCCAAGGGACAAAGGGATGCAGACTCAAGCATAAGTTCTGACAACAATGGACTATAGTTTCGTTACTCTCAATTCTCTCTTATCTACATGCCTTCAATGTACCAAGGGGTTCCTTATATAGCTTTACAAGGGATACTCAAAGGTCGAATCCATGCGATCTCAAGGAATATGAAAGGCCAAGAGTCATATGAGTTGGATCCAAGTCAAGGAACGCTCCAAAGGATTTTGGATTATGTACACATCCCAATGTACGCGACTATAGAGGGAATATCTGCATATGTACGCGGTTATCGGGGAAAAGACCGCGTATATCATTTTTCTAATGTTTTTAGGGATGGTCAATGATACATCAAGAGACAAAAAGTGGTCCATATGGGCTAATGAGTCTGCAGCGGGACAAGGGAAGGCCATACAATGTGTGATTCACCTAGTGTGGTGAAATCCGCTATAATAGATGCCCCCTAATGTATGAGATCAGAGGGGTTATATGATGGCCGAAATACATTATAATTCCATCCTAGAAGTGAAGTGATGAAGGTACTGAAATGGAAGACCAGCCACCTAATCAGCATAATACCATAATACAACTCTGCATATAACTACAAATACATATAGCAGTCCCAGATATATAAGAGTACAATGGCCATGAATAGGCATGAAACATGAGAACACATATGTGGTCATCGCCACGTACAATATACATAGATCAGAATCTCCATGATGAAGATATACAAAGTACCATGATCTCCACAAAGGCTGAAGATATATAACAGATCAAGATCTCCATAGTGGCTGGAAATGTCTGACATATGCTGGAACAAGTCACGAGAGCTGAAATCTCATGAACACTGGCACGATCAAGGAGGTAGCATATAGTGGATGCCACCAATCTGGAAGGTCTTCTACACAAACCGCTACGAGTACATGTCCTACTATGCGAATAGAGGTGTCGAGGTCGAACATAGTAGTCCATCGTCTGATTATCAGTCATTGATGTATACCGTTAACAGACGCGAGATCACCCACCAATAACGAAAATGGGAATCAAGGTACTAGAGTGAAAACTAACAAGTGTGAATAAATTTGTTGAGGTCGAACACTTGAGAGAATCCATCGATCAGGGGACATTGATGTATTCCCAAAACTGTCGATGGCGAGAGAACCTGCCACTGATGACTGCAAGTCTCAAGGCACTCAAAATGACTCTAGACTCCAATCCTAGAATAAATGATCTGAATTCGATGGGATGAAATCCGCTGGAAGGAGGGAATTAGGGAATCCCCCATCATCCAACATGAGGTACTTAGCAAAAATCAATCTTTCCTATGGCTTTGGGTACCACAACAGACAACTAGACTCCAGAAATCAATCTTTCCCAATATGCAATAGAAATAAAAACATCTAACACTAAAGGATCGAACCTCATACCTTATTCCGGACAGTTGAAGTAGATCCCCGTTGAGCTTTCCAATCTTCAGCTTGAATTGTTATAGCACGTCCTCAACAACAAGTAAACAATACAAGCATACTATATTTCATGGTGTTAGATCTATTCTAGCATATATAATCAATAATGTATAAGCATTTGACATATTCCAATGGATACAACATTCATTCAAATACACATTACTGGACAAGAAAAGATATTTCTATTAATATGAATCAGAGATTACAAGTGACAACCTCTGACGGCACGTCTGCGAACCGGAGAAACTGAATCCCCTACTTGGGCCTCCACCACCTCAATCCTCCATCACTTCGATAGCAATCTTACTAGCAAAAGGAAAGCTTGGGAAGAACACAACAGTGCTCCAAGGGACAAAGGGATGCAGACTCAAGCATAAGTTCTGGCAACAATGGACTATAGTTTCATTACTCTCAATTCTCTCTTATCTACATGCCTTCAATGTACCAAGGGGTTCCTTATATAGCTTCACAAGGGATACTGAAAGGTCAAATCCATGCGATCTCAAGGCATATGAAAGGCCAGGAGTCATATGAGTTAGATCCAAGTCAAGGAACGCTCCAAAGGATTTTGGATTATGTACACATCCCGATGTATGCGACTATAGATGGAATATCCGCGTATGTACGCGGTTATCGGGGAAAAGGCCGCGTATATCATTTTTCTAATGTTTTTAGGGATGGTCAATGATACATCAAAAGACAAAAAGTGGTCCATAGGGGCTAATGAGTCTGCAGTGGGATAGGGGAAGGCCATACAATGTGTGATTCACCTAGTGTGGTGAAATCCGCTATAACAGATGCCCCCTAATGTATGAGATCAGAGGGGTTATACGATGGCCGAAATACGTTATAAGTCCATCCCAGAAGTGAAGAGATGAAGGTACCAAAATGGAAGACCAGCCACCCAATCAGCATAATACCATAATACAACTCTGCATATAACTGCAAATACATATAGCAGTCCCGGATATATAAGAGTACAATGGCCATGAATAGGCATGAAACATGAGAACACATATGTGGTCATCGCCATGTACAATATACATAGATCAGAATCTCCATGATGAGGATATACAAAGGACCATGATCTCCACAAAGGCTGAATATATACAATATATCAAGATCTCCATAGTGGCTGGAAATGTCTGACATAAACTGGAACAAGTCATGAGAGCTGAAATCTCATGAACACTGGCACGATCAAGGAGGTAGCATATAGTGGATGCCACCAATCTGGAAGGTCTTCTACACAAACCGCTACGAGTACATGTCCTACTATGCAAATAGAGGTGTCGAGGTCGAACATAGTAGTCCATCGTCTGATTACCGGTCATTGATGTATACCGTTAACAAACGCGAGATCACCCACCAATAATGAAAATGGGAATCAAGGTACGAGAGTGCAAACTAACAAGTGTGAATAAATGTGTTGAGGTCGAACACTTGAGAGAATCCATTGATCAGGGGACATTGATGTATTCCCAAAACTTTCGATGGCGAGAGAACCTGCCACTGATGACTGCAAGTCTCAAGGCACTCAAAATGACTCTAGGCTCGAATCCCAGAATAAATGATCTGAAGTCGATGGGATGAAATCCGATGGAAGGAGGGCATTAGGGCATCTCCCATCATCCAACACAAGGTACTCAGCAAGGCTGTATAATATGTAAGAACTCAATCATAAGGTGCACGAACCAGTAACTGTACCGGGAATGGCCGACATGCAAAGTCAAGATAACTGAGGAATGGCCGACTCAGGTTTCAACTTCCTTCGAACAAGAGCATAACAATGTATGGTGACTAAATGAAGGCAGCATAGACTCGATATACAAACTGGGACATCTCTATGACGTAGGAGGCATCAATAGAGGCTCCATAGGGACTGGAAGCATAACCAGTCGGTGGAGATAAAATCAGATAAATGAGTACAGCTCCTAAAGTCAAACTATAACCCAACCAATGGATGTGATATACAGTTCTCTATTCGAAGGCGACATGACTCGATAGGTGCCAAAGATAATATCTTTTCTTGTCCGGATTTTTGGTTTTTTGATTTTTTTTTGGTCTTTTTCAGTTATTTCAAAATCTTGAAAAATGAATAAACTAGCTTTATAGTTACAAACTAGGAGGAGACGAGTGTCATTTAGGGAAAACAAACTAGTTCCAAGTAGTGGAACATACCTATGGTCAATGCAAGGATACATGTGTAGGATATCAACACTGGGGGGAAAATCCCCTCCCGGTAAAAAGGGAATTAAGCTGCGAAGGATATAAAGAAAGGCTCTGCATGGCTAGACATGAGACAAGCTCGGGCTATATGGCTGAAACGCAATGTCAAGGGAGCCGACATAAAGCTCAATAAGATAGGCAAAACCCATGATAATGCATCCATAACTTGATACAAGGGAGTCCGGGGAATCATGGCCAACATAAGATCAAGAGGAGTATGAGGCTCTTGCAAAATGTCATGGAAATACTATACAATGGACTCCCACACCCTAAAGGGAGAAACATTGGCATGGGCACCAAATGCAAATAAGGCGCTAACTAGGGTACCCATGTAAGGTGAGTCTCTACCACTTCTATCATGCCACTTCTATAGCAGCAAGAAGGTTCCGTGACATAATAGAGTGGGTTCGTACCTAAGAATATAGTGACATGGTCATAAGGTCATGCAAAATTCAAACGGTGGTGAACCTAACCTATATGCCAGTGTAGACGTTATACCTATGATAGGCACGAACAGTCTCTGGTCACAAAAGAAGCATCCAACAGACAAATTCAGACCCAAGGAAGACCCAACCACACTCACAACCCACCCAGCAACTTCCCACAACATCAGACTCACCAAAAGGGAGGATGTATGCGACTGTATAAAGAACAGATGCGTATGTACATGACTTTTGGCCAAAAATCCGCGTATGTACGCGACTTTTGTCCAAAAACCCGCGTATACAGAGAAGGCAGTGGTAAAAAGTAGGTCAAGGCCAAACCAATAAAGGGGAGTGTCAATGGACAAACATACTATAACATGTGACACATAAACAAAGAGAAACAGAGAGCAAATCAATAATATCAAGCCCATTGTGCCCCCAACCCCAAAGAAAAACAAGGAACTTCCCCAGCAGAGTCACCAATTCTGTTACGAAGAGAAATTCCTATGGCTTGGGGTACCACAACAAATAGCTAGACTCCAGAAATCAATCTTTCCCAATATGCAATAGAAATAAAAACATCTAACACTAAAGGATCGAACCTCATACCTTATTCTGGACGGTTGAAGTAGATCCCCGTTGAGCTTTCCAATCTTCAGCTTGAATTGTTATAGCACGTCCTCAACAACAAGTAAACAATACAAGCATACTATATTTCATGGTGTTAGATCTATTCTAGCATATATAATCAATAATGTATAAGCATTTGACATATTCCAATGGATACAACATTCATTCAAATACACATTACTGGACAAGAAAAGATATTTCTATTAATATGAATCAGAGATTACAAGTGACAACCTCTGACGGCACGTCTGCGAACCGGAGAAACTGAATCCCCTACTTGGGCCTCCACCACCTCAATCCTCCATCACTTCGATAGCAATCTTACTAGCAAAAGGAAAGCTTGGGAAGAACACAACAGTGCTCCAAGGGACAAAGGGATGCAGACTCAAGCATAAGTTCTGGCAACAATGGACTATAGTTTCGTTACTCTCAATTCTCTCTTATCTACATGCCTTCAATGTACCAAGGGGTTCCTTATATAGCTTCACAAGGGATACTGAAAGGTCGAATCCATGTGATCTCAAGGCATATGAAAGGCCAGGAGTCATATGAGTCGGATCCAAGTCAAGGAACGCTCCAAAGGATTTTGGATTATGTACACATCCCAATGTACGCGACTATAGAGGGAATATCCGCGTATGTACACGGTTATCGGGGAAAAGGCCGCGTATATCATTTTTATAATTTTTTTAGGGATGGTCAATGATACATCAAAAGACAAAAAGTGGTCAATAGGGGCTAATGAGTCTGCAGCGGGACAGGGGAAGGCCATACAATGTGTGATTCACCTAGTGTGGTGAAATCCACTATAACACATATGGAGCTGTTGCTGATATTAATTACGATCCTATAACCCATTCATTGTTCTCTAAATATCCTATCTTAGGTTCTGAGATCTATGTGCCAGATTCTTCACACCTTGTGCATACCTCTCTCATTGATGGTGTGCAACCCAGTGACTTCCAGGATGTTTGCTTAGCCACATCAAGCCTTCTTTGTGTCATACCACTTACCTTACTTGATCTTATGTGCTTCAGCATATCCTCCTTTGTTCTTGGCATCAATACTCAGATCCTTCTTGAAGATTTTGAACATCTCCTTATTTCCTCCTTTCATACAAAGGATTCATTACCAGTGTATTCCCATGAATCTATTGATATGTTTATATGTGATCCTTTGGATTCTGATTTAGAATAATATTTGTAGGTTGATACACATATAATACCACCATCCATACCATCTACCATACCTCTGAATAATCCAAAGACTATACAAATCCCAAGCTCACTAGTTGATTCCTCATTGGTCTCTTATGCAGTGATAGTTATCTTACATCATTTGAAGTCTTTCCTAACTTTCAGTGGCTGGTTATCCATGACCTTAGTCATATATGGACTGATATTAAACATGTTTGGATATGTTCTAAACACTTATGGTTCAGATCTTATGCCCATCCATCATTCATATTTTTACACCTATCAGTTTCCCCCAGTTGCTCATAATTTTCCTAGTCTAGCCCTATATCCTCATGGAGCCATTGAAGACTTTGTCATTGTTGTTCCATATGATAATATTTCTGATATATCATAGTTTTATTTGTTATTTTTTCAACATTAAGCTAGAATTATTAGGATCTTTAACTGAGAGAATAACAAGCACAGCAATCAAACACAAGAGACAATGAACACAGTGTTTTTCTTTGGGGAAACCATAAAGGAGAAAACCCTGCAACTTCCGCAGAGATGGAATCAGCACCAAAATAAGTGATATCCTGACAGCAGTAATATTCTTCTTGTCTAGCCCCAGTGTCTTCTCCTTCTTCAACTATGCGCTACACTTGTGTGTGTGTGAGTTGTGCGTTAAATAGAGACTCCTGTTCTCTATTTATACTAATCCTGGCATGACTAAAACCCTACTAGGTCCGACCTCTACTAGGAGAGTCTAATAACCCTAGTGCCCCGAAATTGTGGTGACTTTAACCCTTAGGCAATCATAGGGTTACCCACTATGACTTGACATAACTTGTTTACATAATAGATCCTCCCGATCAGAACATTGAGGCATGACAACATGACTCAATTACAAAATAGATACATATTGGAATAAACATCGGATTACAAGACATAAGATACATAAATGAATACATTCCGAAGTTACAAATACATCAACACTCCCTCTTAACTAGGAAGGTATTCTTTTGACACAATTTCCAGCACTGGTCTTCTTCTCTGCATGAACTGGATCATCTCGTTATCTTCAAGTCTTCTTAGTCTTCAAGTCTTCTTCATCTTTGAGTCATCAAGTCATCTTATTCTTCAAGTCTTCTTCATCTTCGAGTATTCAAGCCATCTTCTTCTTCTTTATCACTGGATTTGCATCATCATGACTACTGGCTCATTACTACTGGATCATCACTCGATCTGGATCATCATCAAGTCTGGATCATCGAGTCTGGATCATCATCACAATTGGATCGTCACTTGATTTGGATCGTCATAAAGTCTGGATCATCATCATATGCTATCTCATAATGGTGCTATCTCAATTCTTCTCATCACAGGAAGTTCTACAGAGTCAATCCTGTAGGCCTACCCTTCATGCAGGTCTTCATCAGCGCTTATATCTGACACTTAAGTTAGAATGGCCCACCCAGCTCTTACATCTGACCTCATCTTGTCAGAAAGGCATGCCCATCACTCACATCTGACCTCATCCTGTCAAAAAGGCCCAGCACTCACATCTGACCTCATCTTGTCAGAAAGGCTCAACACTTATATCCGACCATGTGCAAGCACACCGCATCAGAAAGGCTCTGCACTTATATCTGACCTCATCCTATCAGAAAGGCACAGCACTTACAATTTGCCATGCTCGAAAGCACCGCATCGAAAGGGCTCAGCACTTACAATCCGACCATGCACGAAGCACCACATCGAAAAGGGCTCAACACTTACAATCTGACCATGCATGAAGCACCGCATCAGAAAGGGCTCAGCACTTACAATCTGACCATGTGCGAAGCACCGCATCAGAAAGGGCTCTGCACTTACAATATGACCATGCATGAAGCATAGCATCAGAAAGGGAATGCACTCACATCTGATCATGGAGGAACTAATCCTACCATCGCATCAGAATGGCCCCCAGTCCTAGACTGAGCTACCTGGTAACTAACCAGGTGCCTCCATTCCTAGAATGGCAGTTTCCCTTACATCTGACCTACCCGTCAGAATGGCCAACACTCACATCTGAAATGGAAGGAACCTAATACTTTATCCATGATAGAATGGTTCAGCCCTTACATTTGATCAAGTGGGAACACATCCCTCTATCAAATTAGAATGGCTTCTCGGTCCTAGACTGATTTTTCCTGGTAACTGACCAGGTGCCTCTATTCCCAGAATGGCAGTTTCCCTTACATCTGTCCTGCTCGACAGAATGGCCATAAATCATATCTAACATGGAAGGAACCAATCCTCTCACCATGATAGAATGGCTTAGCCCTTACATCTGACCATGGAAGGAACCAATCCTATCACCATGTCAGAATGGCTATGGGTCTCATCACTTTCTCTTGGAGGAAACCTCAATCTGGAGAACACCAAGCTTCTCCCTGAAGTACTCAAACTTCAGTCTAGCCAATGGCTTCATCAATACATGAACTATTTGTTCCTCCATCGCAACATACTGGAGCTTCACTGCTCCCCTCTGCACCATATCCCTGATATAGTGATACTTGATATCGAGATTCTTTGACTTGTCATGGAACACTGGATTCTCTGACAACTTCTCGCAACTTTGGTTGTCACAATGTATATAAGTATCATCCAACTGGAGATCAAATATATCAGACAGTAGCTTCCATAGCCATACTACTTCACAACTAGCTAAACAAGCTACGACATACTATGCTTCAGCTGTACTCAGTGCCACATAGGATTGCTTTCTGCTAAACCAAGAGATCACACCTGATCCCATACTGAAGCAACATCCTGAAGTGCTCTTCCTATCGATGGCACTGCCTTCCCAATATGAATCAACATAACCCTCCAGGTTAATCTTCTGATTCGACTCATACTTGAGCCCATAATCAATTGTACCCCTCAAGTACCTCAGAATATGCTTTGCAGCAATCAAGTGAACATTTCTCGGATTTGTCAAGAACTGGCTCAAGGTGTTCATGGTAAAGCAAATGTCTGGTCTTGTGTTCATTAGGTACATCAATGACCCAATCATCTGAGGATATATCGTAGCATCAACCGACTCTGATGAAGCATCACTCAATATCTTCAGGTTTGATGCCATAGGTGTGTCCATGGCTTTGCAGTCCATCATCCCAAACCTCTTCAAGATCTCTACTACATACTTCCCTTGTCCAAGCAAGATTCCTTCTGAACTCTGCCACATCTTCATACCTAGAAAATAATGCATCACACCCAAGTCCTTCATCTCAAACTCAGCATCAAGCTTTCTCTTTGTATCAGCAATCAACCCATCCATACCTGTCACAAATAGATCATCTACATATAGTAGAAGCATCACTGGGTTGCCATCTTCAACCTTGTAGTAAAGGTTGGAATCTACTTTACTCTTGGTAAATCCCAAGCTGGATAGAAAGCTGTCAATTCTACCGTACCAAGTCCTGGGTGCCTGTTTCAAACCATACAGGTCTTTCTTCAATCTGCACACATGAGACTCCTTATCATGTGTCTCAAAACTGAGTGGCTGCTCCACATACACTTCCTCTTCTACTACACCATTCAAGAAAGTAGTCTTGACATCCATCTGGTCTATCTTCCATTTCATCACTGCAGCTAGAGAAAGTACTGATTTGATGGAAGTGTATCTGGCTATAGGTGCAAAGGTTTCTTCATAATCAATTCCTTCTTTCTAAGAGAAACCCCGAGCCACAAATCTTGCCTTATATTTTTCAATGCTACCGTCTGCAACATGTTTGATCTTGTAGATCCATTTGGAAGTCACAGCTGACTTCTCTTTTGGTCTTGGGACAACATCCCAAACATCATTCTTCATGAATGAATGATACTCTTTGATCATAGCATCCTTCCATTCTTTTCGTTCTGTCGCTTCTTCAAAATTGGAAGGTTCTTTATCAATGAAATCACATAGTAAGGCTACATACCCAGAGCAGGATCTGGACCTCTTTCTTTCTCTGTGATTCTCTTCTGGATCCCCATATCTTTCCACACCTTAGATAAGTTCTCGTACCCAAGCAGGTTTCTTCTTATGAGGATTCTTCTCCAGAGGTGGATCTACAGGTCTTTGTGGTTCTTCAAATTCTCGATCTTCTTCTTGAATTTCTTCATTCATGGTTGTGTCATGAATTCTGGGTCTTCTTCTTCTTCAAGTTCTTTAGCAGGTCTCTTTTTGGATTTGTTGTAAGCTGTGTCTTCATGAAATGTCACATCCCTGCTGATGTCAATCTTCTTGTATCCTGGGAAATAGATTCTGTAAGCCTTCTAGCTTTCAAAGTATCCCACAAATATACCCTTCTTTCCTGAAGGATATAATTTTGTTCTCTTCTCTTTTGGAATGTGTATGTATACATGAAAGCTGAATATTCTGAGATGGCTAAATTATGGTTTCTTTCCAGAGAAATCTTCTTCAGGAGTCTTGTTCTCGAGTACTCTATGTGGAGTACGGTTTTGTACATACACCGTTGTTCTAGCAGCTTCTGCCCAAATATGCATAGGAAGATCTTGATCATGAATCATTTCTTTTGCAGCTTCCATGATAGTTCTGTTCTTCCATTCTGCAATCCCATTATGTTGAGTATTGTAAGGAGTGGACAAATCCCTCTTAATCCCTGATTCTTTACATAGCTCTTTGAATTCATTTGAATTGAATTCTCCGCCATTATCTGATCGTAAAGTCTTGATATTCTTTTTAGTATGGTTCTTGATCAAGGCTTTGAATTCCTTGAATTTGTTGAATACTTCATCTTTGTTCTTCATGCAGTAAACCCATGTCTTCATAGAAAAATCATCAATAAAAGAAACATAATATGCATACCCGCTTAGTGAGCTTGATGACATAGGACCGCATACATCGGAGTGGATAATTTCCAAGATTCCTTTTGCTTTGCTTTCACTACTTGGAAATGTCTTCTTTGTGTTCTTTCCTTTCACACATCCTTTGCAGACCCCATCATGTTTTGCTTGCATTTATGGAAGACCTTCAATAGCTTTTCTTGCAAGAGGTAGTGCTCTGTAATGCACATGTGCAAGCCTTCTATGCCAAATTTCACTTGGCTCTACTATGTCATGGACCAAGGCTTGTTCTGGATGGCCCTTCAATTTGTATAAACCTCCTTCTTGTTCACCAATCACTATTGCATCATCAATAGTCTTTCCTTTTGGTCACATGATGACTTGACCATCTATGAATGCAACCCTCATTTCTTTTGCATCTAATGCTGATATGGAGAGAAGGTCTCTCTTGAGTCCTGGCACAAACAATACTTCCTTCATTGTTAGAGACTCACCAGAGTCTAGTTTATAGGAAGATTCCCCACTACCTTTTATTGGATATTGGTAGTCATCTCCTAGTTTCACTTTGTGAGGTGATTCATGTTCTAAGAGCTTCACAAAGGATTCCTTTAATCCAGTAATATGTTTAGAAGCCCCACTGTCTATAATCCAATCATCACTTCCATGAGTAATGTTACTTGTGAGAGCGGATATCAGAACATATTCATCCTCGCTTGAAGAATCTTCACTTTCATATTTGGATCTCTTCTTGGATGATTCATCATCCTCTACAGCATGAGCATGATGTCTTTTCTTACTTCCCTTCTTCTTGTGAGAGGTACTTTTGTTCTTAGGACAATCTCTAGAAAAGTGTACTTTTTCATCACATGTATAGAAAATGTATTTAGACCTATCTCTAGGATTTCTAGAGTTATTCCTATGATGAGAGTACTTACTTCTGTGATGGCTGGATCTAGATTTCTTGGATTGTACTGTGAGAGCTTGATATTCACTTCCCATCTTCTCTTCTCGAGCTTCTATCCAAGCTTCTTCTTCAGAACATTATTCCCACAGTCTGTTGAACTTGACTAACTTATTTCTAGCACAGATCCCTTGAATGAAAGAGTCCCATTTCCTAGGGAAACCATTCAAGGTGGTCATCACAATTTCTGCATTCTCCACTTCTTCATCTACTGCTTCCAATTGTTCCTTGATCTGAGAAACCCTTATGAAGTAAGACTGGATAGTCTCTACATTCTGGATCTTCACATTCTTTAGTTGATTCCTCAGAGTCATCTTCTGGTTTATCTTCTTCCCTTCAAACAATTTGGTTAGGGAATCAAACATAGCTTTAGGTGTCTTGAGAGAGGACACCTATGGGATAAGGTGATCCTTGATAGAATTAGAAATGATCCTATTTTCCATAACCATCTTCTTCTTATGTAAGGCCTTTGCCTCATCTCCCTCTAGAACTGTAACCTCCTCATGGATGTAGGAGTCTAGTTCATTCTCTTCCAGGACCAAGGAGATCCTATACTTCCAGGCTCAGAAGTTATCAGCTCCTTCAAGCTTTTCATCAAGCTTGGTATGATGAGACATCTTAACTGAGAACCTCAAATGGAAATACAAAAGATTTTATATATTACCAGGTTCAAGATGTCGGATCCAAAACTTGAGCTGAAATCCCGCAGTACTGGATTAGGAGAAAATTAGGGTTTTTATTTTTTGGAGTTCTGTCTACCCAAATGCCTTGAAATTTGTCCCTAACTTTGATTTTGGGGAGGAGATCAATCCAGACCTGGGCTCACTAAAAAATTCCTCTTCTGTGAAAATCCCTAATTTCCGACAGTAGTGACAGGTCCAAAACTAAAAAACCTTAGAATTGGATTCTGCTTCGACAGAAAGATGTGCCCTAGGGAGGAGAGTTATTCCAACCTTACTTTTGCTGAAAATCTATGGAGGAAGATCCACAAACTAGGAAGGCCTAGTTCCCGCAGCTGCACAGTGTCTTCTTCTTAGGTTATCTCTAATACCATGTTAGTTTTTCAACATTAAGCTAGCATTATTAGGATCTTTAACTGAGAGAATAACAAGCACAACAATCAAACACAAGAGACAATGAACACAGTGTTTTTTTTCAGGGAAACCATAAAGGATAAAACCCTACAACTTCCTCAGAGATAGAATCAGAACCAAAATAGAAAATCCAAAAATAGTAAGTGATATCCCTACAGCAGTAATCTTCTTCTTATCTAGCCCCAGTGTCTTCTCCTTCCTCAACTATGCGCTACACTTGAGTGTGTGTGAGTTGTCTGTTAAATAGAGACTCCTATTCTCTATTTATACTAATCTCGGCATTACTAAAACCCTACTAGGGACGACCTCTACTAGGAGATTCTAATAACCCTAGTGCCTCGGAACTGTGGGGACTTTAACCCTTAGGAAATCAGAGGGTTTCCCACTATGACTTGACATGACTTGTTTACATAATAGATCCTCCCGATCGGAACATCGAGGCATGACAACATGACTCAATTACATAATAGATAAATCTCGGAATAAACATCAGGTTACAAGACATAAGATACATAGATGAATACATTCCAAAGTTACAAATACATCAACATTATCATCCTCATATCAGATCTATACAGGTGCTACATCAGATTGGAAGATTGACATGTGATCCACATCACAATTTTGTAGCTATTCAGGGAATTGGGTGTGAAATAAATTGCCTTATTTTTTGTATTCTTTGGGAAGGAGTATGCACAGATCTCTTTTCCATTTCAGATTATGTTTGTAGATCAGATTTTGATAGTAGAAAGAAGCATTCAGATAATGCTCCTACTTCATCAGTTGATGAGATACAAGGAGTCTCTCATCTTCCTCCTTGCAGGTTCTACACTCCAATGCATGATCATGGAGTTCATTATTTATTCAACAAGTCCTTCATCTAGAAGCAGTTCAGTCAGCTCATTAAAGTGAATATGAAGATATGTTGAAGACACATTTCAAATTCTATGCCTTGTCCTATCTTGAGGGAGGATTTTCCCTATGTGCTTTTGCCTCTTTCCTCTCTTTTTTGGACATAATAATTGTTAAAGGGTGACCATAACCTTGTTGCTGGGCCCTATATGCATCCATATGCATCCATATTTTTTGTCATACCATCATAAAGTCAAACTTATAGGGGGGTTTTGGAATATATTAAACCCACTCACAGCTTAGGATAAAATAATTAATCAGTATTTGATTAATTATTCACCCACTAGCCTAATTAGTTGGCATCCACATGCACCTTAAAGTCAATACACGCCATCTATATCCTAGGAATGATTTATTTCCAATTTTGGGTTGATATTGAACACATTTTGACCATCCAAAATTAGTATGTAGGACTTTACAGCAGATTTTTCTTTATTTTGCTTTTTCTGCTTTTCATGCTTTTCTATGGATAAGATAAAAGCTAGTCAACTAGGAAACTGGGAGCCTTTGTTTCCAACCCATCCTCCATTAGTTTTTCTCCATTTTCTAGGATTAGAATTTTTTTTCCATCTCCTTGACAACCCACTCATTCTTTTTCCAACTCTTGAGGTTCTTGATAGATTTGGGAAGTGCTTTAGCCACCTATGGGGGTTTGCTATATTTTGGTAATTCAGCCTTTTTGAGCTTTATGAGTTGTTTCCATACAATTCGATTTTCCTATGAGGGATGTACTATTTATTTACACTATTATTCATAATTATTCAATGGAAGGATAGACACCAATATTCATCTCTTCATTCATGTGATTCAGTCTCTTTTCTTCTTTCTATTTTTCCTGTGTATGCTTTGTGAGAATTCTTAGTAGCAAGATCTATTTCCTGTTCTTCTTCTTAGCATCATTGCACATAGCATTGATCTATTATTTCTACACATATTTATAGGTGAAATGGCTATAGTTCCAGTAAATGTTCTGTTTATGGATGAAATTTAGACGGGTTTAGATAGCTCAACAACCTTTCAGATTGTCAAGTGTTTTCAGCAATTTGCACATATAATGGAAGGGACAATTCTGATGTCACTTCTTCAGCCTACACCAGATAATTTTGACCTCTTTGATGACGTTATTTTACTGTCAAAAGGGAAAATACTATATCAAGGGCCTAAGGAACATGCACTTGATTTCTTTGGGAGATGTGGTTTTAGGTGTCCAGAGCGAAAAGCCATTGTAGATTTTTTGCAGGACGTATAAAATTTCTCGTATCCTTGTCACTAATGTTATTTATACTCAATGAGATATTTCATCTGATTTTAGTTTATCTATTTGTGTTCCAAGTTATATCCCAGAAGGACCAAGAACAATACTGGATTGATGATACCAAAAGGCCTTATCAATATGTTTCTGTGAATCAATTTGCACACAAATTCCAACAGTTTTATGTAGGGAAAAACCTTGTCGATGAGGTTTTAACACCTTATGATAAGTATGCAAGTCATAAAGCTGCACTATCCTTCATTATATATTCAAAAATAAAATTTGATCTATTGAAAGCATGTTTCGATCGTGAATGGTTACTCATGAGACATAATTGTTTCCTCTTTATCTTCATGTTCGTGCAGGTAACTTGGATGGCTAGAATTCTTATATAAGTTTTTAAGAAAATAAATTAATATTATAACCATATGTTCTCTTTAATTTTTATAGATGGTTTTGATGGCCTGCATTACAATGTTTGTTTTCATTTGGACAAGAATGAATTTGTTGAATTCTGTGACTATGAATTTGAAATGAAACAGAAAAACTGATATCAAAATACTTGTTTTATTAATTATTGTGTGGCTTTTGTAAATGTTGATGAATGTAGTGAATGTGAAACCGTGCTAATACCTTAGGATTGTCAAGAATCAAGTAACTCTTATTTTGTTCTTTATCTCTATTTTTCCTTAATAATCTTTTTGGACCATGGTCTCTTGGATTTTCTTTCCAACTCCATTATCAGGCCAGTAACCTGTAGTTTCAGTCTTGGAATGTATTCCATAGGATGAAGTTTGACATCTTGGTGAAAGCTATAAGTTACAATAGTTAAATATTGTAAAGTTGAACTTATTACATATATTGTTAATGATCAAATGTTGTGATTTCAATGTGTAGCAATGCAGAGAGAGTATCACACTCATACGCAGATATCTACAGTCCCATCCCAAAGCTCAAAGGTTAGCATCAAAACACCAAGCATACAGTTCTTTCTCCCTTTCTCTAAATCATAGTGGAATAGTGCAATCTCTTTTTTATAATTATTATTTAAAAGCAATAGTAATCATATAGTGTTGTTTAAAATTCAAGATATTGATTGGAAATATTGAGGTGTTTTGCTAAGACAAATTGATAACAACCTTGTTTGCACAAGGATTTGTTGAGATAATTTTTGTGATGTTATGTTTATCTTTATTTTTTATCCTCCTTTGGGACCTATCCATACTATTAGAATTAAAATAGAAAACTAATTTAATTCAAAATTTGATCAAGGATGTTGGGTATTTTTAGGACCTAGTATTTGTACGGTCAAAAACTTAGTTATGAAAATTTCTGGCTCATTTTGAATTGTGTGGGATAGAATTACAAAATCAGAATTTTGTGGAGTATTTATAACTCAGAAACTTATTTGAATAATTACGTCGGAGGTGTTCACAATGGAGACATCATCTCAGAAGTCTCCTTGTCACCTAGCAAATAGAATCTCACCATGTGTCGGTTCACTTTAGTGCTAACGGACTGGAAAACAAGCAACGAGGAAAATAGAAACGATGAAATGGGTACTTCCTTTATTGAAAGTTGGTAAAGCTGGTAGGCTTTGAGACTTGGAATATATATAATGACTTATGTTGAAGGAGGAAAATATGATTCTCATCACGTTCATCCACCCATGAAACCAGAGTGGTAATGCTTTGACATTACCCTGCTCAAG
Organism: Pseudotsuga menziesii; assembly: GCA_001517045.1. NCBI lineage: Eukaryota > Viridiplantae > Streptophyta > Pinopsida > Pinales > Pinaceae > Pseudotsuga > Pseudotsuga menziesii. The sequence continues at coordinate 47,448 of LPNX010665045.1, read as the reverse complement.
TGTTTTACCTAACGGAGGACCGATAGGATCAGGCAAAGAATTGGAGGAATTTTTCAGCCCGACAAGGTAATTTCTAGCGGTTTCTTTTGTCTCTCGTTTGCTGCTAGAAACAATAATTTCAGTACCCAATTTGGGGTATTTAAATCTGATCTGCTAAATTTGTGGAGTTTGATAAATTCCCTTGTTCTTTGTGTATCTTTTTTGTCCTGAAGAGTTGAAACACTGAATGCTATTTATAAATATATTTTTCAGCCCCTCTACGAACTAAATGTAGTGCAGATTTGTCTTTCTGATGTTGAAAAATCCATTTGAATGGAATTTTTTGTATGCAACTTTTGGGGGATCAATGGTGATAAAGTGTCTATATTATCTTGAATAATCTTAGATATGATATACAAATTACGTTTCACTACCTCCTTTGAAGGCTGTGTAAATGAAGCTCTCGGTTATTTTCATTGATTTTGTGATTTTTACTGTGAAAAATATCTTAGCCAAAAACACTTAGGCTTGTCATCAGGGTTACTGATCTGGTTATATCTTTTGTAGAATTCTGCAGTGTGAATTTCTCAATTTTTTTGTTCGGTTGAATACAATTCCCTTGCCTTGATAGAGTACATGAATAATGAAAATCCATCATTACATCAATTTAGCCTTCTCACTGCCTAGGCAAGCAAGTAGGGCACCAACATGAGATCTAGATCCTAATAGCTATGCTGAGCATTGAATAGCTATAGAATTGAGAATTGAAAACATATGGATTTTAGTCATTTTTTCTTTATTGCAAATCTTGTGCAATCAATAGTATTTGATTTTTCTAAAGGTATTGTATGAAGGTTTCATTTTTGCTTGCTGCAGAGAGAACCCAACTGAGTTTAGTTTTTTTTTTATTATCAAAATTTCACTATTTTTTAAGTAGACCTTTTTTTAATCTCTAGGGATGTTGAAATTAATACTCTTGTGTGGAAGTTGGCAATTCTCTTTTTGTGTTGCTGGCCTTTATTTCAAGGTATGTATTATGTAGTAATTGTTGCATTACTAATATTATGTTTTGACTGTAAGTCTGTTAGTTTTCCTTGTGAGATCACAGTTGCATTTCTCGAAGTGCCTTTCTGGTACATCATTTTTTTATCAATAATAAGTGACACAATTTTAATATCAGACATATTGTAGGTTCTGCTCAAATATAAAAATTATCCCAACCCTTAGCCAAGTATTTTGAAACATTGAGGGTTTGTCAATAATGAGAGGTTGTTCACCTTCCATGATCGAAGCAGATGAGGTTCAGCATTTGTGTAAAGAATCAGGTCTGTCAGAAATGTAGTATCTTACTACATTGGTAAAGCATACTCAAACTCTACCAAGGGCTACCATATCCAAATTTTATGTTGGAGCTGTTGGCCTTGGAGCGAGTGGATTCATATTCAAGGAAGTAAATTTGGAATTTTAAGGGATTTCTATGAATAATTCAGTTCATGCCGAGCAGTTTCTGGTAGCCAATGCAACACAACATGGAGATCTCCAGCTTACATTCATTACAATCTCAGCAGCCCCATGTGGGCATTGCAGGCAATTTCTACAAGAAGTGTGGGGTGTGTCTGAGATTAAAATATTGATAGTTGATGAGCATGATGAAACCCAGTCTCTATGATGATTTGGTCCAGATGATTTGGAGGAAATCACCCCACTGGTTTTTGAACCTCACTTCAATGGCTTGGCTTTGCAGTCTATGAATTCTTTAGAATTGAATCCTAACTTGAACTTCTGTAATGGTGATGGGGATGTAAAGGAAGATGCATTGAACTTGTGTAATGGGGATGGAGATGCAAAGGAAGATACATTGAACTTGTGCAACAGTGATGGATATGTAAAGGAGGAAAGTATCCACAACTTTTTGAGCTTTGAAGTTTTGCATCAACTCAAGGTAGTAGCTCTTAAAGCTGCAAACTCATCACATGCTCCATATAGTATGTCCTTCTGGAATTTATTTGATGACTACAAAAGGGAATATTTGTATAGGATTTTATATCAAGTCTGCAGCATTCAACCCCAACCTTACTCCTTTGCAAGAAGCTATTGTTGCATTTCCTTGTCAAAATGGAGAAAACTATGAAGATATTACCATGATGTCCTTGTGGAGAAGGAAGGAGCTATTGTTCAGCAAAGTGATACTATTAAACTTGCTTTGCAGAAAATCTCTCCCAAATGCTCTTTTCATCTATTCAATTGTTACATAAAATTATCTGATCGCTCTTAGTCCTTTCCATTTAAGATCAATCAATGATTCAAATATGGTTTTCCATGCCTTGTGTAAGACACATAAGATTAGGCATGGCAACTCATTTGTATCATTCTATAAATCTTCTGAGACATTTATGTCCTAATATGTAATCAGTAGCTAACATTACTATATGCCTTTTGGAAGCGAGTTCTCTAATTTTTTCATTTGTCTCCATTATATTTAAAACTCTGTCAAAAACACGTTTAAGCAATAATGGACTCATTAGTCAAACTAGATCAGAAATTGTTAGTTTAATGTTTACACACCCATTTGAGGAGAAATTATGAGAGCTCAAGAAATAAAGGTCCTTTTTCAAATATATCCATTAATTAAGAACAAAATGCACCTTTCAATTATTCATAGTTTCACATCTCAAATAAATTGATTATATATATAGATGGAAAGATGCTTCTCAAATTCCCTGTTTGAAGAGCACAAACTGAACTGACGCTTCAAACCATATACTTCTCAGTGTGGTATTATTAATTTATATCATGGATATGTCATCTTATCATACACTGACATGCATATAGACTATGGAGATCATATTTTCTAATACATAGATGCATCTATACTCGAGGAAAAACGAAATGCAAATATGTTTTATGGAAAAGCAGAGATTGGCAAACAGAACACAGTATGCATTTAGGCCTAAAATTGTTTTTGGATAAAATCATAAATCTAGTGTACAAATGGAACCAATCTTTTTGAATAATGATTGATATCCTATAAGGTTCTTGTCACCTCACAATATTGACAATGGTTCAAAGAGTTATGATATGGATTAATATTGGTTCGACATATATTCTTGCATCCTCCCGTTGATAATTATTCCAGGCTATGACGAGTTTTGATAAATGTTCAATGCTAAGATTACATGGGTTTTATACTCACAACTGAGTTTATCCAAAATTCAAACGAGCAATCATTAACAAGGAAGTGAGTAATACGTTTCTCACTTCCATTAGTGTTTCAAATATGCTCTTTCCGGCACTTTCTGGGCATAGAATTCAGAGTGTATCCATTGTATTCAACAAATTATGAAATAAGTTATCACTTGAAAACCTCTATGGATACAAAGGTTTTTTTAAGGAATCCATCCAATACACATATGGTTACCTTGTTATCTAGTGAATATACACCATTTAACCTATGATTACTTTTCTTGTTTACTGTTGAATCCTTGCAGCTACACCATTTGTTTGTAGAAAATCATTTTAGTTAAAACTTTAATAAGGTGTGCATTTTAAGCAGCAATTATTATCTTTAGTTTTCTTAACAATGCATCAAACAATACTTGTGTTGCTAATTATCGATTCCTGACAAAATCTCCATTTGCATCTCACAATTGAACTTTGTATCATTTTTTTATGGTTTGTGCAATTGTAGGTTACATTGTGTTTTTTTTTATTACATGATGGAGGCATTGGAGAGAAGTGACATGTATTTATAAAGATTAAAGCTACTCTTTCATAGATCTATGTTTATGTTGTTTTCATAGTAGATCTATGTTTATGTTGTTTTCAATATCACCCGTGTTCGTTAATATTTGTGTCAATTATTGGTGACGGTGACATATGGTATGGTTGTGTTATTTTAATTAACTACTTTAAGCTCTAATGGTTTGAGATGATATGTACAAGTTGCATATTGACACCTTAAATTCAAAATGTTCCAAACATCAATTGTAATACCTATCTTATGAAAAGCTACATAAGCTATATGCTAACATTTTCAGTAATCTTTATTCTTATTAGTAAATGTATTTTTCTCTTTTGCAATATAATATTCTTTGTATGAAATATATTTTTGTTAATATTAAAATTAAACAAATTCTTATTATCTTAACCTTAGTTTCCACTTTCAATATTTTTACCCTCTCGATGTTTCTTTGCACTTCCCGACGCAAATGCTAGTTTAAGACCCCAGTGTGAGCAATTAGCTCTTAAACTAACCTAAGCTCCACCAATCTGAGTTTTCATATTTCCCATTTTATATGATAATTCTCAATAGTTGTCATTTGGGTTGAAATGCATGACGTGACTTCTACAGTTATTGGAAATGACCTTTATACACACATTGGATCCCATAGGTGAGACTAATCAGTCTAGAAAGGAAAAATCAAGTTCTGGTCAGTGTAAAAATAGTGGATGTAGTTCATGAATCTCAGTACTGGATTTTGTGTAGTGTGAAAATATTATATGTGTTTCTTGAAGCTCAATACCAGGTTCTAGAAGTGTAGCATTCCATAATCTTTACCTTAAAAGAAAAGATGTTATGTTTAACACAATTTTTTTTTAATACTTGATGAACCTTTGAAAAGGATTGGGGGCATTGACAATGGAACACAAAAATCTAAGGCATCGGAGTTTACAGAGCAAAAACTGAAAATATCTTGAATTTGTTGTTGCAGACACCATCATTATTGAATGAGTACTGAAAATAAGTCATTTTCAAAGATTGGCATCACTACATGATGCATGGCATTGGATGCTTTGCTAATATGAAGCATTGTTGTAGGTTGAAATATTGTTTCCTGTGCATTTTCTGTATTCATGGATGATTGAACCCCAAAAAAGGACAAATGAATATCCTTGTTGTAGCGTTCCTTGGTATGCATTTGAAGGAATTTAAATTATGAATACGTACAACAACACAACATTTAAGGCAGCATGAGAAGATTTTGACATGTTGTTTCATCTTTTTTATATTGCCAAGTCAGCATTTGAATAGTAGGTTTCCATTGGCCAAACTGTTTAAATATGATTGCCTTTCTATCACAACAAGGGCACATCTGTGAAAGCACGGACAACCATTATTCGTATCACAACGCAATGGAGGAAGATCATACAAAGAATGGCATTTGAAGTTGATAACAATTAATGGTCAAGTTTCTAGATTACTATATAAATGTATTATTTGGAAGGGGTTGATGATAAAAAGGTAAGAGTGCTTTTTTGATGCAAAACCAAAAGGGGAGGGTGCTAGTCTATACTAGACGGTGTAATTTTCAATGCATTTAATTTTTTCCTCTATTAAAGTACTTTTTGTTTTTTTCACAATCACCCTACAGATGAGATTTTATACCTGATTTCACTAATATTCATATGGTAGATATTATTTGTTACAACGTTACAGAGAATGGGCAGACTGGACATTCAAGTTGATAAAAATGCATTGACGGTCTGGGAATTCGAGTTCATAATAGTGAATGGGAAAGTTGATAAATTTCCATATATGTTATGTTTCATGTTTCAATTCATATCAATTTTAAATATGTAAATATTAGTTTTTTCATTGTACTCTAAAATATTTTTGAATACCTTGATAATCTTCATTTCCTTAATTATTTAAATTATAATTTAATTATTTAATTTAATATAATTAAATTGAATTTAAATGAGTATTTATTGTTTATATATTTAAGTAGTAATTATTTTATTTTGCATGCACTCATTGTCTGGGAAATCAGGGATTCGATATCCCCTCATGATGTCTAGTAAGTGTCATGTATCCTTGGTCTCCTATAGCATGTGTGGAATCATCCCAGAAAAATTGATATAGTTTGGGATTTGACAAGGAGATCAAAATTCGATTAAGAATGCATCCACAATATACATCAAAACAAGCAAGGTGCATTGTAGAATGCATGTGGGGTATCATATCAATATACTAGGTAGAAATATAAAGGGGTATAAAAATGTAAATGAAAAAATCGATACATGCAATATATAGTGAAAATAGGGTTTTCTTTTAATTAGGAAGGCATATCAGGAGGGGGTTGAAAAAAATGGTTTTGGGAGGTATTTTCCAATATTTTTTGAAAATAGGGGTATTGTTTCATGTGCCATGAACTAACGTGCTATGGCATGGTTTCACTAAGTGAAGACCCCGTGCGAGTTGGCTACTATGCTAGGTTTAAACAAGAACATTCATCTTCTTTCTACCCACAGACGAATGGTCAAGTCGAAGTAGTCAATAAGACCTTGAAAACTATTTTCAAGCATACTATTAATGCAGCCCAATCAAATTGGCACATCATGTTGTATCCTGCACTTTGGGTTTATCGAACCAATGTGAAAACTATTGCAGGGTTCTCACCTTTCCAACTCGTTCACGGAGTGGAAGCAGTAGCCCCGGTTGAATGTGAAATCCCATATTTAAAAATTTCCATTCATGTGTTACCTGATACGAATGAGCTGGAAGAACCTTTGATACACTTAGAAAATTTATATGAGTTGTGTAGAGATGCTCTGACTGCAAGCGAAGCAAACAAAAATAAGTTGAAATTTTAGTATGATAAATCGGTCAAACCTAGGATTTTTTTTTGAAGGGGAGCTTGTCTTGCTCTGGGACCAGGACAAAGAACCCCTAGGGGTAGGAAAATTTAAGTCTATGTGGTTAGGACCCTATGTTGTGTCAAAAGTACTGAAGAAAGGGGCATATGAATTAACTAATTTCGAAGGGAATAAGCTGCTCGAGCCTAGAAATGGGCTCTACCTAAAGAAGTAATATGCCTAGGCTTAGCACTTTTTCTTGTATTTTTATTGTTTGTAGCTTTATGTATAATAGCTATTCAATTTGTGTTCTTATATCATACGTTTGTTGTTACATATGTCTTCCAAGTGGTTTGTAGGTTTTGCATATGGCGCTAGTCGTCACACTTGCAACCTGGCTTCAACTACATGGGTTATTTACTCACCCTCGGGACAGCTAGTTTCTTCTGGAGGTGCTTTCCTAGGTCCTGCTACCAATAATGTGGCTGAATACAGTGTTGTCATTGATATTTTATGGGATTCCTTGTCACGTGGTATCACCCAACTAGAAGTCAGACTTGACTCTCAACTGGTGGTTTCCCAGCTCAATCAAGCTTATCAGGTGTGGAACCCTATTTTATTATGTCAATTCTTGCAAGTTAGGTTATTGGAAAGAAATGTTGAGTTTATTACATTCAATCAAATTCCAAGAAATCAAAATTCATTAACTGATGCATATGCAAATTATATCTTATATTGGAACTTAACACACATTCCATAAAAATATACAATAGATACATTGCAAAAAACATGTAAATAAACTAGAAATATATATATGTGTGTGTGTGTGTGTGTGTGTGTGTGTGTGTGTGTGTGTGTGTGAATATCTGTCCATATAGATAGGTCGAGTTCTTGATCCTCAGATTCAGTCATAGCTATATAGATATACAAAAATGTACAAAAAGTGGATCATAATCCATAAAATGGTCCTAAGACCTAATCTTGAACACTCTGCTCATCTTGACCACCATGGTCATCCTGGTTGTCCCGTTCCCAAACATCTTCAACTTCTTTAGCTAATGCAGCCTCTGCAGCCTTAATGTAAATAAGCACTACCCTCGCTACTGTCCTCATAAGGCGTATCCAGGTAGGTGGGATACCAACCACTAGTTCCTGCATAATGGCAGGGATATGCTCAATGCGTAAAGTAGGGAATCTTTGGGTAAGCCTAGCCAAATTACCCTCAAGAACCCTGATCAAACCTTGATCCTCCCCTACCACTAGTTGCACATACATACAAAAATTCCCATTAGGGAAAACTGGTCCAATATCTACATTTTAAACATTAAAAGGATTAAAACTTTATACATATGTATATATCTTTTATGATTAAAAAATCATAAAAATTGAAAAAATTAAAAAAACAAAATACCTGATACTCCCCATGCTCCTCCAGGAGGGAGGACAAGGTCATTGTCACCCCAAAAATCCATCCCAGCATATGGAAACTACTCCAATGTTGGTAGCTTCCGTCCCCACCATAAGTAGAAGTCATCATCGTAGACACTCTGAACTGAGCCACCACCGCCCTGGCCGAGAAATATTTCTCCCCACCTACTTAGTCTAGGCTGACAGGGAGAGAAAGCTAGTAGAGGTACTGCAGGGCTAAGGGTAGGAACTCTCTCAAAGAAAAAGGCCACCAATATACTAGAATATCCAAAGTTCTTATGTCGACCTTTCTTGCAGTCAGAGATTTTCTTTCTCATTATCGGGATTACTCTTGAGCACCAGTCAAATAAAGCTCCCTGTAGGCATTCCACCACAATTCTCATTTGGTTTCGAGTTGCAAGATGGAGTGATGATGATCCTGCAACCCTTACTACTGTACTTACCAACACCTATAATGGAAAGCTACGGATATGTGCAATAGGGATGGAAGTTCTCCTTTTCTGAGTGCCAGGCACGCAGTAAGTGTCAATATAGTTTTGAACACTTAGAAGGTTACCGCCCCTGCCAATACCTTCCAACTTGAGAGGAGCTCCCCATCATGACAAAACCGCAATAAAATAGATGTCTTCTAGTGCAATTTCTAGAATCTCACCTTGTAGGTCAAATGCATTGAAATCATGATCCCAATAGTTGATCAAAAACTCCAGGAAATAGACATGAGATCGCATAGGTGAAGTAGAAAAGAATTTTAGAAACCCACTTTTCCACAATGCATGCACCGTGGGGGCACTACAAAGTGCATCTTGGTACATGGTTTCATGTTCCCTCTCCCTCCACTCCATCACCATGTTTTAGCCTATCCATAAAGCCATTTTCAAACATCAAAAATAATTTAAAAACTTTGATTTTGGCCCTAATTATGCTTTTCCTATGTCACGCAGTATACGCGACTGTCCTTTGGAACTATCGCGTATCATATGCGGGTTTCCTTCCAGCAAGTCGCATATAAAACGCATGTACGCGACTGTGTAAGTTGCATACTAGTGTATACATCACGACCTTCCTAAAATTGGATTAAAACATTAAAATTTTGCATAAAATTAAAAATTTGAATGGATGAAATGAAATAGCATGAAGAGATGATTTACCTGGCACTTGTAGATTCGAAATTCGTCCACTTTTTTGTCCACACTGAGCGATTGAAGTCATAGGTAAAAATGGTCTATATTGGGTAAAAATATGAAATGGTGATTTTGATTTCAAATTTTGAACTATTTATAGAAATAATTTCAAAATGTAGGTTTTTTGGCCTATAGTTTAAATTTTTATTAAAAATCAAACTAATACCATGTCATGTTTGCCTAATGCAACATGTCCAAGGTTACTCAAAGTCATTTTCCACTTATATAGGATAGGATATTGGTCATTTATATGCATTTTTTCATTTATACATAATCCTCCTTAACCCTCAGATCACTACTTTGACCACAGACTATGGTATTTAACCATTATTACCTTGTCTATACCATTGTTCTTTTGTGGATAGGGATTTCCTTCCATGAGTACCCTAGTTTATAAAACATTTTTTTCATTTCATGCCACATGTGTCATAGGTTAGGGGAGCCTTCATAGCTACTTTTCATGCCAAATTGAGCCTCATTTTGGTCTCTTTTTACAAGCTATCCCCTTTATAAGGCTCCCCGCCCTTATGGAGTTTCTTTAGGCCCAGGTCTAACTCCTCAAAATAGACTTGACTACCGAGTAAAATTGTCCATTCAGGCTCATTAAGAATATGTGAATGGGCATCCACATTGGTGGTAGGTTATCACTTTCTCAGACCATCTGGAATAATACAAGAAATAATCGCTCTCTTTTCTACATAATTGAGAAGAGTATTTCCAAGCATAGATTCATCACTTTTCTAGACCTAAGGGACTAAACTTACAAAAAATGAGTGCCTGGTGTTAACCCAAAAATCCCCCACATAGCTCTCTATGTCCTACACCACCCAAGGACACCATCTCACAACACTCATTTCACTCCATAAGACCTTCCATTTGACCCCCACACCTCCAAAAGATCCCAAGGATGAAGAAAAGGGATAAAACCCCCCAAAAAAGAGCCCAAAATAGACCTCGAAAGCTAAAGCCCTCAAAAAGGGGCTAAAACCATGAAAGGGGCTGAAGTTAGGGAAGAAGGGGCTAAATCCTTGACCAAGGGCTTAAAACCCTAAAATCCCTTGGAAAAAATATATAAGGAGGGTGGGGGGTCACTCTCAAACACTCCTCACTTACCTATTGTTATGCTGCCCGTGGATGCTTTGAGACCTCTTGCTCGAAAACCACCCACTATCCCTCTCCTCCATCTCCATCTCATCAAGCCATTGCTTCCCAAATAAGAGAGAGGTGCTCCCATGAGCTAGGGCATGGTGGCCCATTTCCACCTAAGTGAGGTATAATTTCTTTTTATGTTTTGTTTTATTGTTTTTACTTTCTAATCCTCATCTCTATTTGCAGGTTTTTCATTGCCATTGTTTGCAGGTTTAGTAGTTTAGGTTTATTTTTCAAGTTTTGGAGGCGGAACCCTAACCCACTGTGTGCAGAGGGGTTCACAAGGGCTACATATCCATCTTTCTTTCTATTATTATCTCTTAGATTTAGTTTACAGTAGCTTCCATTTACTTAGTCTTGCTTAGATTATCTTAGTTTCAATTCGCAGCTCTGTTTTTACCATTTATCATTCTATTTTTTACTATTTTCTAAGGGTAGGAACCTACCCTTGTGACCTATAGGAATAAGGGAGCCATTCCAACCCCTATAGTGAGGATAAATTCTCACTACATCTTTGGCGAATCCCTTGGGTCGATCCCACAAGATCCCTGGGCAAAAAATTTCAATTTTTCAAGTTTTTATGTTTTTACCCTAGTTTTCAGAAATCTTAGTTTAGATCTATTTAAATATGCTTTATTTCCTATTTTTATCAATGTTGAAGCCTCTTCTAGGCCGATCCGATTCAGAATGACCCCAGTACCAGTTACCGTTAGCCAGATCTGACCCTGCCTTACCAAAACACCCCTTTCCAGAGCTAGTCGCTCTTATCGGGCGAAAAGGTGAGACAAGGCACACTTAATCCCCAGACAAGCATGCCTAGGGCGCACTTAATCTTTAGATATATGCAAATTCATCCCAGGATCTCAAGTTGCGGCTATTTTGGCATTTTGTGCGACCCTGTTGGCTATCATGGGCAGACCCGGGTTTACTATAATCAACCAACAACACCCCTAGCTCACTGGCCCTTTCGGCGACAGACCGCGAAGCGGCCTGAAGTCTCACCCGAAGTGATTCTAATGGGTTGGCCAAGGACTCAAGTGTCTTGGACCAGGTTCTGTGGTGATCCTACTAGCGACTAGCATCTCCCCTATCTGCGAGGTCTCTTTCTCTGCCCGTCACACGACCTTCTGCGTGCGTCGCGCGATCTCCTCGTCTCGCAACTATTCTAGCCACGAGATATTCCTTTATACCGTCGTGCGGTCCCTTTCTATGTCGTGCACTTTCCCTGACTCACAATATCTCCAACCTTACCGCGTCACCGTGCACTGTGCGACACGCAGCTCCTGCCCAACGCTAAGTCCGCAACCTGCGGTATCGCGCACCGCAGCTCCTCTGCCAGTGTGGTATCACCTCTCTGTGATATCCTACCTCCGCGGCTTAGCGCACTTAGCATTTCTCATGTTGACGTGCAAGACTTAACTTACAAGGATGTTCAATACTGTGACTAGTGACTGTTCAAGCAAAGCATAAATGAACCCACATACAACATGCCAAAGACTTCGACTTATGTTTATCCTTCTATATTGCTGTGAACTAATTAACACATTCATTCATTAAACTATAAACAAAGCCCATGAAATGACTGATAAATGCATAAGTAACATAACGCATAATCCAATCACATAACACTCGATTTTAACGTGGTTCACCTCCAGGATGGAAGTTGCGTCCACAGAACTGTGTTTTTATTATAGCTCATGGGAAGGTAAAACACAGTTCTGTTGCACCGTGTATGCAGCTCAAGATCTTCTCTCTTAGATCTCTTTTCTTCTCTATATTTCTCTCCTACAATATACTCTTCCCTCTCTGTCGATCCCTGCGAATCGTTACATGCATGCTCTATAAGCTAGCTACTAGTTACAGTAAGATTTCTACCGTTAATAACAGAACCAGAGCTAGGATTTTACAACAGTCTAATAATCTACAAACACAACTAACAACTGAACGAACCAACCCTTTTACAATACAAAATATATCCCTTTATAGGCATCCTGAAGGTCTTGCCATTACAATACTGTGGGCCTGTCCCAATAGTAACCCAAACCCTAATTAGTGACAATCGGCCATATCTGCACTTGAGGTAGCCGCTTTCCGTCATACCACAGCTCTCTGTAGTCTTCCATGCTTCCCGGCGCTGATCATGGGTACTGTGCACCGCTTCCCTTTTCTGTCCTTCGTCTTCAATGCTTCAGCCTTGTTGCTCCTTTTCCTTTATGAGGGTTGCTGAGCCCTCCTGTCTCCGCCGCTGCCTTCAATGCAGTGGGTGAGCTCTCTCTTCTCGGCCGCTCAGTTACCGTCATCTTCCTTAACTTCTCTATCTTAAAAGTCATGTTTTCCATCTCTTCTTTGTAGCTGGAAACGTGCTACGGCGTCGTAGCTCTATCTTATCTTTTCTCCGCCAAAACTTATCTCTCCACTAAACTAGCAGCTTCTTCTGTAGCTGCGGGACCCTGCTCCAACAGACCCCCTCGCTCATTTCTGGAAAAATCGCGCGGCCCCCTCGTGGGATTTGGTCAGAAATGTGCGGCCTGTCACATAGAAGTTGTTTTTAAGTTTAATTAATAGTAATTTGTAGTTTCAAAGGACTAACAATGCAGCCCAGCTGCCTCTGTCCACCATTGCAAGTCTCTTTTAATTCCAGTTTTCATTTTCTGCAAAGAAATCCATGAACAAAGTGTATATGCTAAATCAATCACTAGGGTTTAATAAAATGAACTAGCTTAACTAAAAATAACCTAAAATTAACCATCTTGATGCCCCCTTCCTCCTCTACCCAATCATCACCCTCCAAGGTATTCTGGGATACGACGAAGGGAAAGCTTGTATAGATCTAGGCACTCCATGGTATTTTTCCTAAACCACCAAAACCAGGCGACCTAGAAGGTAGACGGGGTAGAGAAGGAGGGATTCTCATGGCGCTAAGCATCCTCCCTATTGACCAACCTAGCAATTGGGAGGTGACCTAAGGATCTACGGATGGGCTTAGTCCCATTGTGTTGAGATCCCAACACATTCTCTTAGTTGAAGAAGAATACCACTGAGAGGTAGACATTTAGTTAGGCCAACAATTCAGGGTTAATCACCATATTTGCTTACAAATTTCTGCTTATGTTTGCATACAAAACCATGATATGAACTCTACCATGAATTCATAAACCATATTGTAAACCAAGTACCAGAACAAACAAGCAAACCAACACACCATACCAAATAATTAACCCATCTCAGTTCATGACCCTGAGTAAGCCTTAAAATTTACCAAATTTACACTAAGTTCAATCAATTATGTAGTCTTTGAGGACATAAGTCCCTGACTACTTTAACTATGGGAAGTACTTGGGCTTTGCCCAAAAACTCATTGTGAGGAGTACCATAGGAACCCCAAAGTAGTTGGTCGCTGAGAGGAATTGCCAAGCGAAATGGGCAACGACCCCTTCTGATTGAGTAGAACCACCCATGAGGAACAAGCCAAGCGTTGTCTTCTGGTAGTCTTAGTGGCTGATAGACCACCTTCAGCCAATAGGAAGCCATTGAAACCGGGGTCCAAATTTCATACCCACCAGTTTCATACACACAAGCAAACACAATTGATCTTCCACGATCTTCCTCACACCTAAGAGGCGAACCACCACCATTTGGAACAATCAGTTGGCACTGTCGTAGTTGTTCTCAGTGATTTCCCACACCATCAGAGGGCCACACAGCCTCTGATTCTGATTCAGACCCATCTCAGTTTGAACTAGACCTCCACACCGCACCATCTAGCCCAATGGCTAGTGCAAACTCGGATCCATTTTCCAGTCTAACCTTAGCAAGTGGACCCATGTCCACATCACAACTAGTCACCCACAACGTGGCAAGCGGTCCAAGCACAGTCATCCAAACTGTCATTAGCCAATTGCCACCACCCATAGTGACCAGCCAAGCTGGCCTAGTGGTAACACATGGGGGCAGTGGCCCCTCCACACACATTGTCCCCCCTACCACACAGGGGGGCAATGCATCAACCACCCACATTGTGCCTACTTCCATACATGGGGGAAATTCCCCTGCTACCCATACCATCCCAACCACAACATTTGGGGGCATTAGCCCATCCACCATGGTGCCACCACAAGCACCCCCAGCCATGCAGATGCATTATGCACCTGCAAACCCCACCCCCATTGTGGCCCCATCCCAAATCAACTTGGGGTCAAATCTTCCCTTCATGGCTCATTTGAACTTTCCTAACTTGGCCATATTAACGAATGACCCCATCTATCACCAAGATTTTTGGCCACCCATGCCAACTAAGCTTCCTTAAGACATCCCAAAGTTTGAAGGCAAAACCAGGGAATGTCCCCAAAATCATATAATGACATTCCATCTATGGTGCTCATCGAATAGCATTGTAGATGACTCCATCAGACTGAGGCTATTCCAATGCACCCTTATAGGTGCCGCGGCCAAGTGGTACATCAAGCTGCCACAAGCCAAGTACCCTGACTTCAACTCCCTAGCCTTCATGTTCCTACAGTATTTCCAATTCCCTGTCCGATATGACGAGAGGGTGGAGATCCTACTATCCTATCGCCAAAACACCGCCACTCACATCATGGATCATATCCATGAGTGGTGGTGGCACCATAGCTTATGCAAGATCCAACTTGATGACAGGATATTCTTGGATTGGTTCCTCAAGACTTTTCTCCTGCCCATCGCACAGGATGTTGCATCTGAATGCCCCCAATCTGAAGAAGAGGCCATACTGAAGGCCCAACAATTTGACCTCATCTATGCCCAGTCAGGATACTTGTATACTATCATCCCATACGCTCCCCGTCCAAGTACCTCCTACTGCGACGCACCGGGGGCATCCCACGTAGCGGATGGCATCATAGGGTTAGTCTCCCAACAACCACAGCCTCGACCGACACCACCTGTCATTACACCCCAACCAAGCAACACTGCTAATGTTGCTTATCAAAATTAAGCTCTGGACTATGCTAGAATGATGTCCCAGTCCGGAGCAACAACCTCTTATGCACAACCTGCACCACCGCAGCAGGCTCAAGCCATGGCTTAGCCAACACAATAGTATGTGGGGAAAATTCCCACATTCGTGGCACCACCACCCCTACAAATATAATATGCACCACCATTGCAACAAGTTCAAGCCCCCGCCCCCACTCCACCTGCTCCGTTGGGACAAGTGTTTGCACAAAAAAACTGTCCCAACCAGCCTGCCCCCAACAACCAACAAGGGAAAGCTAGAAACAACCAAGGCAATAACCAACCATAGGGAGGCGGTCAGCCACCAAACCTTCCCAATAATTTCGTTGCTAACTGGCCAGCCCAGAACCCCCCACGACAAAATCCACCAAGACGCAATGCACTGTTGTGCACAAACCAACCATGTACACTCTGTGATGTCTATGGGAATTACATGTTTGAGTGTCCCCTCATGGCTCATGCTAAGCAGGTCATTCAAAATGAGGCCCAACAAGCCGCCAATTCCCCCACTCAAGCCCAACCCAACCAGGCACCACAAGGATGTCCTCCCATGGTGCTTCAAAACCCACTACCAGTCCAAGGATTTGTGGCAACTACTCCCCCTCCATAAGCCAATCCCAATGCTTTGGGGGCACCGCCCATTACTGAAACAGGTGTTCACCACCTGATGACCATGACCACTGAAAAGGTCAACTTACAGACTAGATGAAATTAGTACGGTACCACTACCAAACCTATTGACTCATCAACAGCATCCACGTCTAAGACAACCAACCTACCTCCCCATTTACCCCCATCCCCTCCCCCCCCCATATGCATAATTGCCAATAACGCCACAGCTAGAGCTGCAGTTAGCTATAGCATTGTGGATGATTTGGCCCAAACGCCAACCACCATGTCCACTCTTGAGGTACTTAAAATGTGCCCAACATAGTGGAAATCCTTACTAGCCACTCTAAGGGTAGTAGACCCCTCCGATTCCAAGCTAATCACATTTGACATAGAGAAAGGAGAGCCGCGCATGCCCTCCACTATCGCCTTCCAAATCCTGGTATCCATCCGGAAATTGGTTGTGCACCGATGCATAGTGGATGAGGGGGCATCCACGTGCATCATGTCTACCTTGGTTTGGAAAAAGCTTGGATCACCGATTTTGCAACCGTCCTCCATGACTCTGTGGGATTATGATGGAAACCCCACTAAAGCCCAAGGAATCCTCCCCCATGTCCCCATCACGTTAGCTGGGAAGACAGTCATGATCGACATCAAGGTCGTCAATGCTCAACTGGATTACAACCTCCTCCTTGGGACGAGTTACATGTACGCCATGCGAGTCGTAGCATCAACTATCTTCCACCTCATGATGTTCCCCCATGAAGGGAAGCTTGTGACGGTTGACCAGCTCACCTACCATGATCCGCAAGGGTTAACAGCGCATGCCAACATTATCCCTACCATCACCACCACTGAGCCACAAGGGCCGACCGCACACGCTAACGTCATCCCTGTAACCAACACTGTGGTTGAAAACACACCAACTTCCCCACCATTGAATGTGGGCCCTGGTTTGTTTACCGATCCCACCATGATGGCTCCTTTCCCGTTGGTGTCACCAACACCGACACAAAATCAAACTACAGACTTGTGCATGGTCGCATCAAGCACCATTGCACCCAAACAACAACCGCAGCCACATCCCCAACCACAACCACAACATCGTCTGTAGCCGCAACATCACCTATAGCAGCAGCATTATGCGTAGCCGCAACCACAACCTCATCCCCACATGCAACCAGCTGGGAGTTATGTGGGCTCATCCCTTGTCCACACAATTCCCTTCCTCTTTCCCCCACCTGGTGTCATGATAAAGCCGGTCATGGCCACCTTAATCCTACCCAACTTTACATTGGGGATCCCGATGTGGTATCTAGATCCACCAGCTCAACCAGCAATGCCCCAGGTTGTGTTAACTCCAGTGCAACCTATCATGGTTGAGTCCCACCCCCCACCCATCCCACATAGGCCAACCGTCGCATCCACACCTGCACCACCTCAACCCAAAAGGGCTAGGGGAAAGAACACCAAAGCCACCACAGAACCACGACAAGTCCCACCTTGTGCCATCTACGAACAACAGGGCCATCTAACTCAGGATTTCCCTGAAATCCCAAATATATGTGCACATCTAGATTCCATGGATACGAATGAAAACATCCCCATGATTGTACTCCCAACCACGCCAGTAGTAAAGAACAAGGCATTAAGGACAAACCATGCTTGCACCCTTTACGGATTGTATGGAAATTATTCCCACCATTGCCAAGACTTACTCGAATTTCGAATGGCTCTTGCTAACCTCCATCACCATTCCCTTGAGTCTAAGATCTCCTTGATCAAACAAGTTCACCCACCACCTCCTTCATCCGACACCATGTCATTTACATGATGTCTAGTTCCCCCGACCAGCTGATTCCCATCTCCAACGATGGTCCATCAGACCTGTCACTTCATTGCTTCAACAACGATGAGGAGATACTTGAAGCTTTGACCACCCCGAAATACCCATGGGACGACATGTACCATCGCTTGTTCTTCCTCCCGGAAGAGATGGTGTTGCAGTCCGACCAGTTTTCCATGGAGAACAAAGATTTCATCCATGGGAAGGTTGACTGGTTCAAGAACCCAATCCCAGCACCAGATTCCTTCAAAGAAGGGAACATGGTGAACATTTCACCAACCATTAAAATCAACATCTCAACCAACTCTGAGATCATTGAAGAAATCATGCTAGGGGCATCTTGCTCCCCGGAAGAGGTCGATGCCTACACTGCTCTCTTCCAAGAATTTTTCGACATCTTCACCTGGTCATAAACTGAAATGCTTAGCTTATATCCATCCATTGTGGAACACCACATCGACACATGGCCTAATGTGGCACCTGTCCACCAAAAGCAACTGCCCATCCATCCATCCAAAGTGGCTGTGGTGAAAGCTGAGATAGAGAAGCTGCACACAGCCGGCTTCATTTATCCCATTGCATACACAAATTGGGTTTCTAATCCTATTCCCATGAATAAAAAACAGGGTACCATTCGCGTTTGCATAGAATTCTGCGATCTTAATGGGGCATGTCCCAAAGACAACTTCCCCACCCCGTTCATCGACCAGATCATCGATGCATGCGTCGGACATGAGGCCTTCTCCTTCATGGACGGTTTTTTCGGATACAACCAAATCCAAATCTGGAAAGAAGACCATTACAAAATAGCATTCACAACACCATGGGGCACATTCACCTACCGAGTCATGCCCTTTGGCCTCAAAAATGATGGAGCCACCTTCTAGTGCGCCATGACATATTGTTTCCATGATTTAATTCACATCATCTTGGTCTACTTGGACAATCTCATTGATCGATCACGAAAACAAGCACAACATATAGACAACTTACGGTAAGTATTTTTATGTTTCCGCAAGTACAACATCCGCCTGAACCCCCTCAAGTGCATTTTATGTATCCCAGCGAGCCGTTTACTTGGATTTATCATCTCTCACAAAGGCATAGTGGTATATCCCCTCAAAGTTCAGGCCATCCTTGTTCTTCCTTCCTGTTGTAATATCACAGATCACATAAGGTTACCAATAATACATACTAAAACATACATATAAAACAGAGACAAGAGATAAGAACAAATAGATAAGGTAATAGATTATATTACACAAAATGAGTCCATACAACACAGAGAACTAAACTGGTTCTCATCTGGCTCAACAGCCTAATATATATGCTTACAGAATGGTTACAAAATAACTACCTGTTGTTCGGTGAACTGACACGACCTTAGGTGGCCGACCTAATCTCTGGTTTAGTCAGTCGACCAACTTAGTCGGCTGATTGAATAAGTCGGCTCATCGAATTAGTCGGTTGATCGACTAAGTCGGCTATTGTTCAAGTCGACTTATCGACTTGCTCCTTCTACATCTCCCCCATGAACAAAATGTTTCTTCGTCCCAAAGAAACAGGGAGGTAGAAAATTCATCCCAACTGGTCTCAATAGTTATTGTGGTGGGCTGTAAAGTATGATGGTCGGTATTTTCTATACATAGACTTCTACAATGGCTAGGGCTATTATTGCGAGGTGATGTTGGAAATCTGTCCAACTCTGCAAAATTTTCTGGATGTCAATGGTGAGTGTGGTCAAGCCTAATAAGATCAACATCTTCTCTAAAATGGAGACTTCAGCTATTCTCTCCATGTCAGGACCGATAAACTGGTCCTTCTTTGCTTCAGTCTCGATAAGTCATTTCATCTACGGGCAGATGATGTCAACTTTTTCCAAGTTAGGGAGAGCTCGTTGCACCCAATGATGTGCTTCCCTTTCTAACCTTTGCAGTTTGGCAGTTTCAAGAACTATTTGTTCTTCTATTATCTTTCTGAGTGCTTCCTCAGTGCTTTTCTTACTTTCTAATGCCTGAATCCCTTGTTGAGTCTGTCGAATCTGCTGATAGACTTGCCCATAGTAATCAGGCCAGTCTCTCAATATTTCTCCAGTTACAATAGACTCCTCCATATGATCTTGCAAACACTTTATAGGCTTCAGAAAAGGCAGTGTGCTGTGCCATTAGGAGTCAGGCAGTTTCCTCTTTTTGTTCCTCCTTTGTTTCCTGAATGTGAGCTTGAAGTGTCGACACCATGCTCTCAAATAGATGATATGAAAAGGAGATAGTCAAAAATGAAATTGATAACATACTGTCAGCAGGCATCATCTATCCTATCGACCAATCAGAATGGGAAAGTCAAATGGATGTATATTGGGTGGTTGGGAGGAATGAATGTTACCCTCCCCACCCAGGTTCTACTCTTGTAAGTGACATGATGCTCTTGTGGATCCCTTTGTAATAAATGTTGTAATCTCATAGATCACATAAGGTTACCAGTAATACATACTAAAACATACATATAAAACAGAGACAAGAGATAAGAACAAATAGGTAAGGTAACAGATTATATTACACAAAATGAGTCCATACAACACATAGAACTGAACTGGTTCTCATCTAGCTCAATAGCCTAATATATATGTTTACATAATGGTTACAAAATAACTACCTGTCGGTTCAGTGAACTGACACAACCTTAGGTGGCCAACCTAATCTTTAGTTTAGTTGGCCGACCGACTTAGTCGGCTGATTGACTAAGTCGGCTCATCGACTTAGTCAGTTGATCGACTAAGTCGGCTATCATTCAAGTCGACTTATCGACTTACTCCTTCTACACTTCCCCAAGAACTCGACACCAACTACAAATCCTACAAGGCAAGGCCAATTTCCTTCACCGCTTTGTGCCAGAGTATGTAACAAAATCCTATGGATTCATCCGCCTGCTCCACACAAAAATCCCCTTTGTTTGGGATCAGCAAGCACAAGAATCGTTGGAGGCACTCAAACAAGCCTTGGCTTCTGCACCATTACTCTCACCACCAGATTTCACTCGAGACTTCATCCTTTATGTGTCGGCCTCAGAAAATGTCATTTCTGGAGTCTTGGTCCAAGAAGACGATGCTCACCAAGAGCACATGATTTACTACATTAGTCAGAAGCTAACAGGACCCCCATTACGATACTCACCTAAGGAGAAATTGGCCCTCGCCGTCGTATTCTCGGCTCAAAAAATGCACCACTACATCATCGCCAACCATACTCATGTAGTGGCTAACTCAAACCCAATGTGGTACCTCTTAAGCTACCACCTTCTACAAGGTCGAGCATCCAAGTGGGTAGTCATCCTCTAAGAGTTCGACCTAGAATTTGTGTCTCCCAAAAGCACAAAGGCACTCACACTGGCCACACTCATGACCGATTTTCCCCCATTAACTGCATCATCACCCCCCAAGGATTATCTCCCTGATGAATTCCTATTCGTCATATCCACTGAAGACCCATGGTATGGGGACATCCTTCTCTATTTACGAACGCAAAAGTTCCCAACACACTTCAATCGTGAGGATAGGAGACACATCCGACATCAAGCCATTCGCTACTTGCTTATTGGAGATGTTCTGTATCATCGAGGCATTGATACCATCCTACATTGTTGCCTCACCCATGATGAGGCCGATACCATCCTCAACGACAGTCATAGCGGAGCCTGTGGTGGTCACCTTTCAGGCCTAGCAACCGCCCAAAAGATTCTACGCGTCGGCTATTTCTGGCCCTCCATCTTCGATGATTGCATAGAGGCAGTCAAACATTGCCGTAGCTGTCAGCTTTTTGCCCCAAAGGCAAGAACCCCCCCTGCACCATTACATCTCATAATCACAATCGGGCCCTTCTGCAAATGGGCAATCAACTTCATGACCATCAACCCCGTTTCAGCTAATGGCCACAAGTACATTATCATGGCAGTCGACTACTTCACCAAGTGGGTTGAATCCATGCCCACATTCGATTGTAAAGATGAAACCGCAGCATGTTTCTTCTTCAACCATGTCATTACACGGTTTGGAATCCCCAAACAATTAGTCTCCGAGCATGGGGCACACTTCCAAGATGTCGTATCGGCTGAATTATCAACCATGTTGAAATTTGAACACTAGTACTCTTCTTCCTACTACCCTCAAGGCAATGGCCAAGTTGAAGCAGTCAACAAAATCATCAAAACAATGCTCCAATAGATGGTAGGAAATCACAAAACTAACTGGAATCACATGTTATTCTCTGCCATATGGTCTTATTGCACATCCACAAAAACTGCAACCGATTTCACCCCTTTCCGCCTAGTACATGGTGTTGAATCAGTGCTCCCTATAGAGTGTCAAATCTCATCTCTCCGCCTTGCGGAACTCTTTCCTGATACTTCACCTTTAGAAGAATGGCTCCTTCAACTCGAGCAAACCATAGAAAACCATCGAGCTTCCCTCCAAGCCATCGAAGCAACAAAAACATGATCAAAGATCCAATACGACTCCCATGTCCACCCTCACACCTTCAGCGAAGGTGATATGGTTCTAGTCTACGACCAACCCCATGATAAATTGGGCAAAGGAAAGTTTGAATCAATGTGGTATGGCCCATACATCATCCACCGTTGCCTCGAAAAAGGAGCATACACCCTCGTTGACTCTGATGGACAACTCTTGGAGAACCCCCGCAATGGGCTCTACCTCAAGAAATTTTATGCTTAACATCACCAATGAGTCACTTCATTTTATTTTTCTTATTTTTCAACATTTTTCAGCAAAAATCAAAGGCAGCACCATCAGCTGCTAGTCAGAAGTCACCCAGAACCTGTTCGAGACACCTCTCACACCCCCAGGATCAAATTTTCATCTAGTTATGAGACCATCATCTCATGTTTAAATAGTTAATTTTGGGACCATTTCCCTCACCTCAATTCACAAGCTATGACATGATGATGCGAGTGTCTACGGACCGGTACTCGTACCACACTGCCCGACCGCTACTCATGCAAGCTGTCAGGCTGCTGCCCATTAAGGATTATACTATACTTTTGTTTTTTGCACCGCACCACATGCGAACATCTCAACTATCGTCCACAAACACCTTTATTTTTCTTCCATGTATTTGACATAGAAGCGTCCTCAGGCCAATGCCCATCAAGACATATAATTTTAAGCTTTTATTTTGCATTTTTAACACATAGATTCTCTTTTCTTTTCACCGCACCTTACGCGGATCTCTGGACCACTGTCCACAAAATGATTTCATTTCTTGCACGTATTTGGCATATAAATGCCTCCTGACTTGTAATTACATCACATGTATTCAATTCCATCCACCAGAACACACACACACACTCTCTTGACCTCTGCCTGAGAGCCACCTCGGTTTGCGTGCCTATGTTGCACTGTCTTGCAGGCCTCTACCGCGATCTATCCCACGCATGCATTGGTATGTTTGAGAGCCTTCTACTCCATCCATACTGCATGGATGACCTTTGGACCTCTGTCCACCGTCCCGACATGGGGCACCACATGTGCCACCATCGGTTGAACACATTGGAGTTTCGTTTAAGCTTTTTTCTGACTCCTTAAAACAATGAAAAGATCGCCGAGCGCAGCTACTTCCTTTCCCACTCGCTAAAGTATAGGAAAGGGTGTCTACATTGTCTCATTTACCTCCTTTTGCAAACCATGTAGACCATTTCATGAAAAGGACCTCCTTGGCACGCTCAAGCCAAGATCGTTCCCCTCTGCATACTTTTGTTCTTTCTTGGGCAGAGGGGCCGCACTTGATGAAAAAGCTCACCACTGGTTGTCGTTAATCTATTTTCCAACCGTTTCATTAAGAAAAGATTACCGAGCAAACTTGTTTTCATTCATGCTCGTAAAATTATTTGAATGACCGTCCAATCAGTATAGGTTTAAGCTTTTCCAGCCTGATTGGACTACCAACGGTAAAGAAGTCTCTCATCCCCTCCAGGATGAGCGAGCTTTCCTATGTATACTATTATCCTTTTTCGGGAATAGGAGACTACCAACGAAAAAGAGCCCCCACTGGAGTCTTCTTCGTGCTTTCAGACTCTCTAAAATTGAAAGCACCATCGAGCATTTACCTTCTCGGGCTCGCCAAAAATCCATGAGATTGTACCACAACGGTGTCCCTAGACACCACCCCACAGAAAATAGTTTGGCAGCATCCCCACATTGGGTCACCTTTGTTTAGAGTACTCTTCAATGTGTCTTCCTTGGATCACCATCAGTATCAAAAGTTTCCACCTCCTCTAAGTATTTCCCATCTGCAGTGACATTCCCGGTATTACAACTATGATCCCATTCCCTTGAGTCTATTTCATTTGCTGCCTGGTCCGCCCTGCCGTCATACTCTAAACAAAGGAATTTTGAGTCTCCCACTCCCCCCCTACCCCTATTCAGTTTTCACTTCCCCCCCTCCCCCCCCAATTTAGTGAGTCAGTCTGCAGATTGCTTCACATCTTTCGGTTATCCCTCGCGCTCCTGTTCAAGGAAACATCATTGCCTTGACTAGGGGCAGGTCTCCCTCTATCGACGCCAACACACATATTCCAGAGCATAGACCCAGAGGTCCCTGTACCTTGGTTTCATTGACATCATTGATGAGTTCCTTGGACCACTTGAGAGGAGTCCTTAGTGCCTCTCGGGATGGTTGTTTCTCACGTGCTCGACTTCAACTTCATCATCGCACCATTGAGATTCATACAATGTTTGTTCCACACAGTACTTGGTTGAAGACCTCGGATGTTACCCGACTCTATCACATCGGTGAGTCCACTCGAGGGACCTAAACAGGTTATGTCCCTTGTGATTTCTAAGTTGCGTTGGAGACAGTGATCAGGATCCCCAGCAGTGCTTCGGTATACCTTTATGATTGATGCAACATACTTGTACCATAGAGACTCTGAATCTCAATCAACGAGTCCATACAGCTATGTATCGTTCCAAATTCAGCATACCATCATTCATGAAGATGTAGAATTCCATGAGAATGCCATGGGTCCAATGTACCAGATCAGTATTGTATTCAGCCTCACATAGAGGCAACCAACATTGTAACATCAGTTGTATATGATCGGCTCTGGTATTTTAGAGCATAGGTCAAATGATTCTTTTGACATTGTCACAAGCATGGGAATTCCCGCCTTGTCCATATACATGTCACACATTTATTGCATCTCACCCATTGATGGGAACCAAATTAATACAAAACCAAAAGCCACTATGCCCCAACCCTGGAAGCACCACCTCTCGACAGCAAATCCTATGATGTCTGTCAGCCGATACATTGAGCTCCTGCCCTCACACATCAGGGGGAAATTTGATAACCCAAAAATCCCCCACATAGCTCTCTATGGCCTACACCACCCAAGGACACCATCTCACAACACTCATTTCACTCCATAAGACCTTCCATTTTACCCCCACACCTCCAAAAGAGCCCAAGGATGAAGAAAAGGGATAAAAAACCCCAAAAAAGCCCAAAATAGACCCCCAGGAGCTAAATCCCTCAAAAAGGGGCTAAAACCCTGAAAGGGGCTAAAGTTAGGGCGAAAGGGCTAAAGGCCCAAAAAAGGGGCTAAATCCTTGACCAAGGGCTTAAAACCCTAAAATGCCTTGGAAAAACTATATAAGGTCACTCTCAAAACACTCCTTGCTTATTGTTATCCTGCCCATGGATGCTTTGAGACCTCTTGCTCTCAAACCACCCACTCTCCCTCTCCTCCATCTCCATCTCATCAAGCCATTGCTTCCCAACTAAGAGAGAGGTGCTCCCATGAGCTAAAGCATGGTGGCCCATTTCCACCTAAGTGAGGTATAATGTCTTTTTATGTTTTGTTTTATTGTTTTAACTTTCTAACCCTCATCTCTATTTGCAGGTTTTTCACTGCCATTGTTTGCAGGTTTAGTAGCTTAGGTTTATTTTGCAGGTTTTGGAGGCGGAACCCTAACCCACTGTGTGCAGAGGGGTTCAAAAGGGTTGCATCTCCATCTTTCTTTCTATTATTAGCTCTTAGATTTAGTTTACAGTAGCTGCCATTTACTTAGTCTTGCTTAGATTAGCTTAGTTTCAATTCGTAGCTCTGTTTTTACCATTTATCATTCTGTTTTTTACTGTTTTCTAAGGGTAGGAACCTACCCTTGTGCCCTATAGGAACAAGGGAGCCATTCCAACCCCTGTAGTGAGGAGACATTATCACTACACCTAGTATGAGCTTAGTTTACTTTTTTTTCGTGCTTTGGACCTAAACATGAAAAATATTATGAGTGTACTTTAAGTCTTTGTCCTTATCGTTAAACACTAAGAACAAAGCATCGAGTTTACTATTGTAAGCCCCATTCCTCATAATCAAATGGATCTTTCAGAGTGATCTTGCTTTCCTTCACACTCGTAAAAATCAAGCTACATGTTGCTCTTGAAGGAGCATTGGGTAGGTGGTAATTAAACTTTTCTGGACCTCCCCGACTAAGTACAAAAAAGGTGTGCCTTTTCTTCTTCAGAAGTTAAGAGAGTTCTTCTGTGGTATGTTTTATACTTTTCTGGCCTCAGGAGACTAAATTGGATGAAAAAGGAACCCCTTGGAGTCTTCTTCAGATTTTTTAGACTCTTTAAACATGAAAACACCAATGAGCATGTACTAGTTTGGGCTCGTAAAATCCATGAATCAGTGACATCATCAAGCATTATTCTCTCCCCTCTTCAAGCTTGTTAAAAATGAAGAGAGACCTGAGCTGACTTTCCTGGACTCGCTAAAATTTAACAGGAAAGATAAGGAAGAATTTTTCTTTTTGGGTTACAAACGGTGGCAGCATGCCCTCCTTGAACATAGCACTCTATGAACTTTTCGATGCTCATGTCTCAGTGTACACTTTCAGTTTCAACTATCACTTCAAGTTGTATTACTCCTACACTTGTCCTTTATACATGGTGAATCTGATCATGTCTCCTACATGACAGATAAGTCTAGTTGTCCTATCTACAAAGTTAAAAGCTACCTTGGGTCATCTCTGTGTCGTACTCACTGTTCAAGGATTTATCCCTATTTCTGCTTATTAACCCGATTCCATCATTATCCTATCTTACTATTACTTGTGTCTACCTTCCCTTATCCAGTTCCTAGTCACTCTTGTGATCTGTTGGAGGATCTATTTCCTTCCTCATCACAACATGGTTTCTCATCATCACTTCCTGAAGACGAAGACCTAGAGTTTTGACTATGGTACCTTAGGATTCACTTTCCTCATTGGTGAACTCCTTTGCTTCAGTTGTCAGTTTCACCTATTGATTGACAATCTGTTGAATCCTTTCCATGTTCAACTTCAACACATCTATTCACATGGCTTCAATTGTACTGGATCTTTTGGATTTTGATGAAGACCTCAGGTTCTGTTGCAGCTGCAACTGTTTTCCCCAAATTTCTTAAATTTTGGTCCCCTCCTCATGATTTAGCATTGTTTTTAATCGTTTGGATCCTTGAACCTTTTGGTCGTGCTTTAATTTTGGATGGTTTTTTGAAGATTACCTTTCGTCCTGGTTTTCAGAAATTGCTCGTGTTTGGAATTGTTGTAGATCACAGTTTTTAGAGTCTGTTTGCTGAGTTGAAAATGGGTCGGGCCTTTTGTCCCTTACAAAACGTTGTTCCATAGGCGAGATAGTTTCAATCGCTGCCAAATTTAAAGTTTTGTCACTTAGATCGAAGGCTATTGTCCTTTTTTGCTTCCGTTGATGCAGCTCCCAAAGTAGCTAAGCACCCGAAGTGTAAAACGCTCCGCCCTCCAATGCGTGTCGCATGGCTATAACCTTTTGATCTTTCGCCATTGCGGCTCTCGAACCAACTAGTTACCCAAAGTCTAAAGCGCTCCGCCCTCCAATGATAGTCACATGTCTGTAGTATTTTCTCTTCCACCATTGCAGCAGTGAAAAGCTTTCATCTTCCGATGTCGACATCCTTCGCTTCCGATTGAGGACTTTCCCGCCCGTATCTTATGTCTTATCTTTCCTGACCCCGATAGGATTGAGTGGTTTCGCAGTGCCCATAACTTTTTCTAGTGTGAGTATTTTTTTAGCCGCCAAGGAGTTTTTCGTTTTCCGTCGTGGATGATG
Source organism: Pseudotsuga menziesii (assembly GCA_001517045.1). Taxonomy (NCBI): domain Eukaryota; kingdom Viridiplantae; phylum Streptophyta; class Pinopsida; order Pinales; family Pinaceae; genus Pseudotsuga; species Pseudotsuga menziesii. The sequence goes on along the minus strand of LPNX010665045.1, from coordinate 19,543 downwards.
TCTGTCGAGCCTGTAGGTGGACGAGGTAGTGGTGTCAGCGTTTGTTAAAATTCTCAGATCAAGTGGTGCACCTGGCCATTTCTTATGGATTAGTCGTTTAGTTGTTTTCATTTGGCGTTTTGTTTTAGAATGCAATCCCGGTGAATGATGCACATTGATTAACTGCAGGAAGATCCAAAAGAATTTTCACATTGCCGCGGCACGAAGGCACAGATAGGAGGCAGGATCTCAAGGGGCATAGGCAAAGTAAAAGACAAAATTAAAAGCAATAAAGGCGCAGCTCTGAAAGGTCCGTCGGTTATTCAGCTGGTCATGAGCATGCACAGAAAAGATGAAAAGAGGGATGTGAAACATTCGAAGAACCGAAAAGTCACACGTCTGGGGGGAACCCAAGCGGTCTACTGTTTTGTTTAAATATTTGAAAATGAGAAGTGACAGGGGATTTTTCCCTGGGGAAAACTTGTAACTTAATGCTTGTAAGAGGAACTATTTTGTTTTACAACCAGAGACTGCAAATTTTTCCTGTTGGAGGAAGTGCTATGTGGAATGTATCAATGTGATTAAATGAGCGATGTTGAATGTGAACTATTTCATTTACAGCTGTGTCTCATTAGCTGTAAGAGTGTTCTAATTTCCTGAACCTATGTTCTTGTCTGAATGTTCTTCAGCACCTTTATGATGTTTTTCCACTATGAGTAATGGGAGTTTTTTTTTAACTGTTGATGAGCTATCTTATCATATATACTTTATTCATGTTTATATGTTTGGTTATAAGAATAGCTATCTGTGATTTTCCATAACACATGAACAAGGTGCATTACTCATGAATTAATACCCAGCTCTCTAGAGATAGTTTAGTTAGTATTTATTTTCTTGCATATATGCGATTTGGATGCTTGTGAGTTCTAAGACAAGAGGTAAGAACCTGCGCATCACATTGTGACTACTATCTGCATATTTATCACCCTGCATTGTTAATTAGGTGCGTGCATATCATACTTTATGTCAAAAATACAAAACATACGGTGGACCGGGCCGCAACCGGTAAACCCTTTTGTTACTTGACCTACGGTAGCCGGACCGCAAACCGGACGGATTCCCTATACCAAACAGTCACGGGCTAGTTGGGAACGTTGACTGGGGAGAATCCCTTGTTGTTGTTGCCTACAAATTTCCAGGCCTCAACAGTTTCTGGCGCTAGAAGGAGGGCCGCCAGTGCATGGCTGGCCGAGGAAACCCATTTTCCCGAGATTATTCCATCAGTAACAGTTCTGAAAGCAGTGGGCTTCATAATCCAATTTCATAAGAAAGGAGAAAAGAACACTTGTTTTCTGTTGACAACGAGGTTGTTAATAATCTACGAAGACACACCAGGGCATATATGAAGAAGATTGGAGGATTGTCGATCATCCCTGAATTGCCCAGAAGAGAATATAAAAGAAAAGATCGTCCTATATTGGAAGACTCAGTGCTGGTTGGGGATTGGGAAGAACTTGTAGAAACAGCCTTACAGGAAGTTGTATTACCTTTGAATCAAGAAGGCCCAGATACTCCTCACAGTTCTCCTACTCACACTCCTATTTTATCACCTCCTCACTCTCCACCCAGACTCATGGCAAACGCCAATCCACCACCGAACCTCAATCCACCACCTAACCCACCAAATCTACCACCTACCTGGAGAGCCAGATAACCTTTAAACCTGACACCCCCGTTACATGATCTACCTCAAGCCTTTGACAAAATGTTGCCCAAGTTCGACCCAAGTGAGAGGATATTAGTAGATGACCACCTACAAAGTTTTTACTTGGAAATAGAAGGATTAAGGGTCGGGGAGTATGAAGATGTAGTCTGCAAACTATTCCCGCATACCCTTAAAGGAGTTGCAGCATCATGGTAATTCGGGTTTCCTACAAACTCTATCCCTAATTGGGATACCTTCGAGAGAATTTTCAGAATTAAGTATGTGACTCAAAAGACTCATGCAGCCCTCATGAAAGGACTATGCGCCTTGAAGAAAGAGAGAAAGGAAAAGGTGCACAGTTTCACCCAAAGGTTTGCAGCATACCTCAATAATTTTTCTGAAGCAGATAAACCTTCAGACAAGGTCCTAATTGAATATTATACTTCAGCTTTAGGCCCTGATTTGGCGATGTTTGCCAAAATAAGGGCCAAGCCTACTTTGGCGGAAACCTATGAAGAGGCGGAAATAGTGGAGGCTGAAAGAGAAAGTATCGAAGATTATCCCGAACAGTGAGGAGAGAAAGGTGTGGGAAGGAAAGCCTTATTGTTTACTAAGCCTAAGGAAGAGAAATCACCAAATTTTGAAAATATGGAAAAAATGATGCAGAAGCTTTTCAACAAAATCATTGAATTAGAGAAAGAGAAGGAAACACAAAAGTTCTATAAGCCCTATTACAAGAAAAGAGAGGATAACAATCAGTCTCAACCTCCTCCACACAATTCTGCATCTATGAATTTAACAGAGGTAGGCATGGACAATTTTTTCACTTTCCATCAACAACCACACTCTGAAAAGAATTTCCCTCAATGGATAAACTCGGTGACGTTGGTTATGAATCAGCTGTTAGACTCGAAGTTAACAGAAGATGGAGATGAAGAAAGAAAAGAGAGTACCACTTCAACGAAGGAACAAGAAGAGGAAACCATGGTTCTGTGGAATTCTATTTCATTATTTCATGCTGAAGAGGAAAAGAATCAGAGAAACGATGTCATGGAAACCAACGTTACAACAAGGAGCCAAGGGGCGGTTAAAGAAGACAGTCTCATACTCCCAAAAATCAAAAGGCTGCAGAAAAATGTTAAGAAGTTTCAAAATAATTCCACAGCTGATAAAATTCCCGAATCCACCATTACCAGCCAAGATCCTAGGCAGAATGATGCATCGTCCAAGCCCGATGAAGAAAAGATGAATATTGGTAAACCACACCCCATTGAACCACAGATGGATTATGATATCATGGAGGACATAAAGAAGATAAAGGCAAATGTTTCGCTGTTTGAAATGTGTAAAGTGCCGCAGCAAAAGGAAAGATTATTGAAAGTGCTTGAAGCATTAGATGAGAGGCTGCCCGCTGACAATCGGCCTAAAGAGGAAGAAGAAATCGAAGAAACCAGCATTGGAGGTAAGTCTAAGAGAAAACATCCACCTTTCCTCCTCACTTTTGAAATTTTCAATCACAACATACATAATTTCCTAGTAGAATCAGAGGCGTCGGTTAACGTCATGCCAATATCAATCTGCAGAAAGATAAATGAGCAGCCTAAGCCATCCACGTGGAGGGCGGTTCAGTTGGACAGAACGGATGTAAAGGTAATTGGTGAGATGAAGGATGTCCTAGTCCGCCTGGCATCAAATGATAAAGTGTGCCAAGTCATTAATATTGTGGTGGATGATATACCAGATGCATACGATCTTGTTCTGAGCAGAGATTGGTCGGCCAAACTAAATGGATATTTTCCCTCAGATTGGTCGCATTTGTGGCTGCCATATAAAGGAAGTCCGAACCAAATTAATATTTTGAGGGAGCCTCACATGAAATAAAACGTTACTCGACTTGAGGAGAAGAATGAACCGGTGGATTCTGTGTTGGGAAATTATTTTATTGAGTTGGAGCCAAGAAATTACCAAGCAGAAGAAGCCAGCAACACATCAGCCACCCAGCCTGATCCCCTTCGATTCTCACAAGCTGATGAAATCGACTGTAACATAGTAAAATTAGCAGTAGGATTAGACTCTCATGTAGTAGTTAGCAATTTTTGGACTTTGTTTTTTGATGGCTCTAAGACATTAGAAGAATCAGGGGTCGGCTGTGTCCTGATCGACCCCAAGAATAATAAACATTTTCTTTCCTGTAGATTAGAGTTTGAATGTACGAATAATACGGCTGAGTATGAAGCATTGGTGCAAGGTTTGAAGAAAGCAATCGAATTAAAGGTAAGTAATCTAAAAGTTTTTGGAGATTCTGAAAAAATTGTTAAACAGATCCAGAATCAAATACATTGTGTTTCCCCTCACCTGAAAGCTTATCAAAATGAGGTATGGGATCTGCTCAAATGTTTTAACGCATTTAATATTGTTTCAATTCCTAGACTTAAAAATGCAGTAGCTGACTTGTTGGCCACATCAGCCGCTAGGCTTGTACCTACTAATAATCGATGCTCTGTTGAATTGCTTTTCAGGCCCTCAGTTCCTGACATGATCACCAACTTACGAGTATTCGATGGCAATCAGCAAATTATAGAATGCTTAACGAATGACAAGGTATTTAAAGGAGCAATTATAGACGATGAAGAACATCAGGCCGAGCTAAAGTATGATAATTTCATCCCTAAAGGAGTCATAACGTTAGAAAGAATGTTTGATTTAAATGAAAAGTTCAGAAGACCAACCAACGTGAAGACTCACAACTCATCTCTACAGTTCGAGCTGATAAATTTAGGGACTGAGACGAATCCTAAATATGTGAATCTTGGCAAATGTTGTTCACCAGCAGAAAGAGATAAGTTTGTCAGTCTATTTAAACAATATAAAGATGTTTTTTCCTGGACATACGAATATTTGAAGACATATGACACCATCATCATCAAGCATGTTATCCCCATCAAAGCTGGCGTCAAGCCGTATCAGCAACCTTTAAGAAAAATGCACCCAAAATTGGAACCGTTGATCTAGAGTGAAGTTAAGAAATTGTTGGATGCTAGAATCATTTTTAAGGTCAGACACTCTGAGTGGGTCTCAAATCTGGTGCCAGTAAGGAAAAAATCTGGAGAAATCAGGCTGTGCATGGATTTCAGGAATTTAAACCGTGCTTCAGACAAAGATAACTATCCTGTTCCACCCATGGAGCAACTGCTACAAATGGTCTCAAGGTCTGAACTATTTTCTTTACTAGATGGATTTGTGGGCTACAATCAAGTATTAGTAGCTGAAGAAGACAGGTTGAAGACGACATTCAGGACCAAATGGGGAACTTTTGCTTATAGAAGAATTCCCTTTGGGCTTCTAAACGCTGGAGCCACATTCCAGAGGGCTATGGACATAGCCTTCCGCGGTTTTATTGGACGTAGTGTGGTGATATACCTCGATGATATTACCATATTCTCAAAGAAGAGAGGAGAACAGGCATTCCATCTAAGGCAGATTTTTGAACGCTATCGGAAATATGGCATCTCACTTAATCCCAAAAAATGTGTATTTGTTGTTACGGAGGGTAAGTTGCTTGGTCACATAGTTTCAAAGAAGGGAATCTCTATCGATCTGAAAAGGATCAAGGCCATTGAACAGATTCCCTTGCCCCATAATAAAAAAGGGATGCAATCATTTATGGGAACAATTAACTTCGTGCGAAGATTTGTGCCTGATTTCACTCAGATTGTCAAGCCTCTGCAGCAGATGGTGAAGCAAAATGCACAATTCAAGTGGACTGAGATTGAGAAGAATGCATTCAGCAAAATCAAAACTTCTGTTGCACATGCACCCTCTGATGATTTGCTAGCAGCTGTGCTTACCCAAAAGGAAGAGGGGGGGGGGATGAATTCCCAATATCTTTCATGAGCACTGGTCTACAAGGGGCTGAATTAAATTATCCAGCCATTGATAAACAAGCTTACGCAGTATTCAAAGTAGTGAAACAATTCAGGCCTTATATATTAAAAAATCAAACCAAGGTGATTGTCCCATACCCAGCTGTAAGGTCCCTTTTTGTACAAAAGGAGTTAGGAGAAAGAAGGGGAAATTGGGTAACAGCTCTTCAACAATATGACCTCGAATTCAATCCAGCTTCTATAGTTAAAGGGCAGGGACTATGCAAACTGATGACTGAAAATGGGAACAATGACGAACATGCCTGGGAAGACGAGGCTAAATTACATTTGATGGATGTATGTCCTTTGTTCACAGCTCCCGATTCTTGGTATAGGGACCTCGTGCATTACCTGCAGGGAGGACTGTTTCCAGAACATTGGAATTCCAAGCAAAGAAGAGCATTGCGTCTTAAATCAGCTTCCTATCAAATTGTTGAAGGAATATTATTTTGAAAAAATTACAACGGATTTCTTCTTAGATGCCTAGAGAAAGAAGATGCGAAGAAAGTAATGACGGATTTGCATGATGGGCCTGCTGGGGGACATTATTCAAGAGATACTACAGCGCACAAAATTATCAAAGCCGGTTACTATTGGCCTATGCTCTTCAAAGATGCACACGCACATGTCAGGAAGTGCGATATTTGCCAAAGGTGTAGTGGGAGACAACCCAAAGTAGCAGCACCCCTAAAGTCGGTGATGATCACGGAGCTGTTCGAGCAATGGGGGTTGGATATTATTGGAGAAATAAAACCGAATTCCTCCCTACAACACAAGTACATTCTAACCGCGACCGATTATTTCACTCGCTGGGTCGAGGCTGTCCCACTGTGCAAAATAAATGAAGATGTGGTCATCAGATTCCTACAAGATCATATCATGACCAGGTTTGGAGTTCCAGTTTCGTTAGTCTTTGATAATGCTACTTAGTTTTCATCAATTAGATTAACTAATTTTGCTCATGATAAAGGGATAAAATTGCATTATTCTATGAATTACTATCCACAAGGAAATGGCTTGGCTGAATCCTCTAACAAAAATTTGATTAGAATTTTAAAGAAGACTGTAATAGAAAACTAGAGGAGTTGGCACTCAGCGCTATCAAATTCCCTTTGGGATGATAGAGTTACCCCCAAGTCTTCGATAGGAGTGTCTCCATATACCCTTGTGTACGGTAAAGAAGCCATTCTTCCTCCCAATATCATGCTACCTTCCTCCATAATAGCTCAAGAATCGAGAGGGTCAGATGATGAAGTTTTACAAATAAGGATATATAATCTTCTGAAAGTAGAAGAGGCTAGATCTAAATCTAGAGAGTGCTTTAAGCAACAGCAGGAGGTAATAAAGAGATGGTTCGACAAACATAAGGAAGGAACAAAAGATTTTGAAGTGGGAGATCTGGTTCTCAAGTGGGATCACCCCCATGATGAGAAAGGAAAGCATGCTAAATTCCAGCAGTTGTGGGTAGGTCCTTTTCAGATTGCAGCAAAGCTTGGCCCTTCCACTCATAAGTTACAAGATCTGCAAGGGTGGGAAGAGAACTTACCAGTAAATGGTTTAGTTCTCAAGCCTTATTTTTCTTGACTTTCATTTGTCTTCTTCTATCTTGTATATAAATAATCTGGCTTGGCCGTCTTTTGAGTCTTTGAGTCATGAAGTTGAGTTTTTGTTTTCTGTTTGATTTTAATAAAAGGAAGCAAGCTTTGGTTGCATGGAGAGCATTAGAATTCTGGACTAACTAAAATCCTTGATTATAAGACTATGTATTATGATTTTATCTGATAGAATTTCTTCTAGTTTAGCAGTTTTCCTAAATGGATATGAATGCATTGAAGTTCAGCTTAATCCCTGTAAAGTAACTCAAGATTAAAAGGTATAGAATACTATTTCGAGTCTCCATCCATCTCACACTTAAAAAAAATTTCCTAGGGGGTGACAGCAAAAGACCCATGGAAAGGAAGCAGGGTAAACAATATATTATATATAAATGATCCCATGCCAAGGATTGAAAGCCAAAAGGCTATGAAGAGTCAAAACTCCGAAGAAAGAAATATGTATCAAAACAAAGTACTAAATCGTATGAGTATAAAATTGCCAAAAGTTCTTCTCCGTCCGTGAGCTGAAAATTACATACATCTCTCACACAAAAAGGACACTAGGGATAGAGGAGCCTGAATGAAAAATTCAGAAAGAAAGGCACGAGGAGGACTCAAAAGGACAAAAAAGTCCAAAAGCACAAAAAAGGTGCAAAATGGCATGGGAATGAGGAACAAATGAATATTTATGTTTACCATATGTTACGATCCTGTGGTGTCCAAGCTGGAAACTACCCAAAGACAGAGGTAAAAAATGAAACTCACATGCTTGGCCTCGAAAGAGTTATCTTAACTTTGAAATCTGTGTTTCCATTTTCCTAAATTGGACTACCCTCAATGATTAAAGGTACATATATCTGCCATTTGGGAAATCCATACATCTAGAAGAATTCAACATGTAGGTTTTATTGTTAAACAGTCTGTTACTTAAGGAAGAAATTGTCCAGAGATCTAGGTTCACCCGGTAGTCGCCAATTTTTGCAGCTGCAACTGTTTTCCCCAAATTTCTTAAATTTTGGTCTGCTCCTCATGATTTAGCATTGTTTTTAATCGTTTGGATCCTTGAACCTTTTGGTCGTGGTTTAATTTTGGATGGTTTTTTGAAGATTACCTTTCGTCCTAGTTTTCAGAAATTGCTCGTGTTTGGAATTGTTGTAGATCGCAGTTTTTAGAGTCTGTTTGCTGAGTTGAAAATGGGTCGGGCCTTTTGTCCCTTGCAAAACGTTGTTCCAGAGGCGAGACAGTTTCAATCGCTGCCAAATTTAAAGTTTTGTCACCTAGATCGAAGGATGTTGTCCTTTTTTGCTTCCGCCGTTGCAGCTCCCAAAGTAGCTAAGCACCCGAAGTGTAAAACGCTCCACCCTCCGATGCGTGTCACATGGCTATAACCTTTTTATCTTCCGTCGTTGCGGCTCTCAAACCAACTAGTTACCTGAAGTCTAAAGCGCTCCCCCTCCGATGATAGTCGCATGTCTGTAGTATTTTCTTGTCCGCCGTTGCGGCTGTGAAAAGATTTCATCTTCCGATGTCGACATCCTTTCGGCTTCCGATTGAGGACTTTCCTGCCCGTATCTTAGGTCTTATCTTTCCCAACCCCGATAGGATTAAGTGGTTTCGCAGTGCCCGTAACTTTTTTCGGTGTGAGTATTTTTTTAGCCGCCGAGGAGTTTTCCATTTTCCATCATGGATGATGTCTGTCGAGCCTGTAGGTGGACAAGGTAGTGGTGTCGGCATTTGTTAAAATTCTCAGATCAAGTGGTGCACCTGGACATTTCTTGTGGATTAGTCATTTAGTTGTTTTCATTTGGCATTTTGTTTTAGAATGCAATCCCGGTGAATGATGCACATTGATTAACTGCAGGAAGATCCAAAAGACTTTTCACATTGCCGTGACGTGAAGGCACAGATAGGAGGCAGGATCTCAAGGGGCACAGGCAAAGTAAAAGACAAAATTAAAAGCAACAAAGGCTCGGCTCTGAAAGGTCCGTCGATTATTTAGCTAATCATGAGCATGCACGGAAAAAGATGAAAAGAGGGATGTGAAACGTTCGAAGAACTGAAAAGTCACACGTCTAGGGGGAACCCAAGCGGTATACTGTTTTGTTTAAATATTTGAAAATGAGAAGTGACAGGGACTTTTTCCCTGGGGAAAACTTGTAACTTAATGCTTGTAAGAGGAACTATTTCGTTTTACAACCAGAGACTGCAAATTTTGCCTGTTGGAGGAAGTGCTATGTGGAATGTATTAATGTGATTAAATGAGTGATGTTGAATGTGAACTATTTCGTTTTCAGTTGTGTCTCATTAGTTGTAAGAGTGTTCTAATTTCCTGAACCTATGTTCTTGTCTGAATGTTCTTTAGCACCTTTATGATGTTTTCCCACTATGAGTAATGGGAGTTTTTTTTTTTAACTGCTGATGAGCTATCTTATCATATATACTTTATTCATGTTTATATGTTTGGTTATAAGAACAGCTATCTATGATTTTCCATAACACATGAACAGGGTGCATTACTCATGAATTAATACCCAGCTTTCTAGAGATAGTTTAGTTAGTATTTATTTTCTTGCATATATGCGATTTGGATGCTTGTGAGTTCTAAGACGAGAGGTAAGAACCTACGCATCACATTCTGACTACTCTCTGCATCTTTATCACCCTGCATTGTTAATTAGGTACATGCATATCATACTTTAAGTCAAAAATACAAAACATACGGTGGACCAGGCCGCAACCAGTAAACCCTTTTGTTACTTGACCTACGGTAGCCGAACCGCAAACCGGATGGATTCCCTATACCAAATAGTCACGGGCTAGTTGGGAACGTTGACTGGGGAGAATCCCTTGCTGTTGTTGCCTGCAAATTTCCAAGCCTCAACAGGTTCACATCTATAGCCTATGTTGCGCAAGATTCTGTTGTGTTCATCTTACACAACTTCTAGTTTTTGAAGACTCATCATTGTATATTGTGGTTTCGATCCACCATTGCAATATACGTGGTCTTGTACCTGTATTATATGATGTAATGAAATATTTTAAAGGAGATAGTGTTCTAGTATATTGAACATGGCATCCTCATATATGAGTTTGTATATGACATTGATATGTATTTGTTTCAGCTAATTCCTCTACTTCCTTGGAATTCTGAGTTCTCCAAGACTAATATTGTAATGTATTTAGCCCATCACTTCCCTCTGACCTCACACATTAGGGGGCATCTGTTATCAGCGAAAATGGCACTTCTCCATTCAAGTGTTGACATTCATCATGTCGGTACAAAAAAGGACAATTTGGATTGAATTGGCCAAAACACTATAGATGTGCATGACCTTTGATGCATTATATTCAGAACAACCTTATATATTTTTATTATGAGTATTAGTATGCATACGTGACTATGTGCATTGCAACTTGCATGTCATACGTGACTATGTGAATTGCAACCCGCGTATACTTGCATACGCGAGTTTTCTTAGATCAACATGCATGTCATACGTGATTTGCCTATATTAATAGCCACGTATACCTTAATTTGACATTAAAAAATATAAATCGAGATTAGAGAAGTTTTTTATGACAAAAAATCGGGAGCCTTCTTAGTAGTTTTTTATGACAAAATGAGCCTTCATTTTGCATATTTTTGCGAGATTTCCTTGTTTATAAGGATCCCTTCCCTTATGGAGTTTCTTGAGGCCCAGGTTTAACTCCTCAAAAAATACTTAACTACTGAGTAAACTTGTTCATTCGGACTCGTTAAGAATAAATGAATGGGCATCCACACTGGTGCTAGTTTATCGCTTTTTTGAACCATGTGGAATAGTTATGAAAAAAGAACACTCTCTTTTCTTTGGAATTGAGAAGAGTATTCTTAGGATTATGTTTATCACTTTTTTGGACGTGAGGGACTAAATTTACGGAAAAGGAACACCTAGTATGAGCATAGTTTTCTATTTTTCGTGCTCTGGACCTAAACATGAAAAAGATTATGAGCGTACTTCATGTCTTTGTCATGCTCGTTAAAACCTAAAGAACAAAGAATCAAGTTTACTGTTGTAAGCCCCATTTCTCATAATCAAATGGGTCTTTCTGAGTGATATTTCCTTCCTTCACACTCGTAAAACTCAGGCTACTTGACGCTCTTGAAGGTGCATCAGTCTGGTGATAGTTTACCTCTTTTTCGGACCTTTCCGACTAAGTACGAAAAAGGCCCTACCTAAGTCCTTTGGGAGCTAAGAGAGTTCTTCTATGGTTTTTTTTAATACTTTTCCGGCCTCATGATACTAAATTATACGAAAAAGCACTCGCTTGGAGTCTTCTTCAAAGTTTTCAGACTCTCAAAATATGAAAACACCAACGAGTATGTACTAGTTTGAGCTCGTAAAATCCATGAATCAGTGACCTTATCAAGCATTATTCTCTCCCCTCTTCACGCTTGTCAAAAATGAAGAGAGTCCTGAGTTGACTTTGCTAGAATCATTAAAATTTAACAAGAAAGATAAGGAAGAATTACTCTCTTTGGGTTATAAACAGTGGAAACATGTCCTCCTTGAACATAGAACTCTCTGAACTTTTCAATGCTCATGTCTCAGTTTACACTTTCAGCTCAGCTATTACTTCGATTTTTCACTCCTCCACTTGTCCTTTATACATGGGGAATCTGATCATGTCTCCTGCATGACAGATAAGTGTAGTTGTCCTATTTCGAAGTTCAAAGCTTCCTTGGGTCATCTCTATGTCCAATGTTCAAGGACTTATCCCTTCATCTACTTATTATCTTGATTCCCATCATTATCTTATCTGAGTATTACTTGTGTCTACCTTCCCATATCCAATTCCAAGTCACTTTTGTGATTCGTTGGAGGATCTATTTCCTTCCTCATTATAGTATGGTTTCTCATCGGTACATCCTGAAGACAAAGACCTAGAGTTTTGACGATGGAACCTTAGGATTCGCTACCATTATTGGTGAAATCCCTTGCTCCAGTTGTCATTTTCACTCATTGTTTGACATTTTGTTGAGTTCCTTCCATGTTCGACTTCAGCACATATATTCATCTGGTAGGGATCATTAGTGGAAATTTGGGATCTAAAATGGGCCTTATAAGAAAATGCGCCAACAATAAATTTTGTGAGTTGGAATTCAGGAACCAATAAAATTTCAATAAAATGAGTCAACCATAATGGTTGAATTGACATATTTGTCATAAAATAAAACTACTTTTTTTGTTCGTATTTTCGACATATCTCCCTGTTTTTTTACTTAAATTCCAAGCAAGAGAGCTCGTTGGATGCAGAATTTAATTCTACATCCAATGAGTACCCACACTGCATACTTTTGACGGATCCTGCTACCCCAAAAATAAGAAATACCTGAAAAAATGTGATGATGATGTGCTTTGATTCCATCCCAATTATACCGAGATAAAAATGAAACATGCTAATTTCTAGTCGATGCATAAGAAGAAAGCGGTGGTAAGGCAATAAGTAATGGGAAGAGCTACCATTCATAGGCACATTTGTGGTAAGGAATGGGACTCGACCAATTGACCATTTTCTCATTCTATACTTGTTATTGGGTAGATGGAACCCGCTCTGGGCTTGATTACCACCTCCTATTTCCCAAGACGGTTCCTCGGAAGAATGTTAACTCCAAACAAGCGGTGAAGAATAAAGCGCATCGTCATGTTTTTCAGGTATTTATTATTTTTGTGGTAGCGTGGTCTGCTAAAAGTATGCAATGTGGGTACTCGTTGGATGTAGAATTAAATTCCGCATCCAATGAGCTCTTCCCCTCAGAATTTGAGTAAAACCATAGGGAGATATGTCGAAAATATGAACAAAAAAGTAGTTTTTTTCATTCTTCCTCCAAAATTAATAACTATTATTTTATTATTTTAACTATTATTTTATTATTTTAACTATTAGTTTACTATTTTCCTTAGGAGGCCCATTTTAGAACTCAAATTTCCTCTAATGTGTATTGGTTCCTTTGGATTTTGATGAAGACCTTGGGTTCACATTTATAACCTAAGTTGAGCAAGATTGTGTTATGATTAGTTACACAACTTCCATATTTTGAAGACTCATCATTGTATATTGTGGCTTTGATCCACCTTTGTAAAATATGCGGTCTTGTTACCTATATCATATGATGTAATAAAATATTCCAAAGGAGATAGTGTTCCATTATATTTAACATGGCATCCTTGGATATGATTTTGTATATGACTTTTATATGTATATGTTTCACATTTTCTCCTCTTCTACCTTGGACACTTGAGTTCTCCAAGATTAAAGACTGTAACGTATTTCGGCCATCGCTTCCCTTTGACCTCGCACATTAGGGGGCATCTGTTATCATGTAAAATGGCACTTCTCCGTCCGAGTACTGACATCCAATATGTCGGCACATAAAAGGACAAAGTGGATTGAAGTAGCCAAAACACTATAGATGGGCATGACTATTTATACATAATCTCCTGACCAGCTGAATATATTTTTATTTTGAGATTAGGGTTGCACATGCGGATATTTTCACAGCAACCCGCGTGTCACACATGAGTATGTGCATTGGAACTCATGTGTACATTGAACACACGGGTTTCCTTAAAGCACAGAGCATGTCATAAGCGGTTTTCCTATATCAATACTCGTGTGTACCTTAATTTGAAGTTAACAAATATAAAACACGATTAGTCGAAATCAATTGATCCCCTAATCATAAGTATCTCAACTGTCTCAACCATCCTAACCTTTGAAACCTCTGTTTTATCTCATGTAGAAATAGAGGGCATGGGATAGGGCTAATCAATCATTCTTAGAAGAGAAAATTTATGCTGGTGGTATGCCTTCAGACATCTTGGAGCAAGAGAACTTAGTGTCCTTGGTTTGCAGAAGGAGTACTTGTTTCAGAAGTTGGGTTGTAATCTCGCCATTCTCTGTTTATTAATAAATAAAGCTCTTCTTCCAATATTGTGCACTCTTATATATGTTGATTATTGAATTATCTTATGATTTTATTATGAATATGGTTTTCATTAACCATTGATACATATATATATAAGATATTCATAGAAAGAACTTGTTCTTTGCAGGTGATGGGAGAAGCCATGGAAGTTGTGGAAGCAACTAAAAGAGGAGAAGAAAAGGCTTGGATCAACCATCATAAACCAGATTTGCAAAGTTTTCTTCCTATTCCTATTTCAATTTCTACATGGCTAATGGTCTACAAATATAACTTAGTAAATTGGTAACCCCAAAAACCCTAAATTATAAAAGTGTGTTTTCCTGAAGAACAATTATTTCTAAGTCCATTACCCATTCAAATAAAATGATATAATGACACTCTTAGTCCAATACCCATTTAAAGTAAAAATACAATCATATAAAGTTATATAATGACTCTTCCCTTATCTTTTGCACAAGGCAATGAGTGTCGCAATATGCATTATGAGTTAGTAATGCTAATAGTTCAACATATAGACTTCATTGTCGGCTCCATTTAATTACGTGATGAAAAATAAAAGAAAATATATGTATTTTTTTTAAATTAAAATTTTAATTTAAGATATTAATTAAATAAAATTAATTAACCAAAACTTAAATGAATAAAAATATAAACATTTATTTTGTTGTTGAACTTTTTAACTTAGTATAATTCTTCGACATTTTTTATAAATTTGGAATATAGAATTTTTCTATTCTATTTAAATTTATTTTATTTTATGTTTGAAATTTAATGATTTTTTAATGAAAAATTAATATTATAAAATTTATAAATTTGAGTAAGATTTAAATTCTTTTAATTATAATTTATGATCATATTTATATTTTTGTATTTTTGAAAAATCAATATTTATTTGCTTACTATTTAAAATACACTTATTATGTTAATCATGAATTTTGATTTGGATTCCAATGTTACAAGAAATGTAATGAACATTATGAATGCTCCTCATTTCATTTCTTTAATGGCAATACCACTCATCATAAAATATTTGTATTATTTTAAAAGTACACATTTATTTTTAATGTTTAAAATTCATAATGGGTTGTATTTTGTTATTTATGGTTGCACTTTAGCTACCTACTTTTCTTATATTCTTTCTTTTTTAGATATTAATATATATTAGTATATATAACTAGAATTTATTATAAAAGTAATAATATATCAATAGAATATGTTATTATGATGATGATGATTAAAGTTCATTGAGACCAACTTGTTCTTCTGTTCAAAAAGCTTGCCAGTAAGCTTTCCAAGCTCATTATAGTTTTGGCTTATGAGGTTATAAAGGTTTGTATTGTAACAAATACTATGAAACTTAGAGGGTGTAAAGCAAGGAATTCTAAGAGAAAGTGATTTTAATCCTCAACTCTCATAGACTTACAATGCCCATAGAGTTGGTGAGCTAGTTACTATCGAAAGATGCTTCTGATCTTCCAAGTTAGGATTAATGACCTCCTTATGGTATCTTAATTTTCTCTTAACTACTTAATTTTCCTCACACCAAAAATTCTCTTTAAACTTAGAAGTAACATAATATGTTATTAATAGTAATACATAGAATTATAAGAACAACTATCTGTGATTTGCCATAACACATGAACAGGGTGCATTACTCATGAATTAATACCCAGCTCTCTAGAGATAGTTTAGTTAGTATTTATTTTCTTGTATATATGCGATTTGGATGCTTGTGAGTTCTAAGACAAGAGGTAAGAACATGCACATCACATTGTGACTACTCTCTGCATCTTTATCACCCTGCATTGTTAATTAGGTACGTGCATATCATACTTTAAGTCAAAAATACAAAACATACGGTGGACCGGGCCACAACCGGTAAACCCTTTTGTTACTTGACCTACGGTATCCGGACCGCAAACCAGATGGATTCCCTATACCAAACAGTCACGGGCTAGTTGGGAACGTTGACTGGGGAGAATCCCTTGCTGTTGTTGCCTACAAATTTCCAGGCCTCAACAGGTTCACATCTATAACCTAAGTTGTGCAAGATTCCGTTGTGTTCATCTTACACAACTTCCAGTTTTTGAAGACTCATCATTGTATATTGTGGTTTCGATCCACCATTGTAATATACGTGGTCTTGTACCCGTATTATATGATGTAATGAAATATTTTAAAGGAGATAGTGTTCTAGTATATTGAACATGGAATCCTCATATATGAGTTTGTATATGACATTGATATGTATTTGTTTCAGCTACTTCCTCTACTTCCTTGGAATTCTGAGTTCTCCAAGACTAATATTGTAATGTATTTCGGCCATCACTTCCCTCTGACCTCACACATTAGGGGGCATCTGTTATTAGCCAAAATGGCACTTCTCCATTCAAGTGTTGACATTCATCATGTCGGTACAAAAAAGGACAATTTGGATTGAACTGGCCAAAACACTATAGATGTGCATGACCTTTGATGCATTATATTCAGAACAGCCTTATATATTTTTATTATGAGTATTGGTATGCATACGCAACTATGTGCATTGCAACTTGCGTGTCATACGTGACTATGTGAATTGCAACCCGCGTATACTTGCATACGTGAGTTTTCTTAGATCAACATGCGTGTCATACGTGATTTGCCTATATTAATAACCGTGTAAACCTTAATTTGACATTAAAAAATATAAATCAAGATTAGATGAGATTAGTTGGGTCCTAATCCATAACTATCCCAACTATCTCAACCATCCCAACCTTCAAAACCACTCTATTTTCCAAAGTATAAATAGAGGCCTTGGGGTGGGGCTGATGAATCAATTTTGAAAGAGAAAATTTATGTTGGTGGTATATCTTCAGAGTCTTGGAGCAACAGAATTCAGAGTCCTCGGTTGCAGAGGAGTCCTTGTGTCAGAAGCTAGGTTGTATTCTTACCTATTCACCTTTTGTTAATAAAGAGAATTCTTCTTCCAATCTTGTATTGTTTATCTCATCTATATTGGTTTAATGAATATGTTCAATGATGTTATTATTATGCTTTTCATTTAACCTTTGATTTATATATGTATGAGATATTGCTTAAAGAATTGGCTCTTTGCAGGTGAAGAGAAGCATCCCTAGAAGCTTTGGAGAATATTGGAGCGGGAGAAGATCAAGCTTGAATCAACTATCATTAATCAATTAAGTCAAGACTTTCTTCCTATTCTCTTTCCATTCTCTGTAAAAGCTTATTGTATGCAAGTTAGTAGTAAGTTGGTAACCCCAAACCCTAGGTTACAAGGGTGAAATTTCCTCAACTACACCATGGACTATGGTATTTAACCATTTTTACCTCGTCTACATCATTGTTCCTCCATGGATAGGGCCTCCTTTTCATGGGTACCCTAGCTAGAACACTTTACTGTATTTTGGTACCCATGTCGCAATTGTGGTAGGTTTGCGGGAGCCTTCTTAGTAGTTTTTTATGACAAAATGAGCCTTCATTTTGCATATTTTTGTGAGATATCCTTGTTTATAAGGATCCCTACCCTTATGGAGTTTCTTGTGGCCCGAGTAAACTTGTTCGGACTCGTTAAGAATAAATGAATGGGCATCCACACTGGTGGTAGTTTATTGCTTTTTTGAACCATGTGGAATAGTTACGAAAAAGGAGCACTCTCCTTTCTTTGGAATTGAGAAGAGTATTCTTAAGATTATGTTTATCACTTTTCTGGACGTGAGGGACTAAATTTACGGAAAAGGAACACCCAGTATGAGCATAGTTTTCTATTTTTTGTGCTCTGGACCTACACATGAAAAAGATTCTGAGCGTACTTCATATCTTTGTCATGCTCGTTAAAACCTTAAGAAAAAAGAATCAATTTTACTGTTGTAAGCCCCATTTCTTGTAATCAAATGGATTTTTCTGAGTGATATTTCCTTCCTTCACACTCGTAAAACTCAGGCTACTTGACGCTCTTGAAGGTGCGTCAGTCTGGTGATAGTTTACCTCTTTTTCGTACCTTTTCGACTAAGTACGAAAAAGGCCCTACCTGAGTCCTTTGGGAGCTAAGAGAGTTCTTCTATGATTTTTTTTTATACTTTTCTGGCCTCATGAGACTAAATTATACGAAAAAGCACCCGCTTGGAGTCTTCTTCAAAGTTTTCATACTCTCAAAATATGAAAACACCAACGAGTATGTACTAGTTTGAGCTCGTAAAATCCACGAATCAGTGACCTTATCAAGCATTATTCTCTCCCCTCTTCACACTTGTCAAAAATGAAGAGAGACCTGAGTTGACTTTACTGGAATTATTAAAATTTAACAAGAAAGATAAGGAAGAATTACTCTCTTTGGGTTATAAACACTGGCAACATGTCCTCCTTGAACATAGAACTCTTTGAACTTTTCAATGCTCATGTCTCAGTTTACACTTTCAGCTCAGCTATTACTTCGATTTTTCACTCCTCCACTTGTCCTTTATACATGGGGAATCTGATCATGTCTCCTGCATGACAGATAAGTCTAGTTGTCCTATTTTAAAGTTCAAATCTTCCTTGGGTCATCTCTATGTCCACTGTTCAAGGACTTATCCCTTCATCTACTTACTATCTTGATTCCCATCATTATCTTATCTGAGTATTACTTGTGTCTACCTTCCCGTATCCAATTCCAAGTCACTCTTGTGATTCGTTGGAGGATCTATTTCCTTCCTCATTATAGTATTGTTTCTCATTTGTACATCCTGAAGACAAAGACCTAGAGTTTTGACGATGGAACCTTAGGATTCACTACCATTATTGGTGAACTCCCTTGCTCCAGTTGTCATTTTCACTCATTGTTTGACATTGTTTTGAGTTCCTTCCATGTTCGACTTCAGCACATATATTCATCTGGTAGGGATCATTAGTGAAAATGCGCCAACAATAAATTTTGTGATTTGGAATTCAGGAACCAATAAAATTTCAATAAAATGAGTCAACCATAATGGTTGAATTGACATATTTGTCATAAAAGAAAACTACTTTTTTTGTTCGTATTTTCGACATATGGGTGAATCCACGGACCTGGGTAACACTTTTTGGCAAGCGCATTTCGGCAAAAACCAAAAAAGTACCTCGGTCGAGGGTTTAACAAGCCCTCGACCGAGGTTTTAATATCTCGACCGAGGTTTTTTCCAGCCCTCAACCGAGGTTTTTTCCAGCCCTCGGTCGAGGTATAGACCTCGGTCGAGGTAAATACCTCGACCGAGGTGCCTCTGTCAAAAAAAACTATAAATAGAAGCGGCCGACCCATTTTCTAAATGAACATGATCATTACATAACTGAATTGTATTTAGTCGAGGAAGCACTAAATTATCAAAGACTGCAAAATATATTCATTACACTT
>LPNX010665014.1:0-64871 GCA_001517045.1 Pseudotsuga menziesii | reverse complement strand
AATAATAATAAACCATAATTAAAATCGAGAATGAATACCTCTTTAGGTTCCTTGTTCTAGAGATGTTCAAAGCTTGGTGAAATAACAATATATTGTTGGAAAGTTTGACCTAAAGCTCAATGAAGTTGTGACTAGTAGCACTTCAAATTATGTAGATACCACAAAGGGTAAATGCCATCTAAGGGATTAAGAAAAGGTGTTAAGAGTAGTAATAAACATAGAAGTGGAACTATTAGAATGGTCTTGATTGAGTTCAATGTAGACCTTCAAAGAGTTAGATTAAGACTAGCACTAGGCTTAGGCCACACCTTTTAGTTGGTGTTCTATGAGTGCAAGCATGGATTTTTTATTCATGTTAGGACAAGTATTGAAATACATAGTGAGAATTTATCATATACATCTAGACACTGAACAAGATAAACATATTGTAACATGGTACTCAAAAGGATTTGTAACATGGCCTTTGGTGGGTATATTGTCATATTTAATATTAAACCCCCATTATTTATAAGATTAAGTATTGGATTTATTAATAGAAAGTGGAGGGACATTCATGTTCAAGGATCCATGGTGAAACAACCTTGACTAGGTCATAGTCATTATCATCATCGTTATCATCGCCAACCCTTTTCCATGAGGCATGCATGGCACCATGCAATAGAATTGGTGTTTTCGTATTAAGAACCTGGAATGTTGAAGTGAATTTATTGATTGACATTCAAATACTTTCGGCATAAAATAATTGTAATTTAAATAGTATGCCTACATATTGTTAAAGGATTTTTAAGCATTTTTTATGTTAATGATCATTTTCCTTTTCCGTCTAGACTTCAAATTATGTGACCATATCATAATTGAAACCCAAATACCTTGTTAGTGCCAAAAGGCCTTTTCAGCAATATAAATGTAGGTAGAATCTCCATTGTAAGAAAACCTTTCATTTTTCAAATTCAAGTGCATTTATTTAATAATTCATAGCATGCATCTCTTTCATTTCACATTGATAGCTAGACGAGGATCATTGAATATATTGCGTTGTCTCCTTGCTCCAAATCAGCTACATCTTGAGGTACTTGAGAGATTGACTTGTCTTGCTAGGTTTGCACAAATTTGGATGCATGGAGGTGTCCATGAAGATAATAATATGAAATTATATTATATCACCAATAAAAAAGGAGTAGGATAATGCTTTATTTTCTATTATTAAAGGGGAAAGGAATATATCAATTGAAAAACATGAAATAACACCTAACGAGATTACTAGGGTATTCAAGAATTAAACATTGAAAATCATGGTATAATCCATGTCCTACATGAAGATTTCATTTACCTCTGTCCCAAGGCAAAAAATCCTATGGAGGATACATCTCTCGGATTATCTTGGAATCCTATCAACACTTATTATATCCATAGATGGAGTGATAGTGTAGAGATTCCATGACATACCGTGTAATCTAGCCCAACCCAATGTTATGGGAAGGCATGAACAAATACTATAGTGTGATGAGTGATGACAACAACTACAACTACAACATGGTAAAAAATTATATTAACTACAACATTGCTTGCTGCATGCTATTCATGAGCACTACCAAATCCCTCACCTCTTCTCATAAGTTTTTGACCAACATGCGACGACGCTTTTAGTATTTATACGAGTAAGCATAACTAGTTCATACCTCTTATGGTTTCCGTCAATACCCTTGATGTTACTTGAATTGTTGATGCTTTGCATGAGCTCACATAACTTCCTTATCAACCAAATAATAGGAAACCACTTGCCTTCATCGTTCCTCATAGGGTTTCTTAGGTACAACGTAAATTAATAAGATATATATCAATGAAATATCTTATTTAACTTTATAAATTGGTATTTTTGTTGCATTTAATATGAAATTGAAATTTTATTTCATTACTATCCACTAATTTTTATATATATTCAAATATCAAATTAAAATCTACTCAAATAATTAATATAATATTAACAAATTATATAATTTTAAAGTGGCTAGTCCTTAAGCTTATGATAATATATGTGATTCTAATCATGGTCATCCTTATCATAGAAATAATGTTAGATTATGTTATCCCCTTTTAAGACTTAAAAATACTTCATTTACATGTGTAGAAACTTGATTCCTTATGATGCAAGTAATCATTAGAGTTTAAAACATAATATATTGAAATATACATATTTCTTAATTTTAGAATATAATTGTAAAAGTTGAATGTATATTTAATGGTTGTTTAAAGTTAAAAGCTTTATATGTAGGAATCAAAGAATGATGCTATTGTCTCTTTGTAAATCTCAATTGATAATGGGTAGTATCTTTTTTTATTATTTCAATCAAATAAACTTAATGTTTCGAATATATATTTTATATTTGAATTTTTTTTTTTTTAGTTAACATAATAAAAAAGTCCAAACATGTGTGCATATGTTTTAAAACTAGTTATTATAAAACTTTAATGGATTTTTGTAAAGATTTTTTTAAAAGATTTCAAAATTGGAATATTCATTAAAGATTTATGTCATTTTATGTGGTGTTTTGAAGATATTTTAATTTGAGATCATTGTGAGTGAGTAATATGTCAAAGCCAAGAATAATGTGGTTTTAATATTTAGGTGTATTGAAGATATTTTAATTTGAGCTCAATGTGAATGAGCAATAGGTCAATGCCAAGATTAATTTGGTTTTAATACCTAGTTTTGAGATTAATAACATTTTTCTAAAAAGTATCTAAAGTTATAGTTATTAAAAAACATAAAAATTATTATAAATGAAATACCATCTTCTTATTGTACTATCTATGTAGTTATCCCAATATAAATTATATATCTTTATTTTTAATGAAAATATAGTTACGATGAAAAAAATTATATAATCAAGTTCCTACTTTATTAAATACAATCTTCTTAACATCAAATATTATTTCAAAAATTACTTACAACTACACAATCTCCCTAAAGTCTTTGTAAAATATACCAAAATACACTATTACAAAAAAAACTATCACATTCACTTAAAAGAACATTTAAAAAAAAATACTTTACATTACTCAATACCAAATAAGTGAGAAATCCTGTTGAAAAGGTTGTACAATTATTGTAATGTTCCTTCAGCTTATTATGAGAGTCAAGATTAGGTTTATTAGTTATAAGTCTATGGATATAGAAAACTATGATAAAGAAGTTGTAAAGTGATTTAACATTGTATTAATTAACAAGTTTATTTTGTTAGAATATATTATATTATTTTAAAATTTATAAGATTTATATATTTATGTTAGGATCATTTTTTTATGAAATGATTTTCACTTAATGATTGCTAAACAATTTTTTATTTTAAATTTCTTTTATTATGAAATTTTTTTAATATATTTTTATAAAGTTAAAAATATGAATATGATATGGGTATCTTGAATTAAAATAAATGCTTTATATCCCACTTATTAAAATTTAATTTTACCATCTTAAATTAAGATTTAAAATAAATCTATATTAATCTACTTCAAACTCTTTAAACATTTTTTAATAAAAAAATTACTTAAAATAATATCATAATAGATAATTAAATATAGACTTCAAACATAAACATTTTTTTATATGAAAAAATTACTCCAAGCGTCGGATATGCGACGACACTTTCCATGTTAAATAGTTGACCAATTAAAGGCACCGTCGCTTAAGCGACGCTTACTAACGTGCCGTCGCTTAACCGATGATTATGAGAATAACCGTCGCTTCACCGACGCTTGTGGCCATATTTACAAAAAAAAAAGTATCCTTGTGATTTTTGGTAAGTTTAAAAAGAGAAATCCATGCGCCGTCGGATTTTTCCGTCGGATTTTGGATCGAAATGTAGTAGTGTATGTATCTTGTTGATTCGGTGTTTTAATGAATGCATTAAAAGTGGTTTTAAATTGTTGTGAGAAATTGCTTCTCAAGTTAGATCTAGGAGCTAGAACAATTTCACCATCAAAGTGTTTGACAAAACATGCAAGAGAAAACAAAGAGACAGAAAATAGATGGAAAAACACATGTGAAAGGCGCTGATTGCTTGTCATATTATTATCATACATCATTTATAATACAATGGACAAATTTGAGTGGCTCTGGAAGCCAATTCGAGTTGTACATGTGTCAATGTGGGAAATGACCTCAATCCCTCCTAGGTGGACCAATGGAGACCCAACTCATCCCAAACAGACTCGACTTGATGTGTGAGTGTTGGTGAGGTGTGCTGGGTCATTAAAGACTCCAAGGCATGCGTGGGTGAGGAAATAGAGGCAAGTGGGGTGCTCTAGGTGGCAATAAATACTCCTAGGAGAGCTAAAACATGATAGATACACCCCTAGCGCACTTAGTCATGTTAAATTTGAGCATATAGATCTGTAGACAAACACACAACTCACAAAGAAGATCTCACAATTTACTCAGCCATTGAAGAATGAAATAGTGCAAAAGGCTTGCAGTTGTGAATGCTTTCATTAATAAAAAAAAGTAATCCAAATAATATTTACAATGATGTAAAATGGCTTTAATAGCCACAAGCAATTCGAATCCACATGAGGAAGTTTGAATTGATGACTCTACTTGACTGTAGGTAACCAAGACTTGTCTAAATCACTATTGGAGGACCCAGTAGTTAACTGTCCTTGTCTAAATCATAACCGGAGTTCTAAAACACAACCAAGTGTTACATTTAGTATTAAATAATGGTTAACTGACTGTGGTAGGTGATAAAAATGACCCACATGTGTACAATTAATTAAACCATTATTTAACTGAATGCAGAGAGCTAGAACTGAATGTAACTGACTCCTAACTTGGCTTGACTAGTCATTAACTGAAGTGAACTGACCTTGGTTGGTTTTGACACTCCCAGTTGCTTCCTAAATTGTAGGGATTGATCTAGGAGACTCCTAAACTTATGCAATCAAGTGCAATAAGTGGCAGTGAGCCTCAATTAGTGTTCCCCACACTTTGGTAACTGAAACATGTGCCCCAATTAGGTCAAGTTTAACCAATGGTGCTAATGACTATAAATAGACTGGATGGACTCCCGATTTAGACATGACTCCCGATTTAGACATATGACCAAATTTGGACAAGGGAGGATTAATAATCCTAATAAGTCAAACCAGGGCCCCAAAAATCAATGAGGTAGCGCTCCAATGCCTTAATGAAGGAGCACATGGGCTAGGTTGACTAAACTAGGTGCTGTTGTAGGTGTGAACAGGCCAAGTTAACCATATATATTGCTGGATTAACTCTCCTAAGTCTAAACCATAGGACATTAATGAAATATGTGAAAATCAGGTTAGCCTAAGGTCTAAAATATATACTAAGGATGTATTACTACTCCAACACCCTCCCTTAATCTAGAATTAGTACAACTTAGTGTTTGAGGCCTTGGCAACTAAGGCACAAGTCAACCTTTTACAAATTTTATTGATCCATGTAATAGAGGTAAGGAGGAAAACCTCATGGGAAAAACCTCCCCTCAAAAAATGGATTATGAAACAGAAACAAAATCTTCATATACTTCTAAACTAAAAAATGTCTGGAGGAATCTTCTTCTTGGGAAGAAGAGGAATGTGCTCGATCAAGTCAGGAACAACTGCATGATGAATCCTTAGACCATGTAGAACAACTGAAATGGACTGATGGGAGAGCAAATGGTACTCTTCATATTTGAACTTCGAACCACTAGGTGAGTAATTCGAACCAAATGGGATGCCATGCCTGAAAAAGACTGTAAATTCTTGAGAATGGGTGACCCCAAGCGAGTCATAAGAATCTTAAAGCATCAACTTTGAATGAAGGTTGTAATCAGCTGCAAGAATGTGGAACAAAATTCCCAAATGTACCATTGTGATGGAAAAAGCATCTCCATCTTCATATGAACTTGAAGGCACTCTATTAGTGATGGTGGAGGAAACATCTCCATTTTTCGAACCAATACTCTCATGTGAAGAAAACCCATCTTCTAGAGAATTCTCGCTATGGACATCAACTAGCAATACATCTTGCCCATTCATAATAGAAGACATAGAGGAGAAGGGTGAAAGTAAATCTTCAGTAGTAGTGATGGCATCAACTCATATGCTCTCTTCATGAAACATAGCTTCTTAACAAGGAGAGGAAGCCACAGAGGAAGAAACTTGAGCTGGATCATTTGTGGAATCTTTGGCTACTTCTTCTTCTTCATTTTGAACAGCTTCTTGAGAAATGCATGAGGTTGAGATCATAGGAAGAACACATAAGGAGGTTCCCATTTTCTTTCT
The DNA here is from genome assembly GCA_001517045.1 of Pseudotsuga menziesii. Classification (NCBI taxonomy): domain Eukaryota; kingdom Viridiplantae; phylum Streptophyta; class Pinopsida; order Pinales; family Pinaceae; genus Pseudotsuga; species Pseudotsuga menziesii. The sequence continues at coordinate 58,580 of LPNX010665014.1, read as the reverse complement.
CTCCATATAGCTCACATCTTCTTGCTGCATGCCAAGAGATTTATCTAGATTTCTCCAAAGCTCGAATTGGTAATCAGTAGAATCAAGGATGTAGCACATTGTAGGAGGTATAGCTAGACACATAGTTCCATAGGCTCTATCATTGTCATTAAGCCAATCATCCTTCTCTTGACAGGACTCTGGTTCTCTCACAACACCAATGGACACATCATAGAGACATGGCCTCTTGAGATATGCACACATCTTTGACTTCCATTTAGAATAGTTGAATGGGGAAAGGAGAGGAACAACTTTCGAATCCATGAAGTTGTTGTAGAAACCTACAATGAAAAACACTCACATAAACTGGAAATATGCCCTAAACAACAACTCAACCTTATAGGATTTGTTGCAGCTCCAAATAGCTCTGATAACATGTGATAAATTGCTTCTCAAGTTAGATCTAGGAGCTAGAACAATTTCACCATCAAAGTGTTTGACAAAACATGCAAGAGAAAACAAAGAGATAGAAAATAGCCGGAACAACACATGTGAAAGGTGCTGATTGCTTGTAATATTATTATCATACATCATTTATAATACAATGGACAAATTCAAGCAGCCTTGGAAGCCAATTGGAGTTGTACATGTGTCAATGTGGGAAATGACCTCAATCCCCCCTAGGCGGATCAATGGAGACCCAACTCAGCCCAAACAGACTCAAATTGATGTGTGATTGTTGGTGAGGTGTGATGGGTCATTAAATACTCCAAGGCATGTGTGGGGGAGGAAATAGAGGCAAGTGGGGTGCTCTAGGTGGCAATAAATGCTCCTAGGAGAGCTAAAACAGGCCAGATACACCCCTAGCGCACTTAGTCAAACCAGGGCCCCATAAATCAATGAGGTAGTGCTCCAATGCCTTAATGAGGGAGCACATGGGTGAGGTTGACCAAACCGGGCGCCATTGTAGGTGTGAACATGCCAAGTTAACCAGATATATTGTTGGATTAACTCTCCTAAGTCTAAACCATAGGGAATTAATGAAATTTGTGAAAATCAGGTTAGCCTAAGGTCTAATATATATACTAAGGATGTATTACTACTCCAACAATTGTTTAAAGTTATCAATGTTGATTCACCCACCTCTCAATATTGTCCAATATTCCAACAATTAGTATCAGAGCGAGATCCTTCACTACAGTCTAAACCACTGGAAGGAAGATCCTATTAAAAATAAACTATGGATCATCAAGAAGGGTTAAATTCTAACATACCTCCATTATTTACAGGAAATAATTATGTGTTTTGGAGTGTAAGAATGAGATGCCATCTAATGTGTCTAGGATGCAAAATTTGGAGTTCTGTAGGAAAAGGGTATAAAATAACAAAAAACCTACCTACAGATAGAGATGAACTAGATGAATATGAATCCAATGCAAAAGATTTGAATGCCATTTTGAAAGGATTATCAGATTCAGTATTTATTAAATTCATGCAATGTAAGACAACCAAACATGCTTGGGAAAAATTAAAAATTGCTTATGAAGGGGATTCCAAAGTAAAAAAATCCAAACTTCAAACAATATAACGTCAGTTCGAAAGTCTAAAGATGAAAGAAGAAGAAAATATTGCAGAATATATGCTAAGAGTAGAGGAAATTTTCAATGCCATTAAAGGTCCGGGAGGAGAAATAAAGGAGGAAGAGGCAGTTGAAAAAGTAATAAGAACCATACCAATAGGATATAACCAAAAAATATATACTGTAGAAGATCGACATGATATTAAACATTTGAAAGTGGATGAGCTACATGGGATCTTCACTACCTATGAGACAAGAAAATAACATAATGGAACATCAAGAAAAGAGGCAACATTTAAAGCTACAAAATAGTCAACGAAATCTGAAGCTTTACCTAAGAACCAATCAGAGAACTCAAATGATGAAGAAGTTATTTTCATCAAGAAACTTAAGAAAGGTACTCACAAGTACAACGGAAAGCTACCACTAAAGTGCTTTAACAATGGAAGAATTGGAAAATTTCCCACAAAGTGTCCTTACCCAAAATAAGAAGATAGTGATGATGAATAATCTTGTAGTCATAAGAAAGATCAAAAGAGTAAAACTATATACGAGAAGAAATTTAATAAAAATAAGAAAAACTTCTATTCCATGGAAGACAGTGAAGATGAAGAAATTCTATTAATGGGAATAGAAATTCAAACTTCAAATTATGAATCAGATGTAGAAGGAGAGGTGGACCTAGAGGCTGAACTCATAAGTGCTCTTGAAAAAATTGAAAAATGTAGAAGGAACAAATCTTTGAAAGAATAATTATCAAAATACAAACAAGAACAGGAATCGAAAGAAGAGGAAGTTAAGACCTTCCAAGAAGAGTTGCACAATTCAATACAAAAAGTGATAGTTAGCATGAAAGAGGCCGAGAGCTTAAAAAAATAACTTGATAATTTCAAGGGAGAAGTAAAGAGGCTAAAATATCAGCAAACCATTAATGACAACTTTAGAGAAATCACTAAAACACAATACTATGAAAGAATTGAGACATAAATGATTCTGCTTAAAAAGAAGGATGATGAAGAATCTATTATGTCAAAGTTTGAGAACAACTCAAAGATTCTAGATGACATCCTAAGTGTCCAAATACTATCAAGTGACAAAGTTGTATTAGGATATAACAAGAAGAGTTATGCTGCTACAACTATGGAACCAATTGGAAAGAAGGATAGCTAGAAATCTGCTCCCTCTGCTCCCTCCTCTAATAAAAAAATATAGAACTAATATGATGCCTAGAAGACCAATTGCAAGCAGGTATAATTAGATATTAATCGGTCATTGGTACTCTTGTATGATTTTTGTATGTATGGATAGAGAATGTAAGATGATAAGTCCTACAGAAAAGAAGGCTATAGGAGAGGTTCAGAAACAAAGGAAGGGATGGAAGAAGAAGGAAGTTGTGAAGGAGAAAGATCAAAGATTCCCCAAATATAAAAGAACATTCTATGGTTATTGTCATTTTTGTCACAAGTTTGGTCACAAGGATGTTGATTGCAGAATCAAGAGAAAAGATAAAGGTTTGAAAAGACAAAGAAATATAATATTTGTGAGTAGGGTACCTCATGGAAATATGTGGGGAAGAAAGTTAGATCACAAAGATTCAAAGGAAACAGAGATTCCAAGCATCAATGAAGTTTCTGAAGATGATAATGTTGTAGATAAGAATGACATCCATTATCATTGAAAAGCAAGATGAATATGTACAATAATAAAACGATGGAGATGATGAAGAAGAATATAATGATGGTGGTGGAATTGAAAAATAACGTCTTTTTTTAAATCTCTCATGACCTAGAAGAGAACCATGGACATAGCATTAGAAGGGATCATATACTCAGGGGAAGATTTAGTACAAGAAGGAAACTATTGTTTAATGAACAAGCCTTACTATCAAATGTGGAACCTAAGAACTTTGCAGAAGCCAACAAAGATGATGTTTGGATAAAGGACATGAATGAAGAGTTGGATCATATTGAGAAGAATCATACTTGGGAAAATTTCCCAAGACCTAAAAGAAAGAATATCGTAGGGACAGAATGGTTCTTCAAAAACAAGTTCAATGAAGATGGTCAAGTGATAAGAAACAAAGAAAGACTAGTGTGTAAGGGATATGCTCAAGTGGAAGGTATTGACATTGAAGAAACCTTTTACCCTATAGCAGGACTTGAAGCGATCCTAATGTTTTGGCATATTCATGTTATAGAAAATTCTAAGTATATCAAATGGATGTCAAGTATGCATTTTTGAATGGGATGCTAGAAGAGGAAGTTTATATTGAACAACATGAAGGTTTCTTCTCATCAGAAAAGGAGAACTGTGTTTGCAAAATGAAGAAGGAACTCTATGGTCTCAAACAATCCCTAAGGGCATGGTTTTCAAGACTAGATAGCTACTTGAAGAAACGGGGATATAAAATAGGGGTCACTGATAGTAATCTCTACATAAAATTTGAAGATAAGATTATGATCATTGTTATTATTTATGTGGATGATATTATATTTGGAAGTGATCTACTAATGCTAAGTGAAAATTTTTCCTTTGAAATGAAGGAGTTTCAAATGTCAATTTTGGGCGAATTAACATTATTCTTAGTATTACTGTTGGGTAATATTAATTCTACTTAATTTACCTTAATTTAATTGTCAACCAGGACACGTAAACTTTGACTCACTACACCATATGTGCAGGGCAAAGTGGTTTCAATGCTCATACCTAGGGTAATTTTAATTTGCTTAAAGACAAAGAATAGAATGTAATCTATGGAATTACTACTCCATTGAACAATCAATACCAAGAGTCATTAGGTCTAACCTAAGGAAAGGAAATCAGCTTGCTGAGCCCTGTTTTACAATCTACAAAACTGTCAAATTCAATAAAATCTACAGTAATCTCAACATATGATAATTATTGATCTATTCTTTAAAACAAGCAACCAAGCAAGTAAATAAATTATTATAGAAAACCCTACTTTCAAGCTTGCCTACAAAATGAATACATTGGATCAATCCTAATGGTCTTATACCTGTTTGTCATTACATCTAAATCTCCACTCATCAACCCTAAAGAGTCTTATGCTAACATGGTAACTCTTCTTAACCCTAATTCATACAAACATTTACCATTCACAAGCAACTACTAGAATGAAATTTGTCTTTATGCTAATAGCAAATACACTCTACTTGTGTTCTATGCTCACACAAATATATTGGAACTATTTAGAAAATATGCACTTCACTGTCATTTCCATGTCCTACAAGACTGATATTCAAACCCTAGGAAAAAATGCTGTCACCTAGTAGTGAACTATGATTCTTTTCCTTAATTTCGTTTAAGATCGTGAAATAAACAAAAGCATAACTCCAATTCCCATATATCCAATTCGAAATGCTATTTGGAAAACCCTAGAAATTCTATAAACTAAAATCTCCAAAACCTCTGTGAATTCAATAAATACCACAAGTTCTTTCAAATTCTTTAAGAACAACACAATACAATCCTTTAAAATACTCCACAGCCTTGTAAACTCTATAACCTAAAAGGATTCTAAACAAGGATTGTAACCATCCAATAATCGATATCACGCTGGAAGTAAAAGAAGTCTAAAATTCAAATCCACTCTCACACCTCTACTAAATTGATCCTACAAGCAAACCTGAATACAATCAAACTCATCACACATATTGTATTGACATCGACTAGTTTCATGTAAGCACGAATCTCATTCTCAAATCACAAGTGAATAAAACTATTGGCATACATTCACAAAAACAGTCTCAAAATATGTAATATAACTTTACCTACAGCAAAAGGAAACAATGATATACACAGATGATCAGAATTGAAGGTGGGCCCTGCCTTCAACGCCTACAAGTCTAAAATTTAAACCTTAAGAAGATAAATGCAGCTGTTGATCTATTAATGAAAAGCAGAGTTTACAGTATCTTTTCTCCTCCTTCTTTAGGGTTTTAGATTACATTTTTATACTTGAAATACAAAATGAATCGACCTTTAAGCAAGGATCAACCTCATCCTAACAAATCTACCCTATCCCGATCAATAATTCATACATGAACCAAAAGATTGGATTCGAACTTCCTGGAATCCATAGATTGCTGAAGATTGAGGGAAATGATTCCTTGAGCGAATAACAGCTACAACACAGCAATGGGTAACTTCACCTGCATCCTGGAAGCGATTGGAAATCAAACAAGGCATCATCCTTGGCAATAAAATCCCCCAAATCTCAGCTTTAGTTAACATATATTCGTTTAAGTGCCGAGACAAGCGTTGGGTCGAACAACCAAAAGACCACTGCATGAACAATGAAGAATTATCAATTGACCACTCTTTTAAATAAAAACTAAAGTTTTATTGTATGAATTAAAACCAAACAAAATGATAAATAAACAATGAAAAATATTAAAAAGTCACCTACTAAAGAACCTTGCAATGTAGCTCTTGAAAAGGCATATCCAAGCATAAAACATAACTAGATAAAGATGAATATTACTTGATTTCATGGAACTTTTAACTAGAAAATATAGTGCTGAACAAGCAAAATAGGAGGCCATCATCTCCCCCAGACTGAAGACCTTGCATGTCCCTATGCAAGAAAGTTTCAGACAGACAAAATTTGAAACTCAAATTAGATGACCAATCTGTGGGTTAAATTCCAGAAACTGAAGCTGAAGTATTAAACAAGACTTGTACTTGAGGAGGAGATGGAGCTGTTTGCTGTTGTACACTAATTAATTTTTCAAACTGTTTGTCCTTTTTCTTTAACTGTTTCCTGAGACTGTGATTAGACCTAGTAATGTCATCAGCAAATGTTTGTAAAGATGCTACCTTAGCTTTCAAAATTGCATTTTCCTGCTTGATAAACCGGTCCAGTCTAACATACTCCTGTAATTTTTTAGTCAAATTAAAGTTTCTCTGTCGAAAGTATTCAACTCCTTGAGCTGAAACATCTGACCAGTGAGATTTATCAGACTTCGGACCAGATTTTGAGGGTGATGGTGGCAATGAAGGCTCACTGACAGGACTCAGTATGGAAGAATGATGATGAGAGCGATGTGAATCAGAATTATCATGGGCAGATGAAGAAGTGGATGAGGACAACTGAACATGTACAGGCGCCTTACCTTTGGACTCCCTCTTCTTCTCTTGAACAACCATAATACGGGTAAATCTATGATTTGATGAAGCAAACAAATTTTCATTACCAGATTGAACTTCCCCCCCCCCCCAGACTGAGAGTTTACACGCTTCCCTTTAGATCCCTGAGACTTCCTAATATGGGATGGGCTAGCCTTCTTACATATCTCGACTACTGGTTCCTGAATATGACTGGTGTGATGCTCAGAAACATTGACAGAAGATGCTTTGTCAACAAGATCAGGGATAAAAGGCTCACATGGATCATTACCTAGGGGTGATTTGAGATGGAAATTGGACAATTCATATATAAAGTGTTCCCATTCCTGATCCTTCTTCTTCAACTCAGCTAAAATAAGCATTTTGATAAGCCCATGATGGTATAGGATATGTGTAGGATTCTCTATGTTTTTCCTAACTTGCGAGGCCATCTTACCCAAGCTCTTCCAGAAATAAAATGGAAAATTAAGGAGCTTACCGAATTCAAAGTGAGAAAGCAGGAGAAAGTGACGGGCTTTGAAGGTAGAGAATCGACCTTCACACATAATGAGCTTAGTGATGACCAATAAAGAGTTGAGGAATTCTTCTCTGACCCAAAGATTTGAGAATCCTTTTTCACCTTTCACGGCCACAAATTCTGGTTTGAAGACACAGTCATAATCTTTGCATGGTAGCCAAAAATTCTTAAACACAGTCATAATATTCCTATGCATGGAATCCCTGTAGCCAACGCAATTGAATCCTTCGTAACTTGAAATTCCAGTGACCCGACCTTAGCTGTGTGTCCATCAAAACCTAAGGCGAATTGCAGGGAGACAACATCATTGTGGCCTTGTAAATTGGTCAAGAAAGAATGCCACTCGGCTCGAATAAAAATCTCTTTGCAGTCTAAAAACTCAGGTGTGGCTAATAACTGCCCATACTCTGAGGGTTCATGCCGATTGAGCATCGTGGAGACTAGGAAAAATATGAGACAGTGAATTAACAGAGAGCATGCAGTTAATTCGAAGACAATTAAAAACTTCATCAATCCTTCTCCCACTGGCGATGATGGAAACTGGAAACAGCCTGAAAAAATAATGGCAAAGGGTGGTAATGATAACAGAGGACGTGCAAATAAAATCATGGTAAGCTAAGGCACGTACTACCCACGTTGCATTGGATTATGATGATATGGACACGTTCTAAGAAACTCATAACCTTACAACATCTAATGTCAAACTTAACCATGGCGTTCAAAAATCCCAATAGAAATGGATTAATGACATGAATTATATTAAGGATGGCAAATTAATAAAAAAATGAAATGTTGCCAAAGGTCAATGTCATTAAATGATTTACTAAGGAACGGTGATGTATCAACTAGATGAATTATAAGGTTGTTATGATAGATCCACAATTCATCAAACTTTCATTAAAAGCAAAAACACTTGGTTTATAACAATTAAAAGTTATCCCAGCGTTCATTACCTTCGCCACTTAATATATCAATTGCCCAATTTTATTCCGGCACCTCATCCGGCACCTGATCCGGCACCTCAGCTAGTCTAAGACACAAAGGTATTTTCAAACTGACAAGGGTGAAAAATGAGTACCAGTATAGTAGTGATATTAAAGCAAATAACTTTCTCCAAATATACCACTTGTATGAGTGGAAAAAGGCAAGTACAACTGATTGAAAATTTGTTTTACCCCAACAAGCTCATGGCACAATTACCTTATTCCATCTTTGGTTCTTCACCTGGACACACAGAAATAGAGCTAAGTCATGAAACCAATATTTATTAGCAATACAAAAACAACAGAATTAAATACAATCCATAGACTTATCAATCTCACTCCTGTATTCAGAACTTCAACCATGAGCACAAACTTCATTCTCTTTATTCGGATAGAACTTTTTCCACCAGAACATGTGCCTTAAAACACAAGACAAGAGGAGTATTAAATGAAGCCAATGGTGTATTGGCAAACTTGACTTAGCTTCACACAAGACAGTTTGAGCAGTGAAAAGAAAAACCAATACTGAGGTTCACAGCTATGTTCATTGAATCAGTAAACGCCAGTACACTCTAAAGGCAAAAACCCTTTTTTATAGCAAGGATTAGGTAACCAAAATTTAGAGCATCTGAAGATGATTATCAACTGGCTCTGACAAACAGTTTCCTTAAATTTTTATGTAACCCACACATGACCTCTCTTTAACATTTACATAGGTACATTGTTCACACAGACAAGTATAGATGAGGCTTTTAAAAGAGATATCAGAGTTAGAACCCACTTTCAGCAAGCCTGTTCAGTACTCCAGTGGGGTAACTGTAATATCTAAGAAGCTTCTTCCCCAGGAAGATGCCCCATTTCCAACAGGCCTGTTTAGTACCCTGATGGGTTTGCCTGTTTATACCACAGGTTGGTACCCACTGCCGACGGACCTGTTCAGTATCTCGGCGGGTTAACCTCTTACACCCTTTTTCTATCAGAGGCACTTGTCCCAAATTCATCTTAAAGATAAAGGTTATGATTTGCTTATGCATAGATGAGTGGGGGAGCAGCTCTGAAAACCATCTAGGAGTGGGATGGTATCAAAATTGGAAGAGTGTTCTTGAAACATGCCTGTAAAGATTTGTCCAAATGAACAACTAACCTCTATAACTGTATAAAGTGAAAGTCATGAAGTGGCTGGACAAAAAAAATGTATATATATCTTTGTTTGATATAATGGAAGCCAATAGATAATAATCAACAGACTACTCAGTCCTGGAGACCTTTCTCTATAATGGTGCCTGTCTGGATAATAACTCAAGGTCCATAGCTGTTACCACTTAAAAAATAATAATATCCTCATTCAATCCAGTGTGAAACCAATTCAAATGACACTAGTACACCCATGAGTTCATCAGGAAAAAAACCCCTTTGAAGCTTAAATCACTAATGGAGGCAGTGCTAAGTGGATAGGTACTTTTATGAATAAAGAGGACAAGTCAAAAAAACTGAGCAGTGCACACTTTATTTACTTGACACAAGCATTCCAATTTCCCAGTGAAGCTCAGAAATTTAATTCAAATTAACACAGTCCTTGAAAATTCTTTGTAAAAGAAATCAATGGGCTGAAATAGGAACAGTAACAGAAAGACTTCCCTTTAAAAAGACATCCTGAACCTCACCAAAGAGAATACTTGCATCATTCAAAAGAAACCTATTGATAGAAAAAAAACTCTTGTACATATATACAAAGAAACAATTTCATTGGATGTTACTATGAGAAAGTAGGGGATGAAGAAGTCATTTCTTCACATACCAGCTCTAGTTCAGATTGCTGACTCATGTTATGAATGAATTCTTGTTTAGAAAGAGGTTTATGATATACCTTTAACCGGTTTCCATTCACCACAAATGTAGCTTATTCTTCATCTATTGTCGTTATCTTGACAGAACCATTATCTTGAAGTGTTTAAATCGTGAGTCAAACAACAAAGCCCAATCACCTTCTTGAAAAGTTTTCTTCTTCAAAAATTTGTCGTTCCATTTAGTCCTCTGATTCTGTATTAAAGCAGTTCGTTGGATAGCATCTTGTCTGATTTCATCAAGCTCATTCAATTGCATCAACCTCTGCTCTTGGGCTTCATCTAAATTTAGGCTCAATTGTGCAGCAGTACGAAAAGTCTTCACCCGAAATTCTATAGGGAGAAAAACCTGTTTCCCATAAACAAGCTGATATGGGGTATGCCCTGTGGTGTTTCTCCATGTAGTTCTATAAGCCCACAATGCCTCTGGTAGCCTGTCTTCCCAGTCCTTGTGATGCATCAGCACAGTCTTGGTTAAAATGGCTTCTAACACTTTATTTGTTGACTCCACCTGACCATTTGCTTGGGGATGGTAAGGAGAGGATTTATAGTGTTTAATCCCATATTGCTTAGTCAGTGCTTTCATTGATTTAGAGACAAACTGTGCCCTTTTGTCAGTTACAATTTTGTGAGGAATCCCAAAGCGAGTGAAAATTTCTTCATAAATAAACTCTATGACTGATTTCTCAGTGGCCCTTAATAGAGATTTTGCCTCCACCCACTTAGTCACATAGTCAGTACAGACTAATATATATCTTTTCTTTCGTGACATTGGTGAGATTGGTCCAACAAAGTCCAATCCCCATTTTTCAAAAGGTTCAATTTGTACCTGGGCTTGTAAAGGCATTTCATCAGCAGCAGTGGGTCTTCCCATTCGTTGGCAGCTGTCACAACCCTGTACATATTTCTCAGCATCTTTAAAAAGTGTGGGCCAATAATACCCTTGATGTAACACCTTATATGCTGTCCACTTGTCTGAAAAATGCCCTCCACAGGGTCCATCATGACAGGCTTGAACGATATCATACATCTCATCCTCCCTTACACATCTCCTGATAATCAAATCTGGACTAGTTCGAAAGAGGTCATTACCTGCCCATGAATAATTGGCACTTTGCTGTATGATCCTTCATTTTTCATATGATGATAGATGAGCATGTACTCTTCCTGTGACCAAGTAATTGGCTATATCTGCAAACCATGGTGTTTTAATAGAAATAGCAAATAAATGTTCATCAGGAAAGGTATCATCTACAGGAATATTATCATCAGTATGAGTCAATCTTGGGAGGAAATTTGCAACCAGATTTTCCTTCCCTGGTTTGTCAAATATAGTAATGTTAAACTCCTATAGCAAAAGAATCCATCTAGTAATTCTGCCACTAGTTATAGGTTTTTTCATCAAAAATTTAATAGCAGAGTGATCAGTGTGAACAAATACATCATAGCCAGTAATATAATGCCGAAATTTATTGATAGCATGAACTACTGCTAGAAACTCTTTTTCAGTCACTGTATAGTTTAATTCTGCTGGTGTTAAATTTTTACTGATGAAATAAATAGCATAATAAGATTGATTCTCTTTCTTTCCGAGAACTCCCCCTAGGGCAGTGTCTGAAGCATCAGTTTGTATATGAAAGGGTAAAGGCCAGTTTGGCCCCCGCAGAACTGGTGTTGAAGACAATTCTATTTTTAGAGTGTCAAAGGCTGTCTGACAGTGTTGATCCCAACAAAAACCAATGTCTTTGGCTAATAACTTAAAAAGTGGAGTTGCTATCTTGGTAAAATTGGCAATAAACCTACGATAGTAACCCGCATGTCCCAGAAAACTTCTAAATTCCTTTTGTGTAGTTGGTGGAGATAAACTAGTAATGATTTCAATCTTTGCTGGATCTACCTTAATACCTTCTGATGAAATGTGGTTCCCTTAAACAACGCCCTCAGTTAACATCATTTTTCACTTTTCATGACTTAAAGCAAGATTTGTCTCTTGGCACCTAATTAAAACTTTGTCTAGGTTATCTAAGGCTTCTTTGAAATCATTACCATAGACTCTGAAGTCATCCATATATATTTCCACACAATCATGGACTAAGTCAGCCAGAATACCTAACACCACCCTCTGGAAAGTGGCAGGAGCGTTACACAATCCAAATGGTAACACCTTATAAGCATATGTCCCCCATGGGTAGGTGAAAGTAGTTTTTTCTTGGTCCTCTGGGGCTATCCTGATTTGGTTATACCCACTGTATCCATCAAGAAAAGAAAAATACTATTTTCCTGATAAAGTTTCCAAGACCTGATCTATGAAAGGAAGAGGGAAGTAGTCTCTGAGAGTTGCTTTGTTTAATTCCCAGAAATATACACATATTCTCCACTTACATCCCTTCTTTGGGACAATCACCAATGGAGATACCCATTTACTATCAGAAATGGGATAGATAAAATCTGCATCAAGCAATTTTTGTAACTCATCCATCACAATATCTTTAAGTGCGGGGTTCATTCTCCTCTGTGGTTGCCTTACTGGCCTAATGTTTTCCTGCATATAATTATGATGGATGCATGTGTCAGGGTGAATTCCTTTCATGTCTGTATAAATCCAAGCAAATTCCCTAGATTGTGCTTTGAGTAACTTAACTAACTGATTTTGTTGGTCTTGAGACAGATTTGCATTAATAAACAAAGACCTTCCTGGACTAATCTCCATTGGTATGGTTGAGGCTCCAACTTTCTCATCTATGAATAAAACCATTGATGATGAGATGGTTGAAGAGTATTACTGTTCTTGAAAATCTTCTGTGAAAACATGGTCTAAGTCAGAGAAGGACTGGGGAAACTCAATACTAGTAGTGGCTGAGATAAATTGATCTAGGATATCATCTTCAGTCTGGTCTTCCAGCCCCCTAGTTTGATTGATGGACAGTAAGGGTTGTTCCACGTCCTCATCTCCGTAAGGACTCTCTCACCATAGCATGGTTTCTATTACAGGCTGTGCTGGGGGATAAATAATAAAGTTCTGTAGAGAGGTGCCATTTGATATAGTTAAAATACCTTCTATACAACCTATAAAGGCATTGGCAGTGGCTAACCAGGGCCCGCCTAGTATAACAAGATGTTCCCCCATTGGGTGTTTGGTTTGGAGTACCAGGAAATCCACTGGATACTCCCAAGAAGCGATAGTGACAGTAATGTCATCTAATGCCCCTACAGGTTTAACTGTGCTCCTATCAACCAACTCCAAAATGGTAGGAGTAGGTTTGAGGAGATTGTACAATTGAAGTTTCTGCATGGTGGTCAAGGACATGACATTAATCATAGCCCCCAGGTCAACTAGAGTGTTTCCTATTGGAATCTCATTAATGCAAATGGTCACCACTGGGTTCCCAGGATTTCCAAATTTTGGAGGTAAGGGATAGTCTGAAATATAATTGGACAGGTGGCCTATAACATGTATTGTGGGTGGATCTTTTTGTTTTCGACCAGGTTTCTTCAAGCATAATTCCCTTACCATTTTTTAATAAATAGGAACATCTCTAATGGCCTGAAGTAATGGAATCTTAATACAAATATTTTTCAACTCATTTTCCAAATCAAACTGTGGATGAACCACAGGATTATCTATTAATAACCTCTCTGGATAAGGGGGGTTGTTATTCAATTGTGGATGGGCAGATGATTGGGAATTTTGAGTTCCAAGCACTTGAGTGTTTTCTGAAGCAATCTGCACTTCTTCTTCCTCTGGAATTTCTTCAGTAATTTCTTTTCCAGACTCTTCTTGAATAATCACTGCTGGAGGAGTTTTATTTAATGTTTTCCCAGACCTTAATTGTATTTCTTGTATAGGAGCTGAATGGATCATGTGAGTTAGGGCCATTTGTATTTCAGCATTATGAAGAGGCTGGGATGGTCTGTTGTTAGGGTTTGGGATAGGTTGAGCTGGCAACAACGTGGGTCGAGGTGGGTTTGGATTTTGATACTGTTGTGGAACTGGGGGTATAGGAGGAAGTGCAGGTGGGGTAATAGCTGTTGCATATTTGGGGGCATTGGACAGTAACTAGGAGGGGTATGTAATGGGGCTATTGGTTGTGTTCCTCCATAGGACTGTCCTTGTGGTCCCCCATATGACTGTCCTCGCCAGCCTTGCTGCCATGGTTGAGTTTGAGTAGGTTGAGAAGGCCAATTCTGCCACATTTGTGGACTCCATGGCTGCTGAGATTGCTGCATGGGATAGTAATATGCAGGATTTGGAAAAACACGTTCTGGGTACATGTTTTGGGGTCTAGGCTGCCAGGGCCTTTTTGATGCATATGATGGATCCATAGGTTCACTATTAAGCTTGTAAAAAGCTTGCAATTCTGGTAATGAAGGGAAATTGCCAGTAGGATGTTTATTGGAACAAAGAGCACAGAATGAAATAATATTAAGAGGGCACTCTTTCAAAGGGTGTCCTTTTCTACATTTAGGGCAGAATATGTGTAGTGCTGCTATGTCCTCTTCCTCTTGCCGTTTCTTTGTTTTCAATGCATCAAATTGGGAACTCAAGGTGCCTAAAATGTCAGTTTCAAAATTTTCTAACAAGTTCCCCAATTCAATTCTTGTGATCCCACTAGTTCTTGCTGTCCTAGAAATGCGGGAAGGACCTTCCCTTGTGCTTTTTCTAGCCTTGGCTCTACTTCTAGAATATTTTCTACATAGTTCAATAATCTCCTCAAAGGATTTATGAGATACATCACTTGATGCCATGAGGTTGAGGATTTCCACATATTCCTCCAGAATCCCTTTTAGAAAAAGAGTTCTGACTGCATCTTCTTGTAGAGTATTATACTTGGAATTCTGTAATACAAAGCTGAAGCGTTCTAGAAAATCCTCAAAACTCTCTTCTTCATGCTGTTGCATTTTAAAGATATCGTTTTGAGAGTCTCTAGGTCCACAGTAGTCTCGGTATTTTTTAAGGAAAGCACTCTTCATCTCTTCCCAAGTTCGAATGGTGGATTCCCCCAGACCCATAAACCATCTAAGTGTAGAATCTTTAAGGGTGGCTGGAAATAGTTTTAACTTTTGTGCATCATGGAGATAATTATAAATTCTACATAGGATGTCAAATTCAAATAGAAAGGTATCCGGATCTTCAGTACTTTTCCCGTAAAAGGTAGGTAATGAAGATGCTGGGATATTTTTCATATTGACATATCGTGCAAGATCCAAAATGGGGAAGCCAAAAGTTGTTTCATTTCGTCCTTCGTGTTCTCCCTCCCATTCCATATGGTGTTCAGTTTCCTGATCACTCATAACAAGAGGATTCCTAAACCAATTGACACCTAACCTATCTCTTCTTGGGGATGGGATAAAATCCCAACGTTTTGGCCTAGGCCAAGATTGAAGATTGGAAGGATCTGTGGTAGATTCCACTTGAGAAACCACCAAATTCTGAGTATGTCCGAAAAGGAAATTCACTCTTTCTATGTTCACTGTGTCAACTAAATTGGAATCTTCCTTTGTTGGTGAAGCTTGTTGGGTCTGTGGAATCTCCACTGAGTGTAGCTGTTCACTGAGTATAACCTCAGTTCCCTTTGGTCTGGTTCCTAATTCCACTGATTTTTGAGTGTTGCTGCTTTCTATCTCATTACCGGTATTCCTATTCCTAGGGTTAGTGAAGGGTGGGGTTTTGTTTCTGAAAAAGATCGAAATGAATTTTAATGTATCTACCCTTACTATCTCTGGGTCTCATCAAAACAATTACTAAAAATAACAAGACTTCTAATCAAATAAATCAAAATACCTACGCTACAGATGGGCTTGAAGGAACCTGTTATAACATATGCGCAGGTTCTTACCTCTCGTCTTACCGCCCCTTCTCCTCCAATCTGCAAAATCTAATCATACCAAAAGGAAACAGTCATCAAATTAGTAGAAAACAAAACTGATAAAAAAAATGTCTAAATGTATCTATTGCTGCTATCGCTATATTTTTTCTAAGTAACAAAACAAAACAATCACACACCTATGCTACAGGTGGGTTTGAAGGAACCTGTTATAACATATGCGTAGGTTCTTACCTCTCGTCTTACCATCCCTTCTCCTCCAATCTACAACAACTAGTCACACCTAAAAAATGCTGTGAAAAATGAGCAAGATACCAGCTTACCTTGGAGCAACTCCCCGGTAACGACGCCAAAATGTTGGGTAACATTATTGTTATTTAATTTACCTTAATTTAATTGTCAACCAGGACACGTAAAATTTGAGTCACTACACCATATGTGCAGGGCAAAGTGGTTTCAATGCTCATACCTAGGGTAATTTTAATTTGCTTAAAGGCAAAGAACAGAATGTAATCTATGGAATTACTACTCCATTGAACAATCAATACCAAGAGTCATTAGGTTTAACCTAAGGAAAGGAAATCAGCTTACTGAGCCCTATTTTACAATCTACAAAACTGTCAAATTCAATAAAATCTATAGTAATCTCAACATATGCTAATTATTGATCTATTCTTTAAAAAAATAAACCAAGCAAGTAAATAAATTATTAGAGAAAACCCTACTTTCAAGCTTGCCTACAAAATGAATACGTTGGATCAATCTTAATGGTCTTCTACCTGTTTGTCATTACATCTAAATCTGCACTCATCAACCCTAAAGAGTCTTATGCTAACATGGTAACTCTTCTTAACCCTAATTCATACAAACATTTACCATTCACAAGCAAATACTAGAATGAAATTTGTCTTTATGCTAACAGCAAATACACTCTACTTGTGTTCTATGCTCACACAAATATATTGGAACTATTCAGAAAATACGCACTTCACTCTCATTTGCATGTCCTACAAGACTGATATTCAAACCCTAGGAAACAATGTTGTCACCTAGTAGTGAACTGTGATTCTTTTCCTTAATTTCGTTCAAGATCGTGAAATAAACAAAAGCATAACTCCAATCCCCATATATCGAATTCGAAATGCTATCTGGAAAACCCTAGAAATTCTACAAACTAAAATCTCCAAAACCTCTGTGAATTCAATAAATACCACAAGTTCTTTCAAATTCTTTAAGAACAACACAATACAATCCTTTAAAATACTCCACAGCCTTGTAAACTCTATAACCTAAAAGGATTCTAAAAAAGGATTGTAACCATCCAATAATCGGTATCATGCTGGAAGTAAAAGAAGTCTAAAATTCAAATCCACTCTCACTCCTCTGCTAAATTGATCCTACAAGCCAAACTGAATACAATCAAACTCATCACACATATTGTATTGACATCGACTAGTTTCATGTAAGCACAAATCTCATCCTCAAATCACAAGTGAATAAAACTATTGGCATACATTCACGAAAACAGTCTCAAAATATGTAATATAACTTTACCTACAACAAAAGGAAACAATGATATACACAGATGATCAGAGTTGAAGGTGGGCCCTACCTTCAATGCCTACAAGTCTAAAATTAAAACCTTAAGAAGATAAACGCAGCTGTTGATCTATTAATAAAAAGCAGAATTTACAGTAACTTTTCTCCTCCTTCTTTAGGGTTTCAGAGTTACATTTTTATACTTGAAATACAAAATGAATCGACCTTTAAGCAAGGACCGACCTCATCCTAACAAATCTACCCTATCCCAATCAATAACGCATACATGAAACAAAAGATTGGATTCGAACTTCCTGGAATCCATATATTGCTGAAGATTGAGGGCAACGATTCCTTGAGTGAATGACAGCTACAACACAGCAATGGGTAACCTCATCTGCATCCTGGAAGCGATTGGAAATCAAACAAGGCATCATCTTTGGCAATAAAATCCCCCAAATCTCAGCTTCATTCAACATATATTCGTTTAAGCATTGAGACAAGCGTTGGGTCGAACAACCAAAAGACCACTACGTGAACAATGAAGACTTATCAATTGACCACTCTTTTAAATAAAAAATAAAGTTTTATTGTATGAATTAAAACCAAACAAAATGATAAATAAACAATGAAAAATATCAAAAAGTCACCTGCTAAAGCACCTTGCAATGTATCTCTTGAAAAGGCATATCCAAGCATAAAACATAACTAGATAAAGCTGAATAATACTTGATTTCATGGAAATTTTAACTAGAAAATATAGTGCTGAACAAGCAAAATAGGAGGCCATCAATTACAAGTTTCTCAATCAGACAAAGGGATCTTCATCACTCAAACCAAGTACATTAAAGACATGCTTAAGAAGTTTATTTTGGAAGATTCTAAGCATGCTGTTACACCTATGGTCACTGGTTGTAAGTTACACAAGGACGATGAGTCGTTGGAAGTAGATCATACCATGTATATATCTATGATAGGAATCCTGCTATATGCAGACATGAATAAGACCGATTATGATGCAAGCTATAGGATTGGTTGCTATATTCCAATCAAATTCCAAAGAAACACATGTGATAGCAGTGAAAATAATTCTCAGATATTTGAAAGGTACTATAGAGTATGGTTTATGGAACCTAAGAGGTCAAGAATTCACTTTAAAAGCATTCACTGATGCAGATTGGATAAGAAGTGTTGATGACCGAAAGACTACCAGTGGAGAAACATTCTACTTGGGAGATTATTTGGTATCATGGATAAGAAAGAAACAATCCTCCATTGTACTATCTACAACAAAACCTGAATACTTTGCTGATGTATCATGTTGCACTTAAGTCATTTGGATGAAACATACATTGGAATACTTACTTGTAAAGTATGAGAATCCAATACTAATAAATTATGACAATACCAGTGCCATAAACATATGCAAAAACCCTTTTATGCACTCCAAGACAAAGCACATCCCTATAAAATATCACTTTTTTGGGGATCAAGTATCATAGAAGGTGGTGAAACTGGAATATGTTGATACAAGGAAAAAAATAGCCTATATATTCACTAAGCTACTACCCAAAGAAGCATTTGAGCATCTTAGACAAAAATTGGGAGTAATCTCCCTAAAATAGATATAAAAAAGAAAAAGAAAAATGAAAAAAATGCATTATGTT
Source organism: Pseudotsuga menziesii (assembly GCA_001517045.1). Taxonomy (NCBI): domain Eukaryota; kingdom Viridiplantae; phylum Streptophyta; class Pinopsida; order Pinales; family Pinaceae; genus Pseudotsuga; species Pseudotsuga menziesii. The sequence continues at coordinate 39,499 of LPNX010665014.1, read as the reverse complement.
AGGGCGAGACATGTTGACAGGGGGAGATGTCAAAAGGAGTCCTTTGTCGTTAATGTCAAATGGGCAGAAAATTTAAGAGCTGTTTCCATCAATGCCAAAGGGGGAGAATGTTGAGTATGGTTTCCATTGACGTCAAAGGAGTTCATTATTGAAAAAGGAAATGACATGACATGTATGATGGCGTGACATGTGTGATGAGGTTGAAAATTCATATGATGATTTTCTAGTGCTATTACGAAGTCATTTTTACAATTTGACACCATCTGTAAAAGTATGGCAACTTGCTGAAACTCTGAAAATTGACTAAGTATAGGAAAATAAGAGTTCATTAATGAAAAAGGAATAACAAAGGAAGTGATGAAATGGCATGTGGAATGTGTGATGATGTTGCAAAGTCATATGATGGTGTTCTAGTCCTCTCATGAAGTCACTGCTACAATTTTACTTCATTATGTAAAAGTATGGCAACTTGCTGAAACTCTAAAAATTTGACTAAGTATAAATTCTTCTTAATCTTCCTAAGGGGCCTCTATAAAATGCCGGCCATATTTTGTAGGATATTGATAAAAATTATATGAGACCATCCAGGTTTATCTTTTTGATGTGTGCATATGACCATGGTATAAGTTCCCCTAAAATGTGCTTGAAGAAAAAGTTAAAGGTCTGCCAAAAAGAGGTTTTAGACCATTTTGGGAAATTTGCTGAAAATTGACAAAGTATTGAAAAATCGGTCTAAGTTTTCATAGTAAAATGTCCACCATGTTTTGTAGGAAAATGATAAAAATAATTTGATACCATCGAGATGTAGCTTATTGATGTGTGCATCTAGCCATGGTCTTATTTATCCTAAAAGGTGCTTGAAGACAAAGTCATAGGTTTGCCAAAACAAGGTTTCAGGCTGTTTTTCATTAGTTCATGAAAATGCACGTTTTCATAATGAAGAGATGCATTGGTGAAAAGGTTTTAATGAAGGGACACAATGATAAAAGACGTATTTAAACAAAAGTTCAAGGTGGAATAAAAATATGTCTCAACAATCCATATCAATGTAACAACAATAGAAGACTGAGACCAATGAAGTGAAGAATAATCAGTAACACAATTGAAGAAAAAGATCAAATTAGGGAAGTAGGGTGGTGCTAGGGAAGGCTGCAAGCCTTCAAGGGGGTTGTAGCCTCATTCTAGTAGTGGTTGGAAAACATTGCATTGTAGCACCCTTGTCTATTGGAGCAAGCAGAAACCAGGGTGTTGTAGCATCCTTGTATGTTGGAGTAGGCAAAAACCAGGGTGTTGTAACATCCTTCAGTTGCAGCTGAAAAAAAGGGGATTGGTGTCTCCAAAAAGTTGTAGCTTTCAAAAACAATTGTAAATATAAATTTTCAGTTATAGAAAGTGTTTGTGGTTTTCCCAATTAGGATTCCACGATAAGTGTTGTGTTATAGCCAACAGCTAATTAACAATTGACATGGGGATGGGAGATCCCATGCCTCTCTAAGCATGCACAGATAAAATGATAACAAAGTCTCCTTCATCTACAATAGCCTAAGGGTAGACTAAGGGTGAATCCCAATCAAAGGAAGAAATATGAGGGGTTGGTGGGCGTTCATTCAAAGCAAAGTTAGTTCCCCCTTGTCTAGAAAATTTTGAACTCATAGTGTAGAAAACATGACTAGTAGACAACTCACTATACAACGAAGAGTGGGATAGATCGAATATTGGATTGATTCAACCACTTGATCTGGGTCACTCTCTGTAGGAAGAGTTGGATTGACCAAATATTGCATTGGTTCAACAACTTAATGAAGGTCACTCTCTATAGGAAGAGTGGTATTGACCAAAGATTGCATTAGTTCAACCACTTGAACAATGGAAGGTTGAATAAGTTGTTGGGAAATAACAAATTGTTTAGGAGAAGAATATCATCGAGACTCGGACCACACTCTTTATACTTCTGCAATACCGGAGCATAGATGGGTAAGGTGATCTCCCTCACAAATATTACAATGGAACTTAATCTTGCATCCTGTACACTTGGTATTCCCAATAGTTTCAACATGAATTACAGTGGTTGACTGTTTCCCCCCAGCATCACCTCTAGAGGCTGGGTGGTTTCCTGCTTCATTGATAGAAGAGGTTGGGTGGATGGGTCCAACATGACTTACAGAGGATGGTTTTTTTTCCCTAGCATGACATCCAGACGCTAGCTAGTTTCCCCTAGCGTGAACTAGAGAGGCCGTGTGATCGGTTCCAACATGATTTGTAGGGGTTGGTTGTTTTCCCACAGCATGTCAACCTCCAGAGGTTGGTTGGTTCCCCCAGCATGAACTCTAGAGGCTGTGTGACCGGTTCCAACATGACTTATAGAGTTTGGATGAAAATCCCTAGCATGACCTCTAGAGGTTGGGTGACTTCCCACTTGCTTTCATGTCTTCTTCCTATTCTTCCTCATTTTAATCCCTTTAGACTACAGGTTACTAGTATCAAAACTTTCACCACATATGGTGGAAGGAGGGGGAGAGGTTACTACTGTTGAAGGGTAGACATTTTTTTTATGCCCTTAATATAAGGTGCTTGCTTGAGAAGAATCATGAGCATTCAACAAAGTTGGAGTGGAAAACAACCAAATGGTAGCCCAAGGGTGATTCAGAGTGGCCATCAAAGGAACACCAACATCCCCCCCCAAAAGGGAAATAAAAATAATCCCCCTTCATGGGGGTCTCTTGGTTGGTTCCCACATGGATAATAACCATAGTTTCTGAATCAACAAGAAAGAAAAGTATGAGGTTGACTAGCAACCAACAACACAGAGAGCACACCACTAGAACAAAATACTAAGTATCTAGACCAAGGGAATAAAGATACATTCCAAAGGAGAGTCTGGGGAGATGAGGGCCTAGAATTAGCTATTGGAGGGAGAAGGGAAGTTACACGGAGTCCATAATACAATTACTTTGGGGCAAGCATTTGAATCACCAATCACTTTTCCAAAGTGCTGCACGGGGTTTACTCCCACGTTTCCCCTAGGTATAGTGGAATTATCCTTCCATCTTCACCATGTGTAGATTCGTAAATGTCAATATACTAAGGATACCAAAATCACAAAGAAGTTTCAATGGAACAATCATCAATACAATCGATGCACATGAGCAGTGTATCTAAGCCTGAAACTCAAATAACACCAGGAACCACACGGGGACATAAGGAGTTACTGAGTGAATCCCCATATGTGCAACAACTCCAGTGTATGCTCAATCGAGTACTAGAGGGGCATATTCACAAAAAAAATCTCACATGACCTCATGCTTGACTCCTCTGTGAGAGGATATTTCTGGTTCACCTCTTTATAAGGTTGGATTTCTAGAAAGAAAGGACACTATGTTTGAGTTTAGTATTTTTGAGTAGTTTAGATATAACCTTAACCCAGAACACTAGCCTAGACTAGTGTGTGTTGTCCCTAGAAAGAAAACTTACTAATATATTTTAAATTATCAACATTATTTTAAGGGTTGTTGATTACTCAAAAGAGATAGTGGTGATGAGACTAAAGATGTTTTTGACTTGAAATTGGAAACAACATGGAAAACATGAAAGAGGTTCAAAATGCAGAAATTTTACTTCTCTTTTCTTTTCAAAACTAAAAAGGGAGGCCACAACTGAAAGATCTCTTTTTTATTTAAAAAAAACATAGATATGCAATGCACCTAAGCCTAAATACCCTATCCTAAATGCATATAAAGGATAGACTTGTTATTTTTACTTTTTTCTTTCAGAGTGAAAAAGAAAAACAAACTAAAAACAAGTGCATGCATATGATGTAAAACAAAGAAAATGAAATTCTTCTCCATGTCCACAAAATAGACCCTAGATTGCCCTAAAGTTCGATCCTTGCTTGGAATAAAGACTTGCATAAGAGGCCAAGCCAACCCATTTGGCACAAGGAGTTTCACCGACAATACTAAAGAAGACAAAGATCATATGGCTCCTAAGTTCAGGCTATACCTACTAACATAGGATGATCAATACCATACACACCAAGGTCATGCCACACAAGGAGGTCAAGCACACAACAAGATACAAGCCTAGACGCTTAAAAAAAGGTTCTAACACCAAGTTAAGATAAAATATAATTGAAGACACCACTTCCAATTGGTCTTGCACAAAGTAGGGAAAAAATGGATCCTTCAGATTGCAACCAGACCCCCCCAAAAAGGCATAAAAATGAAAAAATCACTAGAAAGGGAAAAACACTAGTGCAGTATAGTGCTAGTAGTGTGTGACACACAAGTTGTACTACTCTACACTTGCATGTACCTTGCAAAAATGCTACTGTGTGGTTTAGTACCAGGATGTGGGTGGTGGAATGTGCAAAAAAGCTGAAAACCACTCCCAAAACAACATGGAAGATGTATGCAATGGATTAAGGATTGTACTTAACATGTAAACCAGACTTATACCTCAAAAGACACTAGAGAAATAGACAAGTAGACCCCAAAGGAGACAAGGATTCTCTCCAGCAGAGTCACCATTTCTAGTGTTAAAGAAAGTGTTCCTATGGATTGGGTGAGGGCACCAATGTACTAGGGGTTCTATAGACAAACATACAAGGTTCTGCAAGTATAAAAAAAGAAAAAGTTCAAGGTTTAGGAGGATGCATACCTTATGAAATGAAGGCTGATCCAAGATTTCCCTTTAGTCCTCCTTTTTCTCTTCCACTAAGGAGCCTACAAAAACACTTTAAACCTTCCTCAAACCAATTTGACCACATGTGAGATATTAATATTCAAAATTACTGAAACCCTAATCTCATAACATCAACATATAATCAAGAACCGATATGTACATACAATGATTTGGAAAGGGAATAATGTCAAGTATTTATTAATCAATGAAATAAGTACAAGATATACCTTCTCATTATTTAAGGCACCTTGTGAAACCTTCAATCTGGATCGCCTGCTTATCTCCTCTAAGATTCTCAATCTCCAAGCTCTACAACAAGGGTAGATGGAAACTAGGGCATAGGTTAGGGGGATGAGAGTCCAAATTTTTGCATCATAACAATAATTAAGGCTAAGTCCCCTTCTTGGTCCCCCCTCTCTCTCTTATATAATATCTGACGTTATCGCCATACCACTGACGGCTAAAGTTGTCAGAAATATGTATTTTTTTTAAATACCACAGAGCTGTCGGATATTCGATGACCACTTCCATAATATTTGACTTTATCGCCATACCACTGATGGATAAATTTTTCGGATACTATATTTAAAAAATACCACAGAGCCATCAGATATTCGATGACCACTTCCATAATATCTGATGCCATCGCCATACCACCGACGGTAAAGTTGTCGGATATCTAACTTCTTACAATGAAAATCCTATGGGATATTCGACCTCCTATACAGTGGAATTTGTCGAATATTCGACGGAAATATTAAAAGAGGAATTGTTGGATATTCGACATGTTCAGTTTACTGTCGGATATCCGTTGAAGTGCAACTAACGTTTAAAAAAGAAGATGATTGTCAGATGGTCGAAAACATGATGTCAAAATTCAAACATCTATACCATCAGATTTTGGATTAAAAAATGCTAGTGTGTGTATCTTGTTGATTATGTGTTTTAATGAATAAGTTAAAAGTGGTTTTAAATTGCTAAAATTTATCAATACTTATTCACCCCCCCCCTCTTAGTATTGCTCAATATTCCAACAAATATGACATGGGAATCCTAGTAGGGCAATAGGTCAGCTGAGCTTGTCCATGGTAGCCCACATACTATTGGTAGTTGGGAATGTTCTGCCCTACTATAGGTTGACCAGGGTTAGGTCCGTCTTGGGGTCCATAAATAGGTTGTGTCCATTGATTTGTGACACCACCTTGGTAAGGTACATACAAAGGGTTATTGTACTGTGCCCCAGTGTAGTACTGGTTACCAACATTAGGCTATTGATGTTGAACCCAAGTAGATGCAGGCTGCTATGAAATAGGAACATAACCACTAGTCAAAAAGATCCTACAACTGAAGGCATAAATATTGAAATATTGTGAAAAGTAGGCGCATATGGATTTCTAGTAGCAAGGGAGGTAGAAGGAAAAGATTGACATCCAACTACATTGGGAAAATTCATGGAAGGCATGAGAGCCCTTATTGATGAAACATTCAAAGCAGGATTCAAGGAAGACTCTGATATTGATGTCAGAATGGTGTGTGTAACAAAGTGTGCACTAAGTCTAGTAACTGTAGGAGTGGGAGGAGTATTATGAACAATTTGAGTAGAAGGAATGTTTAAGGATCTACCGAGGAGACGACTTAGTAGAAGATAAGGAAATTCCTCCTAGGGGTAGGGCTTAACTCCATTGAAGAGAGACTAGTGACACTGGTAGAACCAAACTTAGAAATAGCTTGGCCTAAAATTGTTTCCCAAAATGAAGCAGTTGAACCAAACACAGTAGCAACTGGATCATCTAGGTTATGTAGGTTGAATGTTGACCCTGCTGGAGTATGTACTACAAAAGATGCATTTTGGGAAGAGACTTGTTCCATAATCAATGGCAATGAATAGTCAATGATAGGAACGTTTGCGGGGAGAGAAAACTCTCCCTCTTCTTCCTTCATGGGAAATCCTTCCAATTCTGGAAGGGAACCACTTGTTACATCTAAATTAACATCCATCTCTTTTTCCAAGAGAGATTGGGTTGTAGGGTTTAAAGGATATTCCAGCCATAATCCCTGTATTTGACGGGATCATCTCAAGGGGTGTTCATCCAATGTGATAGGTCAAACTGTTTCTAAAAAATCTCTGACTAAATTAGACAAAACAAGCACTACTCAAACTAAGGCTACAAACAAACATGTGAGAGAAGTGGATTGAAGGTATAGATCCTCACAAGATTTATCAAACCATCAAAACTTGTGATATACTGCATGGTCCAATAGTAGAGCACAACAAGAAGGATTGGGACCATACCCTTACCTGAAAACCCGACTACTTGGACGCTACGTGCATAGTAGCTCCTCGAGTGCTATTCTCAGTGTATTGCGACGAGAAGATGACAAAAAGTCTTTTCTCAGATGGTCACAACACTACAACAAATCACCCTTTTGGGGGCGGTTTTGTCTTGAGGTTTTTTTGCTAACCCCCCGCCTAAAAAAAAGTTTTTAGGTCTTTGGGGGCGGTTCTTAAACCCCTCCCTAAAAACAAGTCCTAATATTCTTACTTTTGGAGGTGGTTCTTAACCCCCCCCCAAAAAAAAGTCATGATAATTTGACTTTTGGGGGCAGTTTTTCAAAAAATGCCCCCCAAAGTCTAGTTCCTTGGAATTTTAAGGGGGGTTTTAGAAAGACCCCCCCCTAAAGGTATTTTTGAAGGCAATTTTTACAACCCCCCCTAAAATTCACAAGAATTAGACTTTTGGGGGCGCTTTTTCAAACACCGCCCTCAAAATTCCAGTTCCCAAAAGTTTTAGGGGGGGGGGGGGGGTTAAAAAGACCCCCCCTAAAGGTGTTTTAAGTTGTTTTAAAGGGTTTATAATTAAAATTTTGAAGGCAGTTTTTATAACCCCCCTCCAAATAAAGTCAGCAGAATTAGACTTTTGGGGGCATTTTTTCAAAAACTGCCCCCAAAAGTCCAGTTCCCAAGACTTTTATGGGGGGGGATGGGGGGTTAGAAAGACCCCCCTAAAGGTGTTTTTGAAGGCAATTTTTAGAAAACCCCCCTCAGAAGTCACGAGAATTAGACTTTTCAGGGCGTGTGTTTTCAAACCACCCTGAAAAGTTCGATTCTCATGACCTTTGGAGGGTTTTTTTTAAAGACCCGCCCTAAAGATATTTTTCAATGAAAGTTTTAAAAATCCCCCTCTAAAAGTCTTAAGAATTGAACTTTTGGAAGCGGTTTGTAAAAATCATCCTCTAGTTTTTAAATTCTTGTGACGTTTAGAGGTGGTTTTAGAAAGACCACCCCTAAATATATGTTTCAAGGCATTTTCTAAAAATCTGTCCTAGTAGTCAAAAGAATTTTACTTTTCGAGGTGGTGTTTTGAAGACCATTACCAGAAGTTCAATTCTCATGACTTTTTTTTTGTGGGGGGGGGGGGGGGGGGGTGGGGTTAGAAAGACTTCCCCTAAATATAATTTTCAAGTATGTTCTCAATATCCACCCTCTTGAAGAGTACTTCAATTTACCAATGATTACCCTATAATTGACTCCTAGTTAACCTCATAATTAACCCATAATTACCCAGTTAACCACTAATAGAACCTAAATGACCCCTACTTGACCACTGATTACCCTAAATAATCCATGCTAACCACTAATTAACCCTTGATAACCTCTAAATTTCCCTACTTATTTAGAAGGAAAACCTCATGGAGAAACCCTAGGGATGCCTCTAAACATTCATAGATATCATATTCCCTAGTAAGCACATCGATGTAGACTAGTGTGCCTCACACACAAGGATTCAAAATGGGCACATTCCACCATGAACCTAAGTAAATAACCAACATCCTGAAAAACCTTGGTTTATCTAATCCTTGGGCTTAAATGGCCCCTACTTACCCATAATTGACCCATAATTACTCCTAGTTAACCCATAATTGACCCCTAATTACCACTAGATAACCCCTAATTGAACACTTATTAACCCCTAATTACCACAACTCATTACCCAATAATTACTACTAAATGAACCTTAGTTACTCGTAATTGACCATAAATTACCCTTAAATGATCACTAATCAACCCTTAATTACCCTTCATTTACCCATAATTACCCATAAACGACCCCTAACTCTAGGTGGGGCCTGAGTCCATCACATATGCCTTACAGAGGGAATTTTTTGGCTTGCAAGTGGGATATGGTGGCCATTTTGGGATGTATAACACCATGTGTTTTTTTACTACTAGGCCATGGTTTGGGATTAAACTCTATGGCCTAAGTTCATATAGTTTCCTCTAGGTTTCATGGGTCATGTGTAGTGCCCTAAACAACCACACATGCCCTACATAGGAAATATTTAACATATGAGTGATATATATTCATCATTTTTAGAATTAACATACCAAGTATGGTTCTGCATGCCCATGCCATGGTTTAGGGATAAAAGGCAAGGCACTAATCCATAAGATATATTTCTATGGGGCTCACATGCCATGGTTTGTCACTTCAAGCATCACACATTCCCATAATACATAATCTTTGGCCTCTGGGTTTGACATGATGGTGATTCAAGGTTTGAAAGGCATGATCTATTTCTTGGGGATAAGGGCATACTTTGCTGCAAAAACCTAGGTTCTAAATCCATGGAATCTTTCTCTAAGCCCTACATGCCATGTGTGGGGCCATAAGCCACAACATAGGCCATGCATAGGAAATATTTGGCATGTGAGTAATATGTGGTGTCAAATTTGTAGGATTAGTACACCAAGGATGGTACTAAAGACCCAAGTCCTGGTACCTGGTGAGGATTCATAATTTTAGTCCATAACATGTGGCTTTCAGGTTCTATATAGGCCATCCATGAGGCCCTAGCCCATGTTTTCCCTATGACATGGATATGGTGAAATTTTTTAGGTTTGTCACATCATGGGTGCTTCTTGGTCACCAATCCATGGTTTGATACCAAAACCCATGTTGTTAAGATAAAAAAATTGTCTATGGGGCTCATGGTCTTTGCATAGTAACCCACATCATTGCATAGGGTCTGTGTAGGGAATCCTTAGCCTACATGTGATATGGCCACCACATTGAGTAGGGGAACACTAGGGATGGATCTTGAGGACCATTCCATGATATAAGGAAAAATCTAAGACCTTATGCTGTCATGGTCCATGTGTAGGGCCCTATGCATTATGACTTTACCTTACAAGTGAGATATGGTAGAGAATGAGATCATTACAAGAGTGGAGTAGAGAATAGATCAATGAGGCACTGAAAAAACATTGCACATGATGAGAAAAAAACATGTGATAAGGTTCTTGTCGGTCGCATGGAGTGGGAACTAATAAAATTTTAAACTACACTCAACAAAGGAGGGATTCAACAATACCACCATTTTGAATTGGTATTTTTGTGGGATTATTCTCTCTTGCACACCCAATTAGGACAATATCTTCTCTAATCTACTCTCTTCCCTTAAGGATATCAACGTATCGTTTATCTTGAACATATTTTCTGATTTGGTAGGAAATTTTGTCAGAGATTCTAGAATAGGGGTGCCAATTAATAAATGCATACAATATCAAACCTCATTTTATGGTCATTTGATATGAAAGGATGCTTATATCACTCATTTACAGATTACCAATTTCCCAAAATATGGAAGCTATAAAATATGTTATGGATTAACTTGAAGGAAGATGTTCTAGATAGAAACAAGAGGGTATTTTGGGTGTAGGTAGAGCGGGGCCTCTATAGTTATATTGAGAAACATTTTGAGTATTATGATGCTTTACATAAGAGAGTGATAGGACAGCTTATGGTATTCAAGCTATGGAAGGTGGCAATGAAGTCCCAATAAAAGACAAATCCTGTTGAAATATTCATTTTTTACTTTTTTTTGGTATATGGAATGCATTATCCTTTTAAGGGCTCCCAACCCTCCCAAATCTCTATATCTCCATTTTGAAAGTGAGGAGAAATGAAGGCAACAATAAGGACTTTGTGAATAACACCAACAAACCTCTCATGTAGAAAGGAGGAACCATTTGTATTGATCTTATGAGCCAACATTGAACTTGTGCATTCGTTATCTCTTTGAACATCTAGAGCTTGCGCCATGGTGACGTGACTAGATAATTATGAAGGAATTATTTTATATGTGGTGTCTAAGAAGTGGGTTTCATCATGGTTTCATCACTTCACAAGATGAGAAAATCGTATTTAGAAATTTTCAAGAAATACACAGTAACATTACTATTATCTAGCACTAATTATGATTTGTTTTTGCATCACATTGAACCTGCGCAACTCCATTTTGTAATTATTGTTAACCCAAAAATTCCCAACATAGCTCTCAATGGCCTGCACTACCCAAGGACACCATCTCACAACACTCATTTCACTCCATAAGACCTTCCATGACCTTCCATTTGACCCCCACACCTCCAAAAGAGCCCAAGGATTAAGAAAAGGGCTAAAAACCCCAAAAAAGAGCCCAAAATAGACCCCCAAGAGCTAAAGCCCTCAAAAAGGGGCTAAAACCTTGAAAGGGTCTAAAGTTAGGGTGAAAGGGGCTAAATCCTTGACCAAGGGCTTAAAACCCTAAAACCCCTTGGAAAAACTATATAAGGAGGGTGGGGGGTCACTCTCAAAACACTCCTCACTTGCCTATTGTTATGTTGCCCGTGGATGCTTTGAGACCTATTGCTCTCAAACCACCCACTCTCCCTCTCCTCCATTTCCATTTCTCCAAGCCATTGCTTCCCAACCAAGAGAGAGGTGCTCCCATGAGCTATGGCATGGTGGCCCATTTCCACCTAAGTGAGGTATAATATCTATTTGTGCTTGTTTTATTTACTTTTATTTGCTAACCTCCATCTCTATTTGTAGGTTTTCATTGACATTGTTTGCAGGTTTAGTAGCTTAGGTTTGTTTTGCAGGTTTTGGAGGCGAAACCCTAACCCACTATGTGCAAAGGGGTTCACAAGGGCTACATTCCCATTTTCTTTCCGTTATTTGCTCTTAGATTTAGTTTACAGTAGCTTCCATTTACTTGTTTTTTCTTAGATTAGTTTAGTTTCAATTCGCAGCTCTGTTTTTTACCATTTATCATTCCATTTTTTATTGTTTTCTAAGGGTAGGAACCTACCCTTGTACCCTATAGGCACAAGGGAGCCATTCTTACCCCTGTAGTGAGGAGAAATTCTGACCACAATTATGATTTTATTCATAAAGTTTGCACTTGCATAGAGCCAGAGGGCTCATTCTTATCATTTCTAAATAGTTCTACTTGATCTCATTGTTAAATAATGCTACTTATTTTTCTTGGATGTATTGAGGTATTCCTTTCTATTAGCAAAGTTACATGCTTTCTCATCGAAATCAGATGTAGTTGCAAGAATATATGGGAATGGTTTGGAAGAACTATATAAAACAGTCAATTTCTCATAGGATCTATGTTGTCATTACTTATGCAGGTTGTTGAAGCAACTCAAAGTCAAAATCATTTGACTATGTTACTAAGGGAAAGATGAATGCAACTTTTGGTTGGATCAATTAGTTTCTATGCTTCAAGAGATGCACTATGTGAGAAGTCCTTGATAGGTATGGATTAGAAGTATGTCTCAGTTCCATAACATTATGATGATGGGGTCTGCAAGAATCATTTTGGTGTTTCTAATCTTAAATTACTTAAAAAACTTGTATGATAGTGGTTGTGTCTTAGCATTTCTCTACGGCTCGCATTAATAGGGTAGAAAACCTTACAATTCACATATGCTCCAATAAGAATATATCCATTTAGATCCAAGGAGGGGAAAATCCAAAAACCCAACCATGAAAATGAACGAGAAAGGGATACACTTTATATAGAGAATGTTGCTCAACTCCCTTTACTATAAAATAATAGTTTCTACTAGTAGATCCACTATTTTCTCAACAAAATTTCTAACAATAAGATGAAGGGGTTAATACCCACTTTTCTCTCCAAAGGAAATTATAATAATCAACAACCACTTAGGGGGGTGGGTGCCATCCAAATATTTGGGGCTCCATCACCAGGGACTTATTTACTGCATGCCATCCTACACATCACTAGGTGGATTAATCTTATGACCTCCTAGAGTCCTAATGTGTCCGAAGGAGATTAAGTGAACCAACTCCTCTAGCGTGACATGCCCATTTACACATTCTTTGCGATTATAATAGTTATCTTCAATATAGAAATATTGACCCATTTACACATTTATCCACCTTGTATTGGATAATTCCAATCTAATTTTCTTGTGTTATTGTTAACATAGTGCTCTTTATGCTTCGATGTTTGGAGTATAATTGTGAGTGGGTTTAACAAATAATAACATTTGTTGCTTTCTTGGAGGGAACATGTTTGAATCACAAGGAGGTAGGGTATTTACACATACACTAACAAGTAATTAATGGCTATGCAAAGGGAGTCCCTTGTCCCACAAATAAGGGGGTTTCATACTTCAATTTGTTATTTTGCTACACTATAATTATTATATTTTACTTTTATTTTCTTAGTGAGAGGTTCAATCTCCACAATTGCTTGATCTAAGTCCTCTGAGTGGCCAACAATTCCTTGCAAGAGGCCACTTAGGAAAACATACTCTTTTAGTAGATCAAGAGTCCTCTTAGTATGTTAAATCCTGATCAACTTACTTAAAAAATATCTAGTGCATTTGAACCCATATGCACATGATTAAATTTGGACTTAAGACATTTTGGAGTTGCAGACAATATCGAAAGATAGATTTATTATTGTGAATGAATATAATTATTGTAATTAAATTGTAAATAATATATATTATTATAAATTATTATTATTACTACAGGATGAATGTGTAAAATTGTATTTGTGTAGATTTCCAATGTTCAAAACCTGGTAAATACAGGTTTACATTCTCTTCTTGCCACAAGCACACTAGTTGTTGATCTACATAGCCATAGAAGGAATAACCATGGTATCCTTTACCTTATTTAAATCTTTTTCCTCCTCATCCAACTTTCCCTGCAATGACCAAATCGTCATTAGCCCCATGAACCCCTGTATGGGCACTTATATTTTATGGCTAAAACACCACTTCCATACTCAATTGCGTCAATTTTTGGAGGTTTGGATGGCATCCACATGGCCTTTCCCAGGTTAGCGTCTTTATCCGGTCATGGGTTCTCTCCAAGTTAGGATTTTTGTCATTAGATATAGACTGAATGAGTGCCTACTTTATTTAAAACATAAATTATTGGCTTTATATTCTATATAAAAGGATGTGGTTGAACTGGTCAACATATAGATACATAATTTTTAAAAAATTTTAGCAGAGGAACCAAAATTTTGAGTTCTATCAATAAAGAAACCATAGAATGCATATTACACTTACTAACTGTTGAGAATATAAGTTGTCATTGATGTCAAAGGGTTTCATGTATGACAAGTTAGAGTTGCGAATGAGATAAATTGATAATCCTCATTCCTATGCTTGAAGATCGTGCGGTGGAGATTAAGGTGGAATATAATCAACGGCTGAAGAAGATTCCGCTGATAAAAGAGCGAGGAGGATAAAAGGTGAGTCAGGCTATGAAATCAGAAATTAATTGCCAAGAAGGAGATCGACATCAATGGATGAGGTTGATCATGGAATCATATCAATGGTTGCCATTTATTTCACAGGGAGAACTAGCGCGGATTAATAAAATCCTGATATGTACAAAATTTGAATAAAATACGCCTTATGATATTTGGGGTCCACCATCAATCTAGATTTGACGATCCTCATGGATTTCGCAGATTCAACTAGCAGGTGAGTTAACATTTTGGATGGGAGTGAAATTTCATTGAGAAATAGTTTACTGACAACATGGACGGTCTAGATCAGTCAAGATAAATTACGAAATCCGATCTTGAGAATATTGATGATAGTGGATGATTTCTACACAAACAAAAGGGGAGATCCACAAATCCACATCTGATTGTAGATCAAAAGTTAGGATTGAATCCTAAAGGAAATGTATGGTGGGGAATGATTTCCGCACAAAGAAGAGGGGAGATCCACAAATCCACATTAGATCGTAGATTGACAAACATGAGTGAATCCGGAAAGAAATCAACAGTTCATAAGAAAAGTGGAAAGCGGAAGGCGAAAAGTGGAAGGCGGAGAATCACAAAAAGACTTTGGGAAATGTCACATTTTTTCATTCCGCATCCTGCGATCCAGAAGATTGATGGTTAGAAAGAAATCTATAAAAGATTGACGGTGCAGAAAGATTAGTGCGGAAAGCGAAAGGCAAAGATTTGTAAAAGAAACATTTGAGTTTTTGAGAACCATCATTCTGCATCCTGTGATCCGGAAGATCGACGGTTAGAAAGACATCCATAAAATATCGATGGTGCAAAAATATTAGTGTAGAAAGCAGAAGGTGGAGAATTGCGAAAGTAATGTTTGATTTTTTGAGAACCTGCATTACGCAACTCGCGATCTAGAAGATCGACATTCAGAAGACATCTGTAAAAAATCAAGGGTGAAGAAATATTGGTTCGAAAAGTGAAAATCACGAAATGATATTTGGAGAAAGTCACATATCCGATATCCGATTTCCAACATAGATCGACGGTCAAGAAAAGATTGAAGGAGATCAACGGTGCATAACGATTAAGGTGGAAAGCTAAGAGCGGAAAGACATTTTGAGAAATGTCATAGTTAGGAAATATGCATACCACATCCTATATTAGATATACGGTCAGGAAGAATCCTGATTAAAAATCAACGACTCAGGATAATTGCGGAAATGGAGAATGTGGAAGGTCATGACTGGAAGATTAAACACCAAATCAATTAACAGGGAATTAGCTTAGTTGTTTTGAAGAGGCACGATCGAATAATGAAATGGAGCAATGGTGAAGAGATGTGTTTGCAGGAAGTGTGAAGGTATTTATTAACAGAAAAATTGAAGGAAATAACTTGTCTTTGTGATTATGAATGATAGAGTCAAAGAAGTGAATAACAGACTGATAAAAACCAGTCAAGGGTGGTAGGGTGTCGCTAGGGCAGACTATAAGTCTGCAAAGGGTGTTGTGGCATCCTTATCTATTGTAGCAAGAAGAAACCCAGGGTCATGAAGCATCCTTGTTTGTTGGAGCAGGCAGAAACCCAAAGTGTTGGAGCATCCTTGTTTGTTGTAGCAAGCAGAAACACAGGGTGTTGTTGCATTTAATTTTGTGGTATCAGATAAATTTCTTTTGTAGATTCATCTTTTTAATGAGTTTGAATTGGTGGTTTTCTCTTTGAAGTTTCCACGATAAATTTGTTTCTTAACCTGTTTGATTCATTTTTTGTTCTTATTTTAAAATAAAAATGCAATACTGATTCACCCCATGACTCTCAGTATTGTGGGATAATCCAACAATTGGTATCAGAGCAGGTTCATCAACAAGAAGGTTTAGCCACTAACAAACCTCCACTATTCATAGGTGAAAACTATGCATACTGGAGTGTGAGAATGAAGTGCCATTTGATGTCCCTTGGATGGAAGGTTTGGGTAGCAACTGAAGAGGAGTATAGAATAGAAGACCAATCACCTACACATAGTGTGGAACTAGCCCAATATGAAGGTAATGCCAAAGCCCTAAATGCAATCCTAAGTGGATTGAAAAACTCTGTATTTAGAAAAGTTATGCGATGCAAGACTGCCAAACAAGCATGGGATAAGTTAAAAATGATCTATGAATGGGCATCTAAAGTCAAAGAATCCAAGCTCCATACATACAAAGGGTAGTTTGAGAGCCTTAAAATGAAATAAGAAGAAAACATTGGGGAATACCTTCTAATAGTATATTAGGTTCTCATTGCTATTAGAGGTCGTGGAGGAAAATTAAAAGAAAGAGAAGTGGTTAGCAAGGTACTAAGATCGTTGCCAATGAACTATGACTCAAAAGTATCCACCTTAGAAGAACAAGATGATATTGACCTTGTGACAGTAGGTGAACTACATGGAATCCTCACTGCATGATGAGATGAGAACGCGACTAAATGAATCCTCAAGAAAAGAAGCAGCATTTAAAGCCTCATCCAAAAAACAATCAGAGAACCTAGATGATGAAGAAGCTCTTTTTATTATAAAACTTGAGAAAGGTACTGGAAAATATAAAGGAAATTTACACATGAAATGTTTTAACTTTGGAAGAATTGGACATTTTCCTTCAAAATGTACTTACCCTAAACAAGATGATAATGATGAAAGAGAAACTTCAAAGTTTAAAAAGGGTAAAAGAGGAAATAAGAAAAAGTCCTATGAGAAAAAGAAAATTGTATGCACCATGGAAGATAGTGAGGATGCAGATACAAGTGAAGATGAAGAAACTAAATTTCTATTCATGGGTCTAGATACCGAAGCTTCAAATAGTGACTCATATGTACAGGGAGAAATATACTTAAGAGCTAAACTTGTTAGCGCTCTTGAAGAACTTGAGAAATGCAGAAAAAAGAACAAATAGTCAAGTCATACCATTAGTGAATTGGAAGCTAAACTTCTAGATGCCAAAATAATTGAGGAGGACCTAAACCTACTACTCAAAAGAAGAATACAAGAATCTGGGAGACTTGAAGAAGAGATCATACAATTCAAGAAAAAGCTTGATGACGGATCTATCAAATCAAAGTTTGAGAATAGCTCAAGGATTATAGATGACATCCTGAATAGCCAAACATCATAAAGTGATATGTCTGGTTTGAGTTTTAACAAAGAAAAGAAACCAACAATCTTCTTTTTCACTAATCAAGGAGGAAACAGGAAACGTTATGCTGAAGCACTAAAGAGTCCAGTTAAAAAGGAAGAGAGCAAGAAATCTTCCCTAAACTCTCAAGATAAAAACATAAATAATATGGTGCCTATAAGACCAAATAGATATATGCAGATCTTTTTAGGTCACTTTTACTCTTGTAATAACTTTTGTCATAAAGCCTTAAATTGTAGAGCTAATGGGAAGGTTCTTGAATACAAGAAGAAGTCATCAACTAATAAACCAAAACAAAATCATAACCATTTTACACTTCTTCAAAAATATGACATAGAGTGTTACAAATGTAATAACCATTGACATATGGTAGGAGATTGTAAACTAATGAATCCTACAAGGAATACTGTTGCAATTAAGTCTCAAGACACAAAACAAAAGAAGTACTGGAGGGAATAGGAAGAAAAGGAAAGTTCCATGATTGCTCTATGTGCAACAAAAAATCATAACCTATGACACTTGGACAGTGGGTGTTCAAAACATATGACCGGTGACCCAAACAAATTCATAATACTAAAAGATAATAGGAAAAAGTCACTTTTGGAGACAATTTGTCTTCCAAGATAATTGGCAAAGGAACAGTTGTTGTTAATAACAATATCAAAGCAAAAAATGTATTACTAGTAGAGAATCTCAAGCCCACTATCCTAAGTGTAAGTCAAACATGTGATCAAGGGAACATGTGTATTTTTCACTCAGAGAAATGTTAAATCAGGAAAAAGGGCTCGAGAAGAGTTGTTGGCATGGCGATAAGAAATTCAAACAATGTGTACATCCTAGAAAATGAAAATCATTGTTACTTAAGTATGGTTGACAAAAGGTGGTTATGGCACTAAAGGTTGGGACATTTAAATTTTGACAATCTTGTCAGAATAACTAAGAAGGAAGCTATAAGAGTCTTTCCTAAAATTGTAAAACCTCTTAATTCAGTTTGTAAACATTGTCAACATGGGAAGAAAACTAGATCCAGTTTTAAAACAAAAGAACATATGACCTCACATCCTTTGGAAATAGTGCACACAGATCTCTATGGACCAACAAGAACTAAATGCTTGCAGGGGGGATATTATTTCATGTTGCTGATTTATGATTACACAAGGATGACTTGGGTGACATTTTTCAAAGAAAAATCAAAATCCTTTGAGAAGTTCAAAATATTCAAAGCAATGGTTCAAAATGAGACACATGTGAAAATCAAATGTCTTAGATCTGACAATGGGGGAGAATTTAATTCAAATGAGTTCAATGAGTTTTGTCAGACACATGGAATCAGGAGATAATTTTTCAGTTGTAAAAACTCTTCAGCAGAACGACGTTGTTGAAAGGAAAAATAGAACAGTCCAAGAGACTTCTAGAACAATGCTAAATGAAGCAAAGCTGTCAGATGCATATTGGAAAGAAACAATATACAAAGCTGTGTATATACTCAATAGAGGACAACTCACACTAAATAAGGACAAGACCCCTTAGGAGCTATGGTATGGAAGACCAATCTCAGTCAAATATTTCAAAGTATTTGGCAGTAATTGTTACATTAAAAGGAACGAGGGTGACCTTGGCAAGTTTGACTCTAGGATTGATGAAGGATCATTTCTAGGATATTCATCCACCAAGAAGGAATATAGATGTTACAATAAAAGGTTACACAAGATCGTAGAAAGTGCAGATGATATAAAACCAAGAAAAGAAAGAAGTCACGACAGTGTTGAAAATACAAATAATGAAAAGAAGAGTTGCAAGAGGATGAAATTATTCATGATGAAGAAGAAGGAATAAAAAAAAAAAGATACACAGGAAAGTGAAGAAGACTTCCCAAGACATGTTACAAAAACTCCATCTAGAAGGATACAAAAGAATCATCGAGAAACACATATCATAGGTGATAAAAATGTTGGAGTCAGTACAAGGAGACAACTAACATTTAATGAACAAGCCCTACTCTCAATAGTGGAACCTAAGAACTTCACAGAAGCAAGCAAGAATAATGAATGGGTCAAAGCCATGAATGAAGAATTAGATCATATTAAGAAAAACGAGACCTGGAAACTTGTCCCAAGACCTAAAGATAAGAATGCTATAGGGACCAAATTGGTTTTCAAGAACAAATTCAATCATGATGGTCAAGTGATAAGGAACAAGGCAAGATTAGTATGTAAAGGGTATGCTTAGGTAGAAGGGATTGATTTTGAAGAAACTTATGCTCCTGTGGCAAGACTTGAAGCAATCAGAATATTTCTAGCACTCTCATGCCATAAAAATTTAAAGTGTAACAAATGGATGTTAAGTCTGTGTTTTTGAATGGAAAATAGAATAATAGGTTTATATTGAACAACCCGAAGGTTTCCTATTATCAGAAAACGAAGACTATGTTTGCAAACTAAAAAAGGCACTCTATGGTCTTAAACAAGCTCTAAGGGCCTGGTTTTCAAGACTAGACAACTATTTAAAACACCAAGGATTTAAGAGAGGGGTCACTGAAAGTAATCTCTACTTAAAAATCGAATATGAAAATATGGTTATTGTTGTTGTTTATGTAGATGACATCATATTTGGAAGCAATTTACAAACACTAAGTGTAAACTTTGCTTCTGAAATGAACAAGGAAATCGAAATGTCAATGTTGGGTGAAATAACATTCTTCTTGGGGTTGCAAGTTTACCAAACATACAAAGGAATGTTTATCTCTAAAACTAAGTACATTAAAGACATGCTTAAAATATTTAATACAGAAGACTCCAAACATGTTAGTACTCCTATGATCACATGGTGTAAATTAAGCAAGGACGATGAATATCTGGAAGTGGATCATACCATGTACAGATCCATGATAGGAAACCTGTTGTATGTGACAGCTACAAGACTAGATGTGAGGCAAGTTGTAGGTTTGGTTGCTAGGTTCCAGTCACACCCCAAAGACACAAATGTAATTGCAGTAAAAGGAATTTTCAAATATTTGAAAGGTACTATGGAGTATGGGTTATGGTACCCAAAGAGTCAAGACTTTATTTTAAAAGCATTTACTGATGCAGATTGGGTAGGAAGTGTTGTTGATCGAAAAAGTACCAGTGGAGAAGCAATATTCTTAGGAAATTATTTGGTTTCATGGTTAAGTAAAAAACAATCTTCCATTTCACTCTCCACAGTAGAGGCTGAGTATATTACTGCTTCATCATGTTGCACCTAGGTCATTTGGATGAAGCAGACACTAGAAGACTAACTTGTGAAGTATGAGCACCCAATAATAATAAATTGTGATAATACCAGTGCCATAAACATGTATAAAAAACCTGTCATGCACTCCAAGACAAAACACATACCAATAAAATATCACTTCCTAAGAGAACAAGTATCCCAAAAGGTTGTCAAACTAGAGTATGTTGACACAAAAGAACAGGTTGATGACATTTTCACCAAGCCACTACCTAAGGAAGTATTTTAGCATCTTAGATAGAAGATGGGAGTGATTCCATTTCAAAAGTTGTAGAGGAGGAAGCACAATCTCAGGGGGAGATATGATGACAAGGGGAGTTGTTAGAAAGAAGAAACACATGACATATTCAATGGCATCACATGTTATCCTTTGTCATTGTTGTCAAAGGGGGAGAATGTTTAGATATTTCCATCAATGCCAAAGGGGGAGAATGTTTAGATATTTCCATCAATGCCAAAGGGGAATATTGTTGAGAATATAAGTTTTCATTGATGTCAAAGGGTTCAATGTATGAAAAAGTAATAACCAGTAGATATGGTAGCAGGATGAATTAAGCAATGACACAAATGAAAGTCAGTACTTAGGAATTAAAGATTCTGAGAGTGAGAGAAGATAGAGATCGATTCATCGATCACTGTAAGGATCGTTGATGAACCTGTATGCCTAATTCTGTGAAGGTGTTAATGGTTGATATCGTGGTAAGAGAAAATCCACGACCGTGGTTGAATTTCACAAGTCAGAGTTGCGAATGAGATAAATTGATAATCCTCCTTCATATGCTCGAAGATCATGTGGTGGAGATTAAAGGTGGAATAAGATCAATGGTTGAATAATATTCTACTGATACAAGAGCGAGGAGGATAAAAGGTGATTTGGGCTGTGAAATCAGAAACTAATCACTAAGAAGGAGATCGAGATCAATGGATGAGGTTGACCATGGAAGAGATCAACGGCTACCAGTTATTTCACAGGGAGAACTAGCACAGATTAATAAAATCCTGATGTGCATGAATTTTGAATAAAATCCTCCTTATGATATTTGGGGTCCACCATTGGTCTAGATTTGATGGTCCTCATGGATTTCAAAGATTCAACTAACAGGTGAGTTAACATTCTGGACGGGAGTGAAATTTCATTGAGAAATAATTTACTAACAACATGGACGGTCCAAATCAGTGAAAAGAAATTATGGAAGCCTATCTTGAGAATATCGACGGCAGTGGAAGATTTCCACACAAAGAAAAACGGAGATCCAAAAATCCACATTTGATCATAGATCAACGGTTAGGATTGAATCCATAAGGAAATCTATGGTGGGGAATGATTTTTGCACAAAGAAGAGGGGAGATCCACAAATCCACATTAGATCATAGATCGACGGTTAGGAGTGAACCCATAAAGAAATCAACAGTTCATAAAAAAAGAGAAAAGTGGAAGGCAGAGAACCACGAAAAGACTTTGGGAAATGTCACCGTTCTGCATTATGCATCCCGCGATCCGGAAGATCGACGGTTAGAAAGACATCTATAAAATATCGATGGTGTAGAAAGCGGATGGTGGAGATTTCTGAAAGAAATGTTTGAGTTTTTGAGAATCCGCATTCTGCATCCTGTGATCCTAAAGATCAACAGTCAGAAAGACATCCATAAAAGATCGATGGTGCGGAAAATAGAAGATGGATAATTGTGAAAGAAACGTTTGAGATTTTTGCATTCGGCAACTCACGATCCAGAAGATCGATGGTTAGGAGACATTCGTAAAAAATCAACGATGCAAAAATTTTGGTTCGGAGAGCGGAAATCATGAAATGATATATGGAAAAAGTCACATATCCACTATTAGATTTCCACCTCAGATCGACGGTCACAAAAAGATTGAACAAGATCAACGGTGCATAACCGTTGAGGAAGAAAGATAAGAGCACAAAGACATTTTGAGAAATTTCATAGCTAGGAAATCCACATTCCACATCTTATCTTAGATATATGGTAAGGAAGAAGCCCAATATAAATTTAACGACTCAGAATAATTGTGGAAGGTCGTGACTGGAATATTAAACAATAAATCGATTAACAAGGAATTAGCTTAGTTGTTTTGAAGAGGCACGATCGAAGAATGAAATGGCACAATGGTGAAGAGATGCATCTGTAGGAAGCATGAAGGTATTTATTAACAGAGTAACTGAAGGAAAGAACTTGTATCTATGATTACGATTGATAGAGTCCAAGAAGTGAATAATAGACTGATAAAAACCAGTCTAGGGTGGGAGGGTGGTGCTAGGGTAGACTATAAGTATGTAAAGGGTGTTGTAGCAGGAAAAAACCCAGGGTGTTGAAGCATCCATCTTTGTTGGAGCAGGCAAAAACCCAGGGTGTTGCAGAATCCTTGTCTGTTGTAGCAGGCAGAAACACAGGGTTTTATTGCATCCTTTCTATAGTAGCAGATAAAGAATTTTTGTAGATTCATATTTTTAATGAGTTTGAATTGGTGGTTTTCTCTTTGAAGTTACCATGATAAATTTGTGTCTTCACCTGTTTGATTCATTTTTTATTCTTATTTTAAAAGAAAAATAAAATACTGATTCACTCCCCCTCTCAGTATTATGGGATAATCCAACACTAACTACTTGATGCCTATGATGTCTGCTACTGTCAAGTTTTACAAACTGTCCACACAAAAAAATAACCTCGTAATACATAAAAAACTGAGCCAAATAGGAGAATCCTACCCTTGGAAGAGGGAGTACAAGGTTCTCTCCTTGCACAAATTAATTTTTGAATTAGTTTCGTTTTCTCTTCAATCCTGAATTACCTTCTTTCCCCTTGTAAGGGGAGGAGAAAACTACAAATATTTATTTAATGCTTCAGCATATGTAGGAGATATGAAAGGCGCAGGTGGAACATGGTAAGGAATTTCCTAATATTGGGCTGCCTCTTTTTCCAAAGGTATTTCCCTATATACATCGACTAGAAAAGCCTATTTGGATTCCTAGACTATTTATTCAAATGGGACTTCTTTTGTTCCCTTTTTTGCAATAAACTCTGCAAATCGACTAGATTTTCTGATCCTTAAAGCTATTGGAGCCTTCCTTGGCCAGTATTTCTTGGGTTGTATTTGGGTGTTGTGGGATTGGACCTCTGATTTTTATGTTTGTTGGTCACTGTCTTGAATGGATTCTGCTCCAGATGGATAGCAAGGTTCCAAGAGTTCTTGGAAAGAGGGTGGGAATTCTGATGGGAAATTCTTAGGTGTATCTCATTGCAATTTTATTTTTATTTTTAAATTTAAATCAATTTTTGAAAGGCCATTTTAGAAAACATGCCTTTATCTCTCATGAAAGATGAAAATATTTAATACAAATTTCTATTACAACTCGACATGATTTAATAGTTCATGAGAATTTGTTTTACTTTATGACTCTTCTGGAGGGAATTTTTCTATGAAAACATAGAGCATATATACAAACCAAAGTTATAGAATTCTTCTTTACTTTGACAAGTTGGGTATCCTTCTAATGCCTTCCACATATTGAGAGGAAATTATTCTCCGAATGGCATCCCATGTGAGCCATAAGAGTAGAAAGAAGATATTGAATTTTTTTTTATTAATGTCATGATGAGTCATATAAATTTTCATGTGATGCAGGATTTACATTACATTGACTTATATTTGGTCAAGATGCAGAGAGGAGTATAGAGATGTTTCTACGAAATAACTCACATTGATATAAAAAATGTTGTGGGAAATGGTTTTTTTGTAATCTAGCATTATAGGATCCTTTCATTACCATTAATAGGAAAAAACTACAAGACTTCTGTTGGTTGTCTTCCCTATGGGAAACAAGACTAGCCTGCAATAAACACAAAATATCTCTTTATGCCTGCCCTTAGGGGAAACCAAGATGTAAAATAGAGTTTCAGTGTTTTCAGTGACTATGCTGAGCATATGACTATGCATGTATCACTTTTACAACATAACAAAATAAGTTCTAGCACTAGTCTTACTAAACTCTAACAATCTATGACAATAAATGAAACCAAGAATTAGGACCTAAATCCTATTCTTGCTTGATGTCATCATCTGATGGAATGAAGGATGGAGAACTCAGAGATTGGCCATCTCCAGAATACGGTTTGAGGTTGATTCCCATATCTTCTGCATTTGTGTTAATCTTGTTATTGGTATCCTTTGTCCTTGTTTCCTGATTGTGGAGCTCTTCTTGGAGGGAATCCTACTGTATTTAAATTTTGGCATAAGCTTGCTCTCTCTCGGAAAGGGATTTCCCATTACAGTATGCATTAACTAGTAAAATTCAATGGTACACTGGAATAGAATCTCCTTGGTTGAGGTGTTACCTGGGTCTTTGACCCTATTCTAAAACTAACCAAAATTCTTCTCATTGCTAATGAACCAATGTTCTACATTGGCTTCATCTTCTTCCATTTTAATTTTGTTATGCACCACCTATGGAATTGTTTCTTTGTAATTATTTATTGCTTTGACCACAATCTTCATAGAATTAGTCACATGTGAGCCTTCATGTTCCTTTGTTTGGAATCATTAAACCAGGACTGATATAGGATGCTGATAGACTATGCTGGTTGGAGAGATGGTGCCTTAATGTTGTGTCAACGAGCTTCCACACCACTTCTCTCCCCATGTCTACCCACCGCAGAGTCAAGTTCCTTTTACCATGCAACCTCTGTGTTAAATTGCAAGCCCATTCCATTAAGTCAGGCTTCATCATTTTATTTGTTGGTTTCCAAATATACTGTAGGTCCTTTAGCTCAATCTACATCGTGTGAGTTAATGGCTCCTCTACAATCCTCCTACCCTGCATGTTGGACACTAACAGTAATATAACCTGCCTCTCATTTTGGACCGTCTATTCACTGCCTTCTTCAATAATACCACTGGACATTCAACCACATGGCCAACCACCTTTTCTTCCCTACATTGGCTTGTCTCTGGGGATGACACTCGACATGGAGGAAGTTGCGGGATATGTTTGCATGTGTTTGTTTTTCATATTTTCTTGTGTATTTTTATTTTATTTCACTGAAAATCTATTTTCAAGTGATCCATTCATGTTGTAAGTGATATTTTATATGTGAATTTAAATTAGGTTTCGATCATCCTGACAAGTAGGAGAGGGACAATACTAAGTCGGAATGAATATGACAATTAAGAACAAGATGACTTGTTTCACTAGTACATATGAACCTTTTTCCCATGACAAATCGTTACTATAGAAACACATATCTGTCGGTATAGCAACGTTTAGAAGCCTAATTTTTTGTCACAA
This sequence comes from Pseudotsuga menziesii, assembly GCA_001517045.1. Lineage (NCBI taxonomy): Eukaryota > Viridiplantae > Streptophyta > Pinopsida > Pinales > Pinaceae > Pseudotsuga > Pseudotsuga menziesii. The sequence continues at coordinate 13,508 of LPNX010665014.1, read as the reverse complement.
AATTATCGTCACATTATCCACTCTTCGAATATTCCATTGCTATAGCGACAGAAAATAGATAACATGTGGTGATTGTGGATTTTGATTTAAAAATAAATTAGAGTCGATATAGCGACGTGTATGTTTTGCTATAGCCAGGTCAGTGCATCGCTATAGCGACGGTTTATTGTGGGAAAAATACTAAATCAAATTGCATCATTTTAGTGTTGTTTGGGTGTCACTATAGTGATGGAAGATTGCCACAAAAACAAGGGACTTTTTCATATTATGTCGTGGGAGCAATGAAAGTTTGTCACAAAATCAAGCTTCTATTTCATATTGCGTCAGTTTAGCGACGTACATTAGTCACAATAGTGAAGGAGGTTGGTCGCAATAGCGACGAAAACTCGTCTCTATAGACACGAAAGTATGTTGACACCAAGAAATGCCCAAGTCATTATTTGTTACTATAGCAACAGGCTATTGTCGTTATAAAGATGACAACCTGTCGCTATAGAGACGAGTGTTTGNCAAATATTATATTTCAAATCTAGGCATACCTGCATTCTGGAAAGGACTTACAGTTGTGATGATGGACTTACCTGAAAATTATGCTCCTTCAACTGATTATGGCATAAGTCTTTCTATTATTTGCTGCTTATTCTCCCATGAGGATGGTTAAATTTTCACCCAATCACTGAGAACAAAAATAATTATACTTTCACAAAAATAAATTCTCTTAATAAATAACTAACCAACAGTCTTATTGCAAAGAAAATGCCACTTAAAACCCTTTGCATTGCATATGATTCATTGAAGAGCCACTAATCAAATCACATTTAATGCATCTAAGTAGAGTATTTTGAGAGCTCAAGAAGTTAATTCAACTAGTTCAGGCCAGTATTGTTGGGTTCTATGCCAGCATGTGCTTGGTTCAAACCCCCCTGGATTAGCCACATTAGTTTATGACTCTACATTGATATATTTACCATGGATTCCATCAACAAAGGTGAAAGAATCACTTGGTTTCATTTCGAAAAGGTGAATATGAAAAGGAGTTGAAAAAATATGAACATAACTTACAAGACTGAACTCACTCAGGTGAATATAAAAAAGGGACTGTAAAAAGATGGAAAATATACAAGACTGAACTCACTCGGGTGAACATGAAAAAGGGTGAGAAAAAGATACAAGGTTGAACACAATTAGGTGAACATGGAAAAGGGTGAGAAAAAGATAGAGATTGATCTAAAAAGGTGATTATGAGAAAAAAAAATATAAGACTAGTCTATGTTCATTTAAGGTCAATAAAAAGTGAGTAGGATGACACAGTAAACATGCCATATGAGTAAAACCTTAACTTTGAACTGGAGAAAGAAATCCAACAACAAATGCTTTGCTAAAATAAAATAGGATCCAAGAAGCTTTCCCTATCTACCTAAACATTAAGGTAGTAAGACAATAAATCCCAAATGGAACTAAATCAAGGGGCATTGAAAAAATTCATTTTGGACTACAATATCTCTCCTAAGGGATCAAACAATTGGTGCTTCTCTAAAATAAAACACAATCCATGTATTTTTCCTATCTGGTTAAATATTGGGGTTATGAGAAAACACACCATTTCGAGGTAGAAATAGGGACATGAAACAACTTCTTCTTATTCTTAACTTTCTAGTTCTTTGTTATATTGATCATGTGGCAGATAATGAGCAAAATCGATCCCTAGAAGGTGAAAACAAACCATAGACCGGATGAAAAGATTTATCTTATTTTGTGACAACAAAAAGCACAACGAAGGAAATGTGGGGAACAACAATACTTTGGAATAAAATAAAATGAAAGATTGGTATGATTGGTATATAGGGAATCCCCTCGCGACAAAGCAAATACTATGCAGAGCAATGGACAAGGAAGCCCAATTGAATGTGTGCCCATCACAACAACACCATAAGGTGAAAGTGTGCATGCAACAACCTCTCTCATGGAATACACACCACTCCATTCCTTCAACACTGTACCTTTAATCAATTATAATGTCCTTTATAAGTTAGAACATAATCCACTCAAGTTTCCACTGTTGAAGCCCCAATTAATCCTTTACAGTTCATTTGATGACTCAACTACATGTAAGACATAAGTCCCAGCTTTCTAAATCATCGAAAGGATCTAAATGTGGCAATTTAAGCACTGAAAGAAAGCCTAAAATGCATTATACTTGTGTGGGATCTTAGGAGAACTATTGTTAGAAGCTAACATGTAAAATAGCACCTCTTAGATATTTAAATAAGGACATTCATGTACAAATAAACCAAGAAGATAAACTGACAGTTTTAGGCAGTGAATTAGAGAGGAGAAAACATCTAAACTTCTCTATGTCTCACACAGTCAAAAGACCTGTGTAAATGAGAAGAAAATTTTGGTAGTTTATGATTTACGAAGACCTAAAACTAATGAAGAGTTCAAGAAGGAGATTGACAGTGGGACTTCCCTTGTTGAAGCCAAACTCATAACATAAATATAAAGGATGAAAATGAGAAATTTATGAATCACTGCTAATACTCACCATAGACTTGACATTCTAGAAGTTGAGTAATCAGTCATGACCAATGAGCTTTTGAAGCAATCAAAGGAAGTAATCATAGCATTAATACTTTGACCCTTTCTAGAAATACCTGAAGAGTAGAGGAAGGAAAATTAGTGAAAAACAATGAAAAATAAATGTTACACTCCATATTTGAAAATTCACCAAAAGTTCAGGCTCAAAGGAATTCAATAGGAGAAAATTCAAAATTACTTACCTCAGTAACACCCCATCCTAGTCCTATACTAGGAGTAGAACCTTCTCTGTCTTTCAACTCACTGGAATACACAAGGCACCACTCTAAAGACACAAGATCCATACAAATGTCTAATGCACTTTTCAGCTCATTTGGAGAAAATATGCAAACTCTCAGGTAGATTCAACTCAGTTGTATTTTATAATTATTTTCTCAATTATTCAAGCTCAAAGATGAAACAATGAGACAAGCATGTACGACATAGAAAAACCATACCTCAATATCCTTCATGTCCAGCATGTCCCACAAACAATGAGTTACAATAACCATTAAAGTACTTAAAACAGTAACAGTAATAAGAGTAGCGATCTATATCAGATCTAAGTTGTTAATGAAAGACAACAACACATAACAATAGCATGATATATCAGATTTGAACCAATTATAAACTCAAGATAAGATAACTCAACATAAGATGTTAGGGCACAGTTCCCTTATCCTCAGAAAAAATGCTTATAAACAGTCTTCAAAATCTTAGTGTTAGGTTACTTGCATGAGACTCAACTAGACCAACATACTTGTCAAAGGAGAGAACCCAAAATTGGAAAAGAATGTGAAATAGATCATCCAACCCTCACAAATAAAAAATAGCAGCAGCACAATAATACAGCCAACTTGTAATAAAAAACGACAACAAATTACTCCCAAAAATGTCATATAAGGTAGCAATATGTTGGATGGCACCTAAAGAGGGCTCTTAAGGTGAATGCAAGGGTGCAAGAGGAGTTTCGTTATATGCCCACAAGTGGAGTCGACAAATGCCAGCCATGCCTCAATAAAATCCTCAAGCATCAAATATTCCCGCACTTGAGAGTAAAAATGCCCCATCTAGTTAAAAATGCCCACTGGGGAATAGAGAAATAAAAATTCCCATAGGGAAATAGAGTAAAAATGCCCACAGCTTGTAAAAATTCCTGCAACTAGTTAAATATGCCCACATTTAAGTTTCAGAATACACTTACATCAATTCTACAATTTGGATAATCAGTTGATTTGGGAAAATGTCTGCAGCCTGTTGAGAAATTCCCTGCAACCAGTTTGTAAATACCCGTTGGATTGATAAAATTCCCATGCTACCTTATAAAATGACCACAGGTGTCAAACATATGCATGCATGTACATATGATTGCTCATAGAAATGCAAAAAATGTTGAAAAATGTCCGCAGGAAGCCATAACAATAGATGAACTAGAATGCAGGAATAAGTTAGGTACAATATGTTTGCATAAATCTATAGTTATGAGAGATTACTTTTCATCGATTTCGAAGATATGTGTGAGACAAATTAAATATCTTGAGATGAACAGACCAACAAGGTTTCAGGGGGAGCAATATGGTTAGATAAAGAAAAACAAATAAAGTGAAGCAACATTGTGATGTTTTCATTGATGCATGCTTACCTTTTATGAATTTACTAGATGACTGTTGATACATTCATTATGCGGGAAAAAATGCACAAAGGGTTGAAAAATGCTTGCAGTAAACCATAGAAATAGATGAAGTAAAATGTAGGAATAAATTAGGTACAATATGTTTTCATAAATATACAATTGTGAGATATTACTTTTCATTGATTCTGAAGATATGTGTGAGACAAATTAAATATATTGAGATGAACAGACTAGCAAGGTTTCAGGGTGGGCAGTATACTTAGATAAAGAAAAACAAATAAAGTGAACATTAGAGGAAATTTGGGGTCTAAAATGGGCCTTATATAAAAATGATTCAACAATAAATTCTTGTGAGTTGGAATTCAAGAACCAATAGAATTTAAATAAAATGAGTCAACCATAATGGTTGACTTAACATATTTGTCATTAAAAAACTATACTTTTGTTTGTATTTTCAACATATCTCCATGTTTTTAATCAAATTTCGAGTAGGAGGGCTCATTTGATGAGGAATTTAATTCTGCATCCAATGAGTACCCACACTGCATACTTTTGACGGACCCAGCTACCCCAAAAAATAAGAAATACCTGAAAAAACGTGATGATGATGTCATCATCACGTTTTTTCAGGTATTTCTTGTTTTTTTGGGTAGCTGGGTCCGTCAAAAGTATGCAGTGTGGGTACTCATTTGATGCAGAATTAAATTCTGCATCCAACGAGACCTCCCACTTGAAATTGAATAAAAACACATAGAGATATGTTGAAAATATGAACAAAAAAAGTAGTTTGTTTCTTTCTTCCCCCAAAATTAATAAATTTTACTTTATTATTTTCTTAAGGAGGCCCATTTTAGACCTCAAATTTCCTCTAATGACAACATTGTGATGTTGTCATTGATGCATGCTTACCTTTTATGAATTTACTAGATGATTGTTGATGCATTCATTATGCGGGCATGTCCTTACATGTCACAAGAATTTCAATGATAACGTTAAACACTTGACAGGTACAACTAAAGTAAAGTTGTTATGGGAATCTTGAGCTTATAAATATATTATCCAACTATATTGTACGACCACTTGGATGGAGGATTCCCGTGACAGGTACACTAGTAAAGGAAAAAGGATGTTGATGGCAAAGGATGATGAGATTGCAAAAAGGAATATAAAGGCTTATGACATGGAAAAAAGGACAAGACAGTTTGGACATAAATTCAACGTGAGGGTGGGTTACCTAGCCTTCTCAACTGTATGTGGTCATACGTCTCATGTGTCTCATGCAAAGAGTGGAAGCTCATAATCATCATCATTGGATAAGGAATATCATTTGGTCCTCTCATATTCCTCAGGTTGACTCAAAATGGGGTGGCCAGCCCCTTGAGGATAACCATAGTCCTCGGAAGATGTCACACATATTAAAAAATAAGCTATGCAACAAAAATGAACAAACATTTCACATATAAATTGTAAAAACCACAAATATAGGTATATTAATTATTTTAATCAGCACAGTACTATAAAATAGAGAGTTGCANGGGGGGGGGGGGGGGGGGGGGGTGGATCAGTATTGTTACCTTTTTCACAATTTTACCCACTTTTAAAATAATAAATAACAAACAGAATCAACAAGATACAGAGAACAAAAATCGTGGAAGCCCAATTGGTAAAAACAACAAACACTTTCTATAACTTCAAAATTATATTTTCAATTGGTTTTAATAATTTCAAAAATATCTTATATCTTATACTTATGTCAATACAAAGTACCCAGTTTATGTCAAAAACATATCCTACAGCCCATCATCAAAGGGTTTACAAAAGCAAGCCTCAATTCAGCACTAAAAAGACATTCCATGCAGTCAAAATAAGCACATAATGAGCCTTGAAGGCTTATCCAAGGAAGCACCTAGGGGGTAAAGTAAAAATCCCCCCGAAGTAAGGAATTTATATGCCATGAAAACAACTCATCCAAAGAAGCAGTCAGTAGAGCATAGTCAAAGGCTAAAAAAAACTTGAATCTTTTCTAAGAAAGATGAGTAAGCCACAACATTTATGTTGAATAACATAACTTAAAAGAACAGGATGGTATCGCTCCCAATAGAATCTCCATCCAACGTCTCAATATAGGAGAGTTTTCCCGTCTCAAGAGAAAGTGATTTCTTGGATAAAACATCAACACTCATATTGTGCTCCCTTTAAATGTGTTGAAAGTCTTCTTCATAGTGGATGTATCCCCAGGTATGAAAAATGAATTCCTCCCATACTCATAGCTCCCAAAAACAAAAATAAACCACCCTAGTTCATAATACCTTCATACCTTCACCCACTATTTTGTTTTTTCATGTTGTAGTATGGCCCAACAGGTAAAAACAACAAACACTTTCTATAACTTCAAAACTACATTTTGATTTGGTTTTAATAATTTAAAAATATATTATATCTTATACTTCTATCATTACAAAGTACCCAGTCTATGTCAAAAGTGTATCCTACATCCCATCATCAAAGGATGTACAAAATCAAGACTCAATCCAGCACCAAAAAGACATTCCACGCAGTTAAAAGAAGCACATAATGAGTCCTGAAGGATAATCCAAGAAAGCACCTAGGGGGTAAAGTGAAAATCCCCCCTGAAGTAAGGCATTTATATGTCATGAAAACAACTCATCCAAAGGAGCAGTCAGTAGAGCATAGTCAAAGGCTCAAAAAACTTGAATATTTTCTAAGAAAGATGAGTAAGCCACATCAGTTATGTTGAATAGCATAACTTAAAAGAACATGATCGTATCGCTCCCAATAGACTCTACATCCAACATCTCAATATAGGAGAGTTTTCCCATCTCAAGTGAAAGTGCTTCCTTGGATAAAACATCAACACTCGTATTGTGCTCCCTTTAAATGTGCTGAAAGTATTCTTCATAGTGTATGTATCCCTCGGCATGAAAGTCTTCTTCATAGTGTATGTATCCCTCGGTATGAAAAATAAATCTCTCCCATACTCACAGCTCCCAAAACAAAAAATAAACCACCCTCGTTCACAATACCTTCATACCTTCACCCACTATTTTGATTTTTCATGTTGCAGTATGGCCTTTGACAATGGCATAGGAAATAAGCACCATGAGATGGTCTTTATTAAGCATCCTATGTGTTTCAAACTTCAAAATGGTCACCATATTACACTCACATGACAAATTGTTTTCAAGAAAGGGTCTATTGACGATGATGTTCTCTATGATGATGATGATGGGAATAAAGACAATGATCATGATAATCCTATTGACTACGGAGACAACAAGAATTAATAAACATTAAAACAACAAAAAACAATTAAAAATATTCATCTAACATCCCCCTGCCACGACAACGAAATTTTACGTCTTTCACTTACCTCACCCATGAACTAGGCTCGAGGTTGCAGAGGAGGTTTTTCAATTAACTCACCCATGAAATAGGACCAAGGTTGCAAAGGAGGCAAATCTTGTTCGTTCAATGAACCCATTCCTTGAAACAATTAGAAAGCTAGCTTGTGAGTGTAGAGAAACCCTTAAGCTGCACCAGACACATATCAATTTATTGTTTGACTCAATTCTTATAGTACGAGTTCTTCCTATAGGCCTCTTTTTATTGGGTGGGCATTGAGCTTCAGCTCAATCTTAATGGTATCCCAACTTTGGGGGTTTTTTATCCTCAAGGCTGTCCACCCTCTTCATCTCCAAAATATATGCAGAGGTACATTGGCAGGTTGAGATTGAGACCCATAAGCAAAGGTGAAGGTCACTAAGGCATCAGGAAAAGGAGAGGCTAAGGCAGCTTCAGGACAAGGTGGTTAAAAACCAATAGTAGATCTAGTATAAGTATATGTGTTTCCCACAGAGATGTCTTCGGTAAGTCAACTGCCCGTGATATGTAAGGACATGCCCACATAAGTATGCAAGCACCCACAGATGAAGACTATATGCCCGTGACATGTAAGGACATGCCAGCATAAGGAATGTATCAACAACCATCTAGTAAATTCATAAAAGGTTAGCATACATCAATGACAACATCACAATGTTGATTCACTTTATTTCCTTTTCTTTATCAAACCATATTGCTACCCTATCAACCCTGCTTCTAGGTATAACTCTGAGTTAGTGAAAGCTTTTGAATACATTTCAATCCCGCACTTAATGTACATAATGCCTGCAAGTATTGCATTATGCATGCAAAGCTAAGATAAAATGTCGCCAGCTAGTTAAACATGCCCATATGGTACTAGATAAATGGCCACCAAACTCCAAAATGCATGAAATAGAGGTGGAAATATGCCCGCGGGAAAATCATTGAAATGCCGACAGATCATTGAAATTCCTATGACATGTAAGGACATGCCCGCATAAGTATGAAAGCACCCACACATGAAGACTATATTCCTGTGACATGTAAGGACATTCCTGCATAAGTATGAAAGCACCAACACATGAAGACTATATTCCTATGACATGTAAGGACATGCCCCCATAATGAATGTATTAACAGTCATCTAGTAAATTCATAAAAGTTAAGCATGCATCAATGACAACATCACAATGTTGCTTCACTTTACTTCCTTTTCTTTATCTAACCATATTGAAAATTTTGTGCATTTTTGCGGGCATTTTTCTAGACCTTAGTTCATTTGTTTGAGTCTTGTGGGCATTTTATGTGGTAGTGTGGGCATTTTATTAGTCCAACAGGCATTTTCAAACTGGCTGCATGCATTTCTCAATAGGTTGCGAACATTTTTCCAAATCAACTGCTTATTTAATTTGGAGAATTGATGTAAATGTATTCTGCAACTTAAATGTGGGCATATTTATCTAGATATGGGCATTTTTAGTGCACCTATGATTCCATGATCAAGCATGCAATTGAAATAAATCAAGGACTTATGGAAATTAATCTAGATCTGGGTGGTATTACAATATAGTTGAAGAAGATCTTTATAAGCTCAGGATTCCCATAACAAACTTACTTTAGTTGTACCTGCCAAGTGTTTAACTTTATCATTGAAATTCCTATGACATCTAAGGACATGCCCGCATAATGAATATATGAACATGTTAGGATTATTAATCCTCCCTTGATAAAATTGTCTATTAGATTAATTTAGCCTAACTTAGGATTTTTAATTAATTAATTAAGTCAACTAGTACCATTGGGTCCACATGTACCGGTTACTAGAGTGTGGGGAACACAACTAGAGTCTATCTGCCACTGACTGCATTTTCATGCATCAGATTAAGTGCCTCCTAGGCCAATCCCTACATTTTAGGAGCCACTGGGAGTCCGTACACCAACCTCCTTCAGTTAGTTGGAGTTGGAACTAGTTAAGCTTAGTTAATTTCCAGTTACATTCAGTTAGATCAAAATCGATTCAGTTAGCGCTAGTTATGCATGGCTGCATGTGGATTAGGCGCCTTTGCTCACCTACCACTTCAGTTAGACTAAGTTACCTGTTTATTACTGATTGTGTGAGTTGTTTAGACATTTGGAGTTAGCTATTTGGACTCCGATATTGATTGAGACATCTTGAGTTATCTATTCAGTTAGGTACAGTCAAATCTAGTTGGTATATGTGAATTTCTCCCTAATGGATTCAAATTCTTTCCTTATGTAAACTATTGTAACACCATATTTAATTAATGACAATGATACTACAATTACCTGAGCTATACTCATCTGTTTCTTGTGTCGTTTTCTTTGTTCAGTGTGTATCTTCATTCTCCTTTTATTGCAACAATAATATTTGACTCATTGCTTGAAGATATAAATGGCATAACAATTTTAAAATGGTATTAGAGCCATCTCAGAAAGGATTCATGTTTGTTTCTCTCCATTGAACACCAGAAGCAACTGTGTTTCCATAGAAATCCCCAATAGTGATTTGTTTCCTCTGAATTTATTCAGAGTGGCAGTGCAGGCATGGTAGACCCTAAAAAAGTGTTCATGTCGAGAGGAAAATCATGATTATAATATATTTTGAATGTTTTAGTGTTTTGTAGTGAAAATCTACAGGTGCTACATAGCTTGTGTGAAGATTTGTGTTCTTTCAGTAGGATAATTATGGATTCTTGCGCTTCTACTCCTTGGATCCTTACACCCTTCAATAATATTGATTGGAGGGAAGATATATAGCTGGGCTTGAGCAAGCTTAGCTACTATAGTATAATACTTGGAAGGGAGGTTGAGCCCCATCATCGAGTTGAGAAGAATAGTTTCTGAACCGCTTAGATGAATCTTTTGGTTATCTATGCACTCATATATCCAAAGATCTCCTCTTCCAAATTGAAGGTTTTAGGAAACCCAAAGAATCCTGGGAGAAGCTTGAATACTTGTTTGGTAAACAAGATGAGCTTCGGGGACACCTCTTGGAGAATGAGCTGGTAGCCTTACATCCCAATGATTTTGAAACAATAGAGCAATTCTTTACCAAATTCAAGTTTCTTGCACTTCAATGCAGACAGTGCAGAATAGAAAGAAAGGATGAGCAAAATGTGCTTTCTATTCTCAGCAAACTCGGCCCATAGTATTCTATATTTGTCACAATCTTCCATTCAAAAATGGATTCCTTTCTGGATTGGAAAATTCCTTCACTTGATTCCTTTTTGAGTCCTTAATCAAGGAGAAAGAGAAGTTGATTCGAATGGGAGTCATCAAGACCTCCAAAGATCAACCTCTCATAGTGACAGACTCTTCCAAAGCACAAGCAAAGGAAAATCAAAGAAGAAGGAGCCTAAAGTAGCTGATTCGAAGCCTAAACATAATCAACAGACTTCCGAAGGAGCCTCCAACTCTAAGAAAAAGAAGAAGTTTGAAAAGAAGATGTGTCCCTTTTGTATCAGAGGTTTTTAGCTTGAAAACTCCTGTATGAAGAAGCAAGTATATCAGTTGACTGCTTGCCTCAAACATAATAACATTTCTCTCCCACAAGGAGGAAATAATTCTGATGATGGACATGAAAGGTGCCATTCTTTGAAAGCTGGTCTACCTCGGTCAACAACCTATTTGATTGATTCTGGAGAATCAAACCACTTGGTTGCCTCCAAGGATTTCTTCTCCACTCTCAACATCAAAGAAGGGCCCACTATACACATGGGAGATGATTCCCAAATTCCAGTAGTAGGAAGAGGCACCATCAAAGTCCACCATGGTGTGTTCATAGATGTACTCTATGTTCCTTCTCTTGTAGCTAATCTATTGTCTATATACCGGATGACTCACATTAACTCACCAAAGCAAGCGTTGTTTGGATCTGACTCAGTAGAGATCATAAAAATCTCAATTGGGGAGATTGTAGCAAAAGGAATTACTGATCATGCCTCCATGGAATAAATTTTATTTCACTTCATGCCATTCATAGTTCCAACATCACCACAGCTTCCATTCAAGGCAGATGAAGGTATACACATTCTTTCACTTCCTATTGCATATTTAGTTCTATTTCCTGACATTTCAGATTCAGAATCAGAAGAGGAGGCACACTAGCATGATCCAGACATTGAGCTTGCACCTCAAAGGGATCTAGATCTAGATCCAGCATATACCTCATTTCAGCATCCTAAATGGGCTCATAAACTCATAGAAGTAGCTGGAAATGGTGTTGGGGATCCAAATGACAAGAGAAGAATGAGGTCCTAGTATTAGAAGGAGAGTGTTGCACCGTCCCACACAGATCCACTTCTTCGTGAGAGGTCTTTTATGATGATGGAGTCAGATCCTCAATTATTCAAGGACGATTTCCATGACCCTAGATGGAAGGAAACCATGGATGAGGAGTTTGGTTGACTCCATGACAATAAAACCTGGGAACTTGTCTCCTTAGCTTCAGGAAGGAAGCTTGTTCAGTGCAAATAGATCTACAAGACCAAGATAGCTGTAGATCGAACCACAACCAAGTAAAAGGATTGATTGGTGGTTGAAGGATACTCTCAGGTTCAAGGCTTGGACTACAATGAGACATTCTCTCCAGTAGCTAGAATGGATTCCATCAGGCTTGTCTTGGCTATTGCAACTTCCAAAAGATGGGAGGTACATCATATGGATGTTAAAAGTGCCTTCCTGCATGGAGATCTCAAGGAGGAGATATATATGAAACAACCTAAGGGGTTTATTGATGATCCTTTCTTAGTTTTCAGATGAATGAAATCACTGTATGGACTTAACCAAGCCCCAAGAGCATGGTACTCCAAGATGGATTCCTTCCTCATATCTCAAAAATTTGAAAGGTGCAAATTAGATTGCAATGCCTACATGAAGAAGAAGGATGGGTTCTCTCTTCTAGTTGTATTATATGTGGGTGACTTGCTCATTACTAGCATCTATGCTGCTGGATTGAGTAGCACTAAGTCTTATCTAAACAAAGCATTCACTATGACTAACTTAGGACTGTTAAGACAGTTCATTGTTCTTGAAGTAAGTAAAAAGACTTCAGGAATCATGATCTCACAATCCAGGTATTCATCAGACATGCTTAAGTGATTCCCACATGGAGGATTGCAAGGAAGCCCCCTGCCCCTTTCTATCAGGCATTAGGCTTGAAGAAGGTGGTTCCACACCCTTGGTAGATATCACTCTCTACAGACATCTCATTGGGAGTCTTTTGTATCTTACTCATTCGAGACCAGACATTTTCTATGATGTGAGTGCTACTGCCAGGTACATGCAGGAGCCACATGAGCTGCAATGGAAGGAAGTAAAGAGGATCTTGCACTATGTGCATGGTACAATAGATTATGGGATCCACCATGTAGTAGTAGCACAAATTGATCTCAGAGGATTTACAGACTCAAACTGGGCAGGAGATGGAAATGATAGGAAATCCACCTTGGTTTTTGTACTCATGATTGGATCTGGGCCAATTTGTTGGTCCAGCAAGAAGCACTTGCACTCTCTTCAACAGAAGCATAGTATCAGGGAGCTATGAATGCAATTATTTAGGTAGTATGGCTGCATGACATCTTGACATAGTTCAGGATTCATACTTCATCTACAGTGGATGTTTATTGTGACAACTAGAGTACAATAAAAATTTCCAGTGATCATGTTCAGAAGTAGAGGACAAAGCACATAGAGGTTCACATGCACTACATTCGGGAACTGGTGCATGACAGAACCATCAGATTGCACTAATGTCCTACAGAGGATCAGATTGCAGATATTTTCACCAAGTCTTTTACATAAAAGAGATTTATCCTTCTCAGGTCTCTTCTAGGAATTAAGGTTTGATTCTCAGTTCCTAGCTCTGCTTATTTTGAGGGGGGGGGGGGGTTCC
>LPNX010665012.1:121147-219457 GCA_001517045.1 Pseudotsuga menziesii | reverse complement strand
GCGAGGTTTTGTTAAACCAAACATACCGGACGCTGCTCTAAGCTGATTGTGTGGACAAAACCTCCTTATTGGCTCTGATTCATAAAATCAGGCCAACACACCCCAAGCTGAGTTTCAATCCCAGATTGAATGCTGATCAACCACCTAGTCCCTGACCAAGTCTACCATTCTCCTATAGAATGGAGCTCAATGTTGCTTAGAAATCAACACCTCACACAAGCCCTAGTGATATGTAGTATAAAATATTCAAGTGTACCCTGCAAAAGACTTCAACTTTGCAAAATATACTTGCTTAAGTTTCCAAAATAGTTTATTTCTGCCATTAGACATTTGGGAACAACTAGTACCCTCCAAGATCCACATTTAATTTCTAAGATGTTAAATCAACATTAACCTTCTATACATCAGCTATAATCTATTTCATATTTGTGACAAAAGTTGCTTACCTGTAAGTACATCACTCAAACTAAACAAATTAAATGGTTATTCTTAAGTTTTTTCTGATCGATGCCTTGGTGCCATAAGTCTAGTGGGCATGGAGTGAAAGAATTAAAAGAGAAAGTCCAAATTTCTTGCAAGAGAATTCATTGCAAAGTCATGCAAAAGGCATCGAAGATAGGATGTTCCTTGGATACCTTTTCTATAGTAGAGTTTTGTTTTCAAGGGGTAAAACTTAAATGGTGTGCCTTTTTCTTAATGAGTTATTGGAAACTTGCAAGAATGCACACTCATCAGGAAATAATTTATGTTTGGCTACCTATTGCTTAGTTTTGTAATGTATAAGTGGCTTCCACCATATGAGATAACTCTACAATCAGTCAAATTGGGTGGTCTAGTTGTCTTGCAATATGATCCTTGGAGGCAGGCTATGAAAGGGAACCCAAAATAGTCTTAGTATTTTTAATAGAATGGAATCAACTAGTGGTTTGACCAGATGATTGTGGAAACAAATTTCACACTCATTATCCCACAACACCTGGTCAATTCCCATGCAGATACTTTGTATTTTTAAATGGATTATGACACACTTATGTGTTGCCAAGGGGGGCATATAAGGAAAAGTTAAAAGTGACCACACCTCCTTATTGCTTGACCAAGTAGATCATGGATCAAGAAATCTACTACTAACATAGAGGCATTATTTTTTATGTCCCTAGAAGTATTCCTGTAGCAGAATGTCTCTTCCAACGATCATATTGAGCTATCATTTCCTTCATATTTTGGTGTGTTATATCCTGTAGTAGGTTGTATTTTACCAACAGGCCTTTGAAGTGGAATGACCAGCATGAAAGGCAATTTTCGATGTTTAAAATCATGATTTCATTCAGGATTTTTCACAACAATTGCTAATCAAACCATCAAAATAGACAACTTTTAGTCCATGAAGCCACCGAATAGCGGTGCCGCTAGTGCTACTCGGATGTCACGAATCCAACAGAATTGACAGTTTGTCTATCGTGGACATTCTTTGTGTCTGGAAAGTTGTTGGTTGTTATGTGTATCAAAGGAGGCATATTTACTCTTTGAACACTTATAGGAGTACAAAACCTATTTGAATATACAAAGAATGATTTGATTAAAATACTATAGGAGGAAGTGACAAAAAAAAACAATTGTGTGTCGACAAATAACCATTTGGATGGTAGTGGGAAATCATAGCAAACTTTCATTGGAATCCCATTTCCTTCTGCTCCACATCCACAATGGTATACTATGGCATCAGTGAAAGCTCAGGTAGAACACAAGAAGTTGTCGCTTCAATTTTACTCTCATATCGACTTGGAAATCATGGTTACAATGTATGGAGAAACATGGGAAATGAGATTACAATGATGTAGACAACATATCACACTCCCCATAATAATCAATCCCTTTCTACGTAGCTAAACACTTTTTCTAATTTGGGCCATCAAACTGTTTCTCAGATTTCTCCAACAGGTATGGAGCATGCTACTATGCCTTCCATCTCATAGAAACAACTGGTAATATTGCAACTGAAGCTACTATAAAAAAATGAACAATATTTGCAATAACAGGACCTTCAATTTATGCACAAGAAATGGAAAATGAGTATTCTTCTGGACTCACACCAGCTAATAGAAAAGAACTTCAGATTGAAAAGGCAAGGCTTGTTGCTATGTTGGCGAGGTGCACATTTCTCACCTTTGACTTTGGTTAATTTTCTCAAATTTGAAAAAATATCCTAGATAATTGTTGAATTTTTCTTATAGCAGTAGAAAACCAATTTTCAGATCTGATAATTACTTCCTAATGATTTCAAGCCGTAATTTCATCCGAATTTTATCTTTGAATAATTACACACTGAAATTTTTGAGCTATGTTTCGAATTTGAACTGATCCTTGTGAAATTATAGTTTCTCTCCTATACCCATCCACATCCCATAGATAGAAGGTTTTGTTATTTTTAGAAAACTTGGCCAAGATCAACAACAGGATCATGTCATTGTTCATTGAACAAAGGCCAAGTATAAGGCACTCCATGATTGACATTGAGTTGCTCCACATTTTTAGGTTGATGATCTAGTTTTGTTGCATTTGGATAAGCGGCATTTCAAAATCCATCTCATTGTAAGCCGAATCCCATTTAATATGGTCCTTGCATAATCTCACAACAAATGGGTACCAAGGCCTTCAAGTTCAACTTCTATCTCAATTTTCCATATATGATATGGTCAATGCCAATGAGTTGGAGTTATTTTAGCCACCTCGCCAAGAGGAGTCAAAATTTTAGAGTTCTATCATCCTCTTCATGAAGATACTCTTGTTAATGTTTGCACCATATCCACTAGGAATCATTAAATGGCCACTTACTTGGTGGGCCACAAAGACACTTTGCCCACTCAAACCAAATGGTTTCCTAGTCCATCTTCAACAAAACAAGGTATGATTTCTTCTAAATAGGGAGGCATTGTAGTGTCTTGTTCTTAAAGGATCACTCTTTCAATTTTTTGCATTTTATTAGTATCTGAAAGTCAATTTAGTTCATTAAAGATAGACCGGGTACCTTCCTGTCTGTGGGTGCCCCTTACACATTGGGATGAGAAGGAACTTGCTACTGTTCATTTACATATGTTGTGTCCCTCGTCTCTTTTGTTTAGCATAGAGTAATATTGAAAGTACTTCAGCTCCGTTCCATTTGGACTCTATTCACTGAACACTTCGAAGTGGGCGACCAATAAATCGTTTGAGTAGCTGGGTTGATGATAGTCAGCAACTTAGAGGAATGAGTGGCACTACAACAGAATTAGGAATTGAGGATAATTTTGTTTCTCAGTTATAGAGGGCTCAACCAGTTTATGACACTCAATCATATTAATCCCAGGATACCACCAGATCAGAGGAAAAAGGTGATGCTACTGCCTCACAAGCTGCAGATGTTGGTACTGTAATGATAGAAACTTTACAATCATAGGAAAATGATATACAAATAACCAAGGAACGTAATCAATCCCATGTTGAGGATAATACAATCTATCATCCTTTGTCGACCATTATAAACTCAAAGTTGTGTATTGATCATTTTTACAGTTATAGAGGACTCTATAAGTTAGGTTCCCAAATTCTTAAAGGGTTCTAGCTTAATGGAAGACCGCCTGCCTTACGAGCAGGAGGTTGGTGGTTCGATTCCTCCATGCCCTAATGATATTATAATATCGGTTAAAAACAACTAAATTAGTAAGCAAAAAATAAGAGATAGGTGACCAAACAAAATGACCAAAACTTGTATCTAAAATTACTAAAAACGACTAAATTAGTCACCAAAACATGAGAGACGTGAAACTAGGAATTAAAAAGGATGCAACACGTGGCGCTAATGATGAAGCCAAACATGGCGTTGATATGGTAGCAAAATAAGACGTTACTTTCAATGCAAAACATGGCGCTACATAGGAAGCAAAACATGGTGCAACAATAGAAGAAATATTTGGCGTCAGTTTGGTAGCAAAACACGATGCAAAAAAGGAAGCAAAAACTGGTGCAAATTTGGAAGCGAAAATTGGCACATATTTGGAAGTAAAACATGGTGCAAAATGGGATGCTAAAGTGGTAGCAAAAATGGATGCAATATTGGATGTTAATTTGGATGCTAACATGGTGCTATTAAGGATGCAAATATGGTGCTAACAGGGGTGTCATTTAAGAATCAAAACCGGACACTCGCTAGGAAGCAAAATGGGACATTATTTAGGAAGCAAACCTCGACATTGTTTAGGAAGCAAAGTTGGACGCTATTATGGAAGAAAAACTTGACATTGTTTAGGAAGAAAAGTTGGACGCTATTCTGGAAGCAAAAAAAGACGTTTTTTGAGATGCTTTAAGTTTTGTCCATGACGCATCCCATTTAGCATCTACTTTGACCACTCAATGTAAAAAAAATTACACTAAAAAGGGATGCTAAATGGGATGCTAATTCTAGGATTTGTTGTAGTGTTTATGCTACATCGAAGTCAATTTAATCCTTGAATGTCCATGGAAAGATAGAACAGAGTTGAAATTCTATACAAAATGTGGCATTGGGGAACACAGTCTAGAATATTGCCCCATAATTCTTGATGCACTTAATAAAATAATAAATGTTAATGTCTTGTCATGTGTTCCCAAAAATTATGAGGCTATTATTAAAAATATACAAATTATTACTAGATAAGGCATGAAAATTGGAGGAGATAATGCTCAGATTGAAAAAATGCAAAGAAAGAAAGAATATTATACTAACCCATGGAAGGAAAGGAAAATATTTAATAATGCATCATAAATTTTCACATGACTTGCATCTGAATAAATTAACGAAGAAAGTATAAATAAAATGCTTAATGATTTATTTCACTTATTAGCTAAAGAAGAATCTATTACACAGTTAATCGACTTAATTTAATATATCATAAATCATCTCAAGAGCAATAGACCTGCTAAAAATTTGTGCACACTAAATCAAAGAGATAAAAATGACATTGACCCTCTCATTGACCTAGAAGTTGAAGGGTTTTGTATAAAACAAGTCATCCTCGACTTTGGTTCACAAGGAATATAATGACAAGATTGACGTGGAAAAAAATTGGTCGACCTCAACTATATGAGTCAAGAATTTGTCTCAACTTGGAAGTTCAAGGATTAATTGAACCTATTGGAGTGTGGAAAAATGTTAAGACCTCAATCATGGGAATCAATACAACTATCGGATTTGAAATTATTGACCCTCGGGAAGGATCCAAATCCTTCCTTGCATTAGTCATCTACCATGGGGATAGAAAATGAAAGCATCCCTCTCCTTAGAAAAAGAGAGAATTAAACTAAAGGGAGAAGGAAAAAAAAGTCATTGTACCAATCAATCCATCTCAAGGAAATCCTTGGCCAGAACTTAATGATACCAACAATGACATCTGACAACTATATCAAATAGTCCATAATAATGAAGATACTTTCAAACCAAACAACTATGGAGAACTCCACCTAGGAAAATCTATGTTAGCCGGATATAATTCTAACTCAGATTTATATGATTGGAAAATGGAAAATTACGAAGAAAAAACATGAGAATGTTGGTCAGTCAAAGTTATACCTAGAAAAAAAATACAGAAATTTTGTAACATATCTATGATCCCTAAAATATTCAAGAAAAAAATAAGAGAATACTAGACAATTATTCCAATGAAAAAAGAGTCGACAAAGCTTCCTCCATTGAGATACAAATAAAAAGAATCCCCTGTTGCACATATAGAAGAAGTATCTAAAAATGTCAGTGAACAAGGTAGACTACAAAGTCTAGTTGAAACTTTCAAAGACGAAGCAACAATATGGCGGGGTACACACCAGTCTCGCCTACATACATGGACTACCATTTTAACAAATTTCATTGAACGATTTGGAGGAAATAAGCTTACAACAGAAGTGTAAATACCAAAATTTGGCTAAGGCTAAGATCTAGTCAAACATATTAATACATGTGAAAAAGTATGGATATCGAGATGAACGACTATATCCTCATTTATTCCTAAATACCATAGAATATTTTCCTAATAAATGGTATAAGATCGAGGACCAAAGGAGAAAATTTTATTTGGAATGAACTAAAAGAAAATTTTATCAAGTATTTTTCATTCCCCTCTGAAGAAGAATCTATTAAAGAAGTAGTCGAAGAACTAAAAATATTTATACAGTCGAAAGATAGTACATTGACGATGTCGAACGAACAAACATAGTCGACATGCAATTAAATCTTGACTAAGTCATTAAAACAATCAACTCGACTCGAACTATAAAATGAAAAAACTCTTGGTAAAAGTTTCTATTAGAAAAGGAACCACCTAGTGGTTGGAAAAACTGTTAAGCTTGTGATGAAAGTTGGCTTTGAGAAAAAGTTAGAACTAGAAAAGATAACACCCAATGCTTTTTCTAAAGAATTTACAAACTTTAAAGAAGGTAGTTGGCCCAACAATTAAACAAAAGAAGCAGTATGGATGGATCCAAAATAAAAATAAAAGAAGTCGACATTTCTAACAATGATGGACCGAAAATGGCTAAAACTGAAGACTATTGGTCACAACAAAAAATAGCAGAAATAACTAATATATTAAAATAATAGCAAGATGTATTTACAAGAGATTATAAATATTTGAAAGGATTAGTTCAAGAAATGGGAGAAACAAAAAATATATATAAAATCATATGCCCGACCAGTTAAAAAGCGTCCATATAAATTAGCACATAAGTACAAAGAAATAGTAAAGAAAGAAATCGAAAATATGCTAGTTGCACGAATAATGTATCAAATATACCAATTAGAATGGGAAATTACCATGGTAGTCTATGTGAAGAAGCAATACCGGAAAAGACTAAGAATTTGTGTCGACCTCAAATAGCTCAATTAAGTAACACTGATCGACCCCTTTCTGACGCCTTTCACCAACGAAATCATCAACAAAGTTGCAAGGCATGAATGTTACTCACTTACCGATGGATTTTCAGCATATAACTAAGTTCCTATTGCGAAATAAGATCAACATAAGACAACTTATATGTGAATTTGGAATTTTTTCGTACAAAGTAATTCCATTTGGTCTAAAGAATGCAACAACAATATTCTCTAGAATAGCAGTAAAAGTGTTTCAGGAATACTTATACAAAACAATGCGAATATACTTTGATCACTGAACAATATACTTATTACTCAAATACCACATTCACTACCTTCGACTGAACCTAAAACAATTCCAACATATCCAACTATCTTTGAATATACATAAATGCTTATTCGCCACACCAATTGGTATTCTATTGCCCCATGTTGTCTACAAATAAGGTATTAAAGTTGACTTTTCCAAAATTAAAGTCATTCTTGATCTGAAGCCACCTATAAACCAAAACAAGTTAGAATAATCCTTGTTCATATAGGATATTACAAAAAAATAGTAAAATATTACTCTGACGTGGCCTACCCATTAGAAGAATTATTGAAGGGAAATAAAGACTTGATTTGGTCCCAAGAATGTGCAGAATCATTTGAGCTGTTAAAAAGAAAACTCATCAAATCCCCATTATAAGATTACCAAATTGGTTGATTAAGTTCCATGTCCATATCAACACTTTTGGGACTTCATTCAGTACAATACTCACACAACTAGGAGACGACGAAATGGACTGCCCAAATGCATACGCTAGTACACAAAATAAACAAAGAAGAAAGAAATATTTGACAACAGAACATGAAGCTATAGGAATAATTTTCGCTTTACAAATGTATCAACATTATTTACTAGCTAATGTGTTCATATTTTATACATACCACCAAGCACTCAAGTATCTGGTAAGTAAACTAGTCCATCATGGATTACTATGCAGATGGAATCTTTTGTTCTAGGAATTCAAATTTGAGATAATTGTCTGGCCAGGTAAAAGTAACGTTGGACCTAAACACTTGTCAAGAATATAAGTAGGAGAAGAAGCTATCAGAATCGGCGATGAACTTCTTGTTGCACATCTCTTTAGATTCAATGTCATGTCGATGGAACTCGAAGATATATCACAATTATTGGATCCAGGATAATGCCAAAATGGATGTCTAAAAAGAAAAAGAAAATACTCACAATGAAAGTTGCACCATATACACTAATAAATGGATTTTTATATAAAATTGGATAAAATGAAATGCTTCGATGTTGTTCCCATGAACATGAACAAAAATCCATAATAGACGAAGCACGGAGTGTCACTGCTGGAGGTCACTATCAAGCCAACACGGCAACTAGAAATTTTTACAATCAGGACTATGGTGGACAACACTACATAAAGATTGTAGATATCAAGTAAATAAGTGTGACAGATTTCAAAGGTTAGGATGAACATTACTAAGTAATGAGATTCCTTTAATATCTGACAATACAAGATTAACTTTTGAAATATGGGAAATCAACTTTGTCGGTCCATTTCCAATTCCGAGTCGATAGACTGGAGCAAGATATATTATCATTGTAGTTGAGTATGTAACCAAATGGGATGAATTTGAACCCATTGAAGCATGCTCTAGTGAAGTTGAAACAAATTTTATATACAAAAATATTATCGCAATATTTGGATTCCCTCTCACCCTCATCAGTGACAAAGGCACACACTTCATTAAGAAAACTATTGTTATCCTATTGAAACAATTCATTAAAGAGTACAACTTATCATCCACATTTGAATGTAGCCATTGAAGAATTTAATAAAACTTTTACTAAGGTATTAACAAATTTATGCAGTGTTGAAAAGGAAGAGTGGGATGACATAATACTTGTTATTCTATGGCACTATTGCACAACTTATAAATGGTTGACTAGGAAAACACCCTTCAAATTAGTGTATGGGAAGGAAACATTCATACCTCTACACTTCAGAATATAGGCACCAATAATTGTATACATACTTCATCTTGATCGTGTAAAAGAAGTCGAAGACATAAATTTTGACCTAACTAAGTTAGAGGAACAATGGCATATCACAATTCATCACCAAGAAATACAGAAACGACAACAAAAATATTGGCATAGCTAAAATATAAAAAGGAATATGTATCAGTTGGTGACCTAGTACGTTTATAAAATAGTCAAAGAAAAGAAAAAATAAATAAGATACATACAACTTATCTTAGACCCTATATAGTCAAAGAATTAAATAACAATGGATCAATCTAACTAAAAACACTACAAGGGAATATTTTTAACAAGTGATCAATTGCACAAGAATTAAAATATATTGATCATAGAAGCGACACGACGCCGACTAAATGGACGTATCACCATTTGGTTGAACTTCGTGTCCCGATGTTTGTAAAATTTAATTAGTTGTATATTAGCTAGCTTAGCAATAGTAAGTTAAAAGGAAAAAGTAGTTATAAAAACCAACTTAAACACCAATAATATACAAGAAGATTCTAAAATGTGGACAATGGCATGTATCACAACAACGACAGGCTGCAAATTGGAGAGTGAGAAAAACCGGAATGAAAGGATGGAATATAAATATTTACCCAAGACTAACTCGTGGTGGGAATCCGCCCAATGACAAACTAAGGAGCAGTAGATCCTAGAGAAAACTACTCGACCCACCCAACGAATAACCCACTACAATTGACCTCAACAAGAAAGGTATGAGGATAAATGACCAAGGCATGAGATGAAAAAAAATTCACACATATGAACCAATTGTTTAGCACAAAATACTCATTCAATGCAATCAGCTACCTATAAATATGGCGTATACCATAAACAACCTATACATGAAGCTCTCGAGCAGAGTTAGGAGTTATTTTGCACAAAACTAGAGAAATCACACATAGAATCATAAATACCAGAGTTATCAAACCCTATTGTCTCACCGCATATATTAAAACAAATGGCCCCAAATAAAGTCATTGTAGCCAGATCCATGAAAGCAACAGAGAAAACTTGGCAGGAAGAAGAAGAAGCTACCATGACACCATTAAAATGCCAGTTAACTAGGATTAGAAATGAAAGAATTGAAGAACATCAATGGAAGAGATATTGAAAAGAGCTAAGGGAGTGGGGTATGCGGAATGATAAATGGACACAAAAAAACCATCAAATTAGTTGTAGCTAATATTTGACACTATATGAGTGCACCCCTGTTGGATAATTTTGACAAGTTAAAAGACCTCATAGCCTAGTATATTGTTAATACATACTATTAGTGATATTTTCTCAAATGAACCAGACTTGTATGAGAGTAAGCGGGGTGATTCGGTTTTGACAAACCTCTTCACATATCAAATATCTTGATTAACATCCTAAATCTGAAGTGGGATGTTACAAAGCAAGTGAGCACCTAAAATTTTGATCGTCGGTTCCAAATCCAACGTGGGATTAAATCTCGTGAGTTGGTATTAACTAGCAATTGTACCTAGGGGTGCAATAAAAGAACGTCGTGTTGCAAGCTAAGCAAGGAGATGTGGACATATACAACAAGAAAGACAATTTGAAGTGTTAAATACTATATCGGTAGATACAAGTTTATGTTAACCATACCATATTGAAATCCATAACATTTATGAGTCCATGGGCTAGGCATCTCTGATATTGAAAGAGGAAATCCATAACATTTGGCAGTCTGTGGGCTAGGCGTTTGCTATATTGAAAGACGAAATCCATAACATTTGGCAGTCACTGGGCTAGGCGTCTGTGATATTGAAAGACGACACTCAGCTCAGAGGATCTGAGCCCTCCTCACTCCATTACTAGTCCACTAAGCCACAAGGATCCACAACTAAGGTGTATTACACCAAGGCTGAAGTATATAACCTACTTAAAATGTTTTGTCTTATAGTTAATTTTTACCTAAGTCGAGGATCCCACAGGTCACTACCAATTGTCAAAAAATCTAATTGTCACTACTAACTTGGAACTCTGCTTTGGGACCATGAAAAAGAGTTAGTAGTAGCAGTACAGTGAATGAGAGCAATGACCACACACAGTATAGCAGAAGTACAATGAACACACACAGTAATGCAAATCAAATGAACAAGGCTATTAAATCCAATCATCCCTTGAGGGCACATAAGTGTATAAAGGCATGATGATTGACAAATGGCCTTCCTCAAAATCTTCTTTTCCTTATTCCACATTTGACTTTTATTATTTGACGATAAATGTGACCAATAGCTAAACTCTTAATGATAAAACACTTAAAACATTCTAACATGCTTTACTATGTGTAAAGTCTATGGGATTTTTTTTTTCCTATTTTAAATGAGCTGATGATTTGTTCTGAAGAATATCAATTGATCAAACCCATCACTGTAACTTAACTTTCAACTATTCCTTAATCCTCATGTAAGACAATTGATCTCATTACATCAAAGCATATATCAGTGCAACACAAACCAGAAGGTTGCCTGTCAACCTGCCTTTAACATCCATCTCATTTAATTTAAAACTTAGTTCAGTGCAACACAAGCTAGAAGGTCGCTTATCAACCTGCCTTTAACTGTTTTGTACAATTGAAATCGTAGTATTTTCTACACTTTGCCTTCATTTATCAGAGAATGTGAGGTGTTCTTATTATGAAATGCTGCAGTAAACGAATATGCCGTTATTTATGCAATTCCTAAACAAAAATTAGAGCAAATGAAACTAATGGTTGATGATTCGACTCCCCTATTGATAGCACTTGCCTTCGGACACATAGACAAACTAATGGTGTTTTACCGTTCAAGTTTCCACGCCTTTTGAGGTAGGTGAGCCCAAATTTATCAGGACCACTATGAGCGAAATCCTGGATAGATTTCACGCTGATCAAAAATTCGTAAACGAATCTCCCATGGTGATAATGTGAGGCCTAATAAATATTGAGATAGGCCTGTGCCTTGAAATTAAATAATTTTTCCTACAAACTATCAGTGAAAACTGCTTTATGGGGGTTGTGGATATTAATTCTCTTTGTCAACAAGTTGTAAAGAATTGGGGGATTGTCAAAGGTATTAATAAAGTTTAGAAAAGTATTATTAATGCTCAGGAGAGATGCAGGGTTCAAAAATATCTCTCCCTCCTTGCCTTCCATCATAATAATTAGAAGATATGCAAGGTTCATGTGTCTCCCTCCCATGATGTGATGTACATTAATGTGAGATGTTGAGGTTTGGTAGCTCCTCATAGATCAATCCAACAACTTCAATTCTGCAATATCTGGAGGCACATAATAAAGCACAAAATTCCTTCCAAACACTAACCAAAACCCGAATCCTCAAATTAGCTACTCGCCAAGTGGTCTCAAGCCTCACACACCAAGGGATCCCATAGGTCGATACATGCACAACGCGTCATCTATATACTATATCACTCAATTCTTTTAAGACATATCGAGATACTTTAATCATGAATCTATTACTTTTTAACAGAAACTTATGCTGGTCCATAAATTTAGTAGGTGCTACATGTAAAATCGCAATTCAAACTCTCATTTTTGTTTAGATAAGAAGCTACATGTAAAATCGCAATCCCATGAGCGGGCTATTATACCCGTGTTTTGTGACGTTGAGCCTCATGATCTTTGATACATTGACCGCGGACCTTTGTTCCTGGCCTTTCAAGAACACCAACGCAAAGGCAAAGTCATTGTAGCAATCATGAATGATTGGAAGGACACGCGTCAAAGGATCCCTTCGACGCTTAAATTCCAAAGTGGGCATTTACCTATACTTAATTAGCATCCACGAAAACAACAATTAAAATATGTAAAGTAAATTTTGTAAATGAATTTGGTTTAAACAATATTATACACAGAATGGAACGCAACAGTTAGGTCCTTCGTCTAGAACATGCCTAGCAACAAAAGAAAAGTTGCTTTTGCATGCTATTCCCCACCACCTCAGGTATGCTCGTAGGAATCCCACAAACAGTTTATATAGATAAACTACGTTTTTCATTCCCTCCTATCAGCCAGCCAAGCAACACATTTATCTTCTTTTTCACACTACCTACATTCCATAGTGTCAAGGAATGCGCTGAAAGGCATGTGGTTTTTAAGTTCCATAAATTACATTTATAAAGATTGACAGTAAGGTGTCGACCTTTGACCTTTAGTATGAAAATAAATATTAATCTAGACTTTGGAGCAGATCAAAGAAGAATGTCGAGACATTAAACAAAGCATTTAGGAGCCTGTCAAGCTTTCTTTGGATAGAAGATGATGCCACTATGATGTCTAGAGAATGTGATGAGAAGGAAGGTTGGGTTTCCTCCGAGGAAGGTCATTTTGTGTAGGTATACTTTTGGTTGTGTATGTAGTTGTTGCAAGAAAAGGTAGTTACGAGACATTCAATCTAGGAAGAGGAAATCATTATTTTGGTTTAATAGACGTATTATAGAAAGGGGGCATAACCTCCATTCCAATATTCAGACTTTAACTTGATTAATACAAGTTTTCACTAAAAAAAAAGGAAAATAAATGATTTAGCGGTCACCTCCAACAATAGTAACAAGATGACATTATTAGGTATGGGGACCTTAGTTTGCATGTTTTTCAATAAGGTTCGAACTTCATAAAGAACTACATCTAACATTCTTCAACATTTTTGTAAATAATCTCTTCTTTTGACAGCCACCTTAAACCATTAACTGAGACAAACTGTAAGTAGAAGACAAATTAACATAAACTGTAAACATAATCAAATCTGTATTGCTATTTTTATTGAGTTGAAATGGAAAACATCAAAGATTTATCCATCTTCATAAATTCACCCGACAACATCAACATAGAGTCACTTGGTTTCCTTTGCTATTTATCATATTT
Source organism: Pseudotsuga menziesii (assembly GCA_001517045.1). Lineage (NCBI taxonomy): Eukaryota > Viridiplantae > Streptophyta > Pinopsida > Pinales > Pinaceae > Pseudotsuga > Pseudotsuga menziesii. The sequence continues at coordinate 205,654 of LPNX010665012.1, read as the reverse complement.
ATCATATTTGTGTCATAATAATAAAAAGTAAAAAATCATATCATAGAATCAACAAATTAATTTGTAAGAAGCCAGAATAAAATGAAAACAAGCCTCTTCCTTAAATGTCTCATGGCAACCTTTGAATTATATAATTAATCATGTTACATAACCTTGTGGTGGTACCTAAGCTTCATAAATGGGATGGGACTAAAGGTGAGGTGTTTTTTTTTTTAATATTATATAATCTCTTCTTAGTATATTTTTTAATATAATATCTTTGATGCTGATCAAAGAAAATAAAAATATCTAATAATTAGTCATTATTTAAAAATTGTTTTTTAAGTTTACAATATAACCTGAAACTACTTTATTGAAAGTTTGGATTTATAAAAAGTAAGGAAACCATTAACAACTCAAAACCTACATGCAAATAATGTTTATTTTCTAAAAAATAAAAAATAAATTATTTCAAATAATCAGATTATAAATATTCATTATATTATATTGCATTACAAAAAACTACTATTATATTTGATAGCATATATATATATAATACAAAAAACTACTCCCTTGAAATGTATTATATTTGATAGCTTATATATATATAGAATACAAAAAACTACTCCCTTGAAATGTTGTGACTATGTTGGCCATTGTCATCAATAAAACAAGACAAGATTTCTCACTCCTATTATAACATTTACCATTTCTCTTTCTGGCACGTTACCACCACGTGCTTCTTGTTTGAACTTTTGTAAATAAACTTTTATCAGAAATAAGATAAATAAACCTTTACCAGAAATAAGATGTGATTGCTTCACATACCTTCCCATTGCAAAGAGCATCCGTTGACGTCACACTTTGCATTCATTTTTTTAGTTTTTGCAATTATTGTGGATAATGCAATTATTAGAATTTTTGTGTCACGCGTCTTTTCTATCCAGAGTTTTCAAATGTATTTTATGGTTTCGGGTGTATTTTATGGCATCGATGAACATCCGGAGACTCGCAAGAAATACTTACTGTATATTTAGCCAAGATTTATCTATTTGAAGTTACTTTTATCGAATGAGATATGTTTGACATCAACTTTGCAAAAAACTTAGTCGTCCAACTGAAAAAGAAATTGAAATCTATGTGATGTGATGCTTTCATGGTGAACACAAGTTAATACGTAAAATTCATAGCAAATTTGCAAACGTAAATCCGAAGCGTGAGTCGACATGAAAAGCTAATTCTCACATCCCTTCGACGCTTGTCCATACTTGTCCATACTGCATGCCATTGAGATGGAAAGCTAATCCTCCTGCATGCGCCCCAGATGGCACAAAAACCATATCTGCATGCAACCCCAGATGGCATAGGTGCATTAAGAAGTAAACGCAAACAGGCCATCGCGATCTGAGCAATCAATTGCTAGTGGGTTACCACTGAACTGGTGTTTTCCTTAATGCTCTTTCCACTAGCATTAGCATTAGCTCAGTTGGATGATGCTAGTTATTTGGTACAATACAGTTGCAGTGGCAAATATTTCAGGAACGACAGTGCTCTGGAAGGGAACTTGAAGGTGGTTCTGAATTCATTGGTTGAGAATGTGAACAAGACCAGCTACATTATTTCATTTCATGGACAAAATGGAGATAAGGTGTACGGTCTTGCTCAGTGCCTGGGATATGTGAATGCCTCTGCTTGCCAGGAATGCATTTCAAACGCTACAAAGACTCTCCAAGTTTGTACTAAAATTCATAGAAGTATTATTCTCTCGGGATGTTAATTTGAAAATTAACACCCAAAACTTCTATTCGAAATTGGATTTTGGATTTATCAGGAATTGGATGTAATGGTGCACATGGAGATACAGGGGGTTGGGATCTTGATCCGTCTATTGTAGCTATTATGATGAAGTTTATGGATGATGTTGTGTCCAGTGATGTGGGTTTCAGTACAGGAAATGCTAGTTGTGTCATTTCCAACATTTAATGTTCCAGCCGTTGCTTTTCTTTCGTATATTTTGACAGGCAAAGAATTCAAACAAGCACAAAATAACCTTTTCCAAATATATGTTGTCGCTACAATTTGGTTATTGCTGGGTTAGGTTCTAGTAGCTTTCTAATCTATGGTTTTTATAATAAAAAACATGAAAGAATAAATTCAGAACATTTGGCAGTCCCGGGACTAGGCGTCTGTGACCTCCAATATCAGTTCAATTTCGAAGTTTAGAATGTGTTGGTTTTACATTAACCAGCTCAAAAACTCATGAAAATTATACCCATGGAGTCTATTTTCCTAATGGATAGGCTATTGCTAATTTGTGCAGGATGGTTTGGGATTACTGAGTTTTTGTAAAGGTCCATTTGATTTGAATGAGAAACAAGCATCTGATTTGACTGCAGGTCTGTTAAAGAAGGAAAACCAGGGACAAACATTTCAGATCTTCTCTTGACGATCACTGTGTCTGCTCCAAAATATGAATAAACTACTAGTATTGTTGTTTCTGACTCCATTACTGCTCCGTTCTTTCCTGACTCCATTATTTCTCTGTTCTTGCCTGTGATGAATCGACTTGAATTCGAGATGGCACCTTATACCAAATTCAGCAGGGAAGGTCTCATATCTTAAGTTTGGGAGTACAATAATACAACACCAGGTAGAGCCAATAACATATACTGTCGGAGATAAGAACAGGCGCTACGTGAGAAAAGCTGGAAGTGAATAGGAGATTGGATTGAACAGAGGACGTATTTATGGGTTTTGTATGTACAATACGTGTAGTTGAAAACAAAATATTGATTCATCATATGATTTTTGAGAGCTTCGGAGCATTGCGTTCAGTCATTCCTCCAGGCTCAAAGGTACGTTACATGAAAATATAGTTTTTGTTGTAATCAAATGAAGATTAATGAATATCCATTAACCTTCGGATTTAATCTCTGTCACTCTGTGTGTACAATAGGCAACAGTTCTTCCCTTAAATATTAGTTAGAAGAAGGTCCAAAAAAATTTGTTTTTTGTGGTGAAATATTTGCAGAAAGACAAAGCTTCCATATTGTCCATATTGTCCTCTACGAGTGAGTATTAGCGAGTCTCAAGTTTCATGCTGAAGAACTCAAGTCTCATGCTGAAGAACTTGAAGAAAGGAATAAGCAGTTGGAATATGAATTGAACAAAACCAAATGAGCTCAATCTCAGGAAGGTGCAGGCACCAGCTCAGCCGTGCAACAACAGGGCTCCACAACTACTTAGGGTAGCGACAACATGGTAGCTCAGCCATGCAACAATAAGGCTCCACAACTACTGAGGGCAGCGACAACGTGGTGACAACTGAAGTATCAAAGATAGGAGGCACTAGTAATCCTTTTGATGAGATGGGAATAGTAGTGGTCATTGACAGGCGACGGATATAATTGATTTGATGATTGTCTTACTGAGGCGTCCAAGAGAAAAGAGAAAGCAACAATCAACAAGGCCGCCCCAATCATCAGACAAAAGCATCCTATGGATGAAAATGAAAAAAACATTAAATTCGGGGAGTCTGAAAATGAAAAAAACATTAAATTCGGGGAGTCGACTCCCACTTGTTGAAATGCATTATGGCGTAAATATACAGTGTAGAATCATTCAATTCTTTCAAGTTGCACACTCAATAATGGATTTCCCCAACCCTAAAGTTCTATTATATAGTACATGTGTCAATATAGGAGGGATTCATGGTCGCTAAAGTAGTTTCACAAAAGTATTTTCACCCGACCCTGAAACCATTTATGGTAATGTGTAAAGATGAGGTCACTCAAGTTAATACATCACATAATCTGACAACAACACCCACATCGTGATGAAGTCAATATACAACTTTATTTCCATGATCTATGCCGAAAATCAATGGTTCTCATGTAATCGGGGTCTTCAAGCTGCACAAACATTAACCAATGGAGAGGACCCTGACTCGCAAACCGCCTATCCATGTGTCATGTAGTTGATGAGTTAGGGCCATAAAAGTGGTTTTCTAAACCCCTTTTCTCATGAACCTGAAATTGCAATACGGGAATTATTAAGTGATGTCATTTCATAGAATAAAAGGGTATATTCTTTGGGTCCCACTACTAACTACATGTTTTGATGGAAGAGCCTCTCGTGATGTGGTTGAGATTGATCAATGCTCCAAATGCTCTCAGGATCGTCAAGTTGTAATTTGGTTATTCTTGATCCAAGACCCTAAGATAGAAAATGTTATGCCACATGTCCACCTCAGGATCATTCAGGGCCTCAAAAGATGTTTCATAAAACCGCTTATGCGCAGACCTAAATCACTATTCCTACCACCATTACCCATGGGCCCCACACCTTTATGTTACCTAATGGGTCACAACACCACAGTCTTATGGACCAATGGTCCACACCAATAAATTTGTCCCATGCCTAAATATCTCCACCAAACATTGAACGACACCTGGAATTTGCATTTAATATGGGAAATTCAAATCCCCCCTCCTATAAAAACCCATAATATATTACATTTTTCGCTGTTGTTTTTTATTTCCTTTGTCAACCTAAGCTTTCTCAAGCATCCTCTGCAAAATTTATCATTCCTTACCTCTAACGCAATCTACCATGACCTACGTAGTAGAGATATCGTCTTCTTACTTGAAAATTAAGACTTCTAGCATTGAAGAACACATCAATAATCAATTCAATATATACAATTTGGTATTATCCATCCCAGAGCTAAATCTAGTCGTAGGAGACTTTCTTGAACAATCAAAGAATGGAACTAACATTATGAATCTATGAATTTTGGGATTGTGAAGGTTATTCTACCTAGAATGAGGTCATTCCGAGAATTCATTCAATGGTGTATAAAACTGTGTCTGATATCAGAGGGCAATTGTCCCCAGGTTAAAGAACGTAATATGCCCTATTAATAAAGAATTACTTCAAGAATTGTTCAAGATTGAAGACGATTATGAAAGATTAACTTTTTATGAAGACACTCTTGGCGATAAAATGAGGGATTTATCCTCTAAAAGCCAAAGTTCTTTTGTAAGGACCTTTCTACCTCTAGACTTTGAATCCCCTATCGATCTACCACCTTACCAGCTCAAAATTTTATCTAAACCTACTAAAGATACAATTGCTATGGTATGTCAAATATAGGGATACAATCATGACTTAATTGTGGATTATACTATTTTAGGATTCCTTTTGGTGGCCAACCTGATAATTCAAGAGTCTCCCATTAAGTTGGATATCATTTTTTTTCTAGTAGAGATGATCCACGATCAACTAAAGAATTTTGCATCTCTTAAGTTCTTTAAATACTGGTCCTATATTCTAATTATCATTTTCTGTCTTAAGTTCTTTAAATACTGGTCCTATATTCTAATTATCATTTTCTGTCACAACAAAGAGTTATTTGAAAAATATTCCTTGGAGATGTCATTGGTCAAGTATGATAATGAAGGGTTTCTAGAGTTTGTAAATGCAGTCCTACCTAAGGTCTATGCATGGATATTTGATCAAATTCCCCCAAGAATTTTCACTGAATGTAAAAATTTGCTACTGTAAAACCCTCTTGAACCTATAGGATATTGGTTCTTCTATCAGAATCATACTGAGGTTCGAATATATGGGTCAAAGTTGGATCCCTATCACCTTCTTTTGTTTTTAACCCCTCATTTGTTTACTTTGGAATTCATCAGGAAAATTTTCAGTGTTGTTGATATTAATTTTGTGCCTAACAATAGTACTCATCAATTCAAGGTTCCTCAAGATGCGGGCCCATTCAATGTTAAAGACAAGGAAACTCAAATTATTGTAGAGGGAATGATAACAATCCTAAGTATTCCAACTAGCTTTGTTTGGAAGTATGACCCTAAAGGTGTTTTATCTAACAAAAAGGAGATTTTTTTAGACTAACAACCTATGTTCATGAACCTGATCACGAGTTGGAAAAAATTTCCAACTTAGACAGTTGGGAGGAGATCAAAAGGGAATTGTATATAGATCAGCAAGCCATGTCTGAAGTGATCCCAACACCTTTCAATACTGATACTTTGGGAAAAAGACAAATGCCATAATTAGATTCGAGATCTGAAGGTGGAGATTCTAAAAGTTCAAGGTCCAAATATAAAAGATCCAATCCTGAAAAGAAGTCAAACTTGGTCATTCATCATAGGCCTTTACCGACTACCCTTTCTCCTATAGTCCTGTATAATTTTACATCTATAGTTTGGACTCAAGGACACAGAACATCATCTCAGTAGGGAGATTTATTAAGGAAGATATTGTTGAGCTCAGGAAAACTTTGTTCCCAAAAAAGGATATGGATATGGGTGATCATTAAGTAAGGATGCTTTCTACAACTCTGAACTTGGACATCCTAGCTCTGATTGCACCAGGAGGAAAGAAGGATCCTTCAAACTACAAACAACACAGGTCATGGTTAACCTGGATGCATTTCATTCTCGAGACATAATGAAATTACACATACAAGCGGGTGAAGGTGTTTTTAGTTATGTCATGAAAAAACAAGAAGCACAAATAAATTGCAGGGTAGTGTCACCTATTTGGAGAGTTTGTGTCAAAATGAAAAGGCCTCAATCAATGCCAAGCAAATAAAGATTCGAGAATTCGAAAAGAAAATTTCCAAGTTAGCTAAAGATCCTAGTGATAAGAGCCCTGTACAAAATCTCCTCAAAGAAAACTATAAGGAAATCTCTTCTTTTAAAAAGAAGCTAAATATACCAGTAAGAGAGCATCCATAGATGGTTGAATTGCTTACAGTTCAATGAGAACTAGATATGATAAATGTTGAAAATTATATTCATAAGGAAAGAATCGTGGCCTTGGAAAATGAAGTGAAGTAATTGCAAGAGAAAAATAACGAGCTTTCTTTATCCAAAACTATTGTTTTGCAAGGTTCTTCTAGAACATATCCCACAAATCAATTGGAAAAAACCCTAGCTAAAATGAGTCTTAAGGAAGAAGAACTGAATAAAGTTTAGATAGAATAAAGACAAAAGCATGATGAAGGTAGAACGTTGAATGATAAATTGTCAAAGAAGAACTCATGTCTCTCAGACCTCAGTCAGGAAAAAGAGAATCTACAGAAAGAAATTCAATCATTGTCCAAAAAGATGAGTGGAAATCCACTATTGAAGGTTTCATGCCAAATGATATTTGATCAAATCGTGATTCAAATGAGTTCATGTTGTAGGAATTTTGCAATTTATCAAGAAGAAATGGAGATGGTTGTTGCTTCTACAGAGAATGCATGAGATATATCAACACAAATAGACAAAAGACTCGATACCACCTGAACTGTGATTGAAATTTTAAATGAAAAATCACATCAATAGATTTATGATTTGGCAATCAAGGATAGAGTAGAGCTGGTAATAGAAACCAATAAGGTAATCACTAAGAATCTTTTGGCCCAATTTTTTTTGGATCTTGTGTCTCAATTATACCATGATGTAGGATTATTTAAATCCCTATTGATCATTTGATTCATAAAGGACTCCCATATCCATGGGATTTAAAATGGAGACCTACATCCTCGAGAACAATATACACTGATGATCATATATATAATGAATTATGAATATTCTCTAACAAATGTACAAGGAGACTCAGTTGAAGACCAAGTATTATTTGATAAGTTTCATGTGGAATTTGATATTTTAACAGAGTTACAAGTAGTTTCGCCAAATTGACGAAGCCTTCCTATGAGCATTACACAAAGCTCGATACGACTGACCATGAAATGAGATATTTCAAATATCCCATGGGGAAGGATTGGAAAAATGTCATGCACATTCTAGAGCTCAAGCAATAGGATAAAGTTCTAGTTCCTCGGTTTTCTGCCCAAACTTGCTCTTCATAGCCACCTCAGTAGACACATCAGCTGCCTCAAGGACCACGTCAACAAAGGCCTACTCAAGATCTGCGTTAATCCAATCAACATCCAAGCAGTTAATATGAAGAAGTTTTACATTTTGTTAAGAAAACTGTTATGACATGATGTATTGTAACTATAATAAGTTATCAAACATTATTTTTTTATTTTGTAAAGAATATAAATAGGGATATAAGCTCTAAGACAAAGTTCAGCAATATTTTTTAGTAAAGTGTTTCTTCTCATAACCATGTTTGATGTAAGAGTTGAAGTGCAATACAACATTGGTTGTGTAATTCGGTATTGAAGGATTCTTAGTTTTTGCAACACCCCGGTTTTGACCCCGTTGCATTAAATGTACATGATGTATATATTGTAATTAATCATGGTGCGGAGCTAAAGGCAAAAGCCCCACCATTGATTTGGTTGTGTTATGTTCGGCGATTGAAATCGTTGTTGATGGTATATCGTGATATATGACACATATTAGTTTCGACATCATGTAAATATCCATCTTTAATTAAATAACCCAACCAGCTATGTTCGCGGCAACTAAATTGAGAAGGGGGTATGATTTTCCTAAGGATAAGCGGGGGGGGATTATTAAACTTTGAACCTTCGGGAAAAGCCATGTGTCTGCTACTAAACCCTTTTGACTTACTCACCTTCCCTTGTCTTATCCAACTACCACCATTAAAAATTCTGCTGTTAGTTGGGGCAGTTATGGCTGGGGAGTGGAGTGTGGCGGGACTGTCAGTCCTTGCCCACACGCACACTCCACCAGCGGATTGAACCTCATGATGGGCAGAAGAATGACTACGCCCCTCATTCCATCCTGTCCACTACGCCACTCTTTCCCTTGCCTGTTCATCCTCACGTAGGGGCGGTAGTCTGATTGTTCTCACGCACAAGCTCCTTTCCTGTTTGGTCTCACGCAGCCAGGAGAGAGGAGCCGTCTCCACTGTCATTCACATTTTCCACACAGAGGAATCGAGTTTGTTTCAATCCGTATTTGGGATTTGGTGTGAATCTTCTCTCGCGCATTGGGTTCTGCATTGTTGTTACTCACGCAACAAGCTGGGAGCCGTTCGGTCACTATCACCCACGATTTTTCCTGTGAAGAGCCATTTTTACGCTCAGGGACTGTGTGTAAGTTTTCCCTACCGATTTGTGGCTCGTGCATATGTTTTTCCCTCTGTATTTTGGGGTTTGGTGCAATTTTTCCTCACGCACAGGTTGGGAGACTGTATTTTCTTCCCTAGTGTGGTCTGTATAAGTTTTCCCGGTGACTTCGTGGTCCAAGATGGACTGTTGTTTCCCCATGTCGTGAGCTGTGTGTACTGATATGTTTTGGGACTGTTGCAATTCACTTGGGAGTCGTTTTTTCCACGATAGGGCCAAGAACGACTGAAGAGTCATTTCCCTATTTAAACTGTAACTGCTGATTGATTGCATGCGTGCAATGGTTGGTCTTTGGACTGTGTAGGGAGCAAGGATGGGGGCTTGGTTTTCTTGATAAACCTGGTGTGTTTGGAAACCACACAGGCAGAGCTAGAGGGCTGACTTTCTTCTCCACAACCCCTGAATAGCACTAGAAGGGAAGTCAGGGCCTGAGGGACTGCGTAGCAGAGAAGGGACTGATTCCTTGTGTTGGGTGTGTGTGGGTGTCTTAGAAGTCAGGCTAGTTCTGGTGTATGTGTTCCTAGCTATGTAATGAGCTCACCAGCTTAGCATTTATCCTTTCCCAACTCCTTGATGGCCTGATAAACCCAACTGTGTTGGCTTGGCTGTGTTTTGTGTATCCTTGGCTATGTGTAAGCCTGCTTGTTCTTCATTTTCTTAGGGAATCATGCCCAACTCAGGGGTGGCAGCATTGCTGAGAGATTTAGGAGCATGCTAGCCTATGGTTGGGTGGAACGTTGCAGTGACGTAGCTGGTTGCGGAACGAGTTCTTTATAAGATAAGTAATCTTGTCTATTTTACTCCTGCAATCATTTTATTGTTAATGAATATGGTGAACATGTTGAATGCTTGTATGAATGTATGTTGCTTCTGCTGTGTATGAAAAATAATTGTATCTGTGTATGTTCTACTTCAAGGAATTTTGTTTTCAGCATTTCGATTTTTATCAATGCGCATGTTCATGGGGCTGGTTGCCTAGATGGTTGAGGCCATGGTAGTGTCCTCTTCATCGGTCGGAGGGTCGAGGATGTTACAGTTTTGACTACGCGGAATGCCCTATATTATTTGTATCTCTGTGTCTTCCATCTTCTATGTAATGTTACAAGCAATATAATATAAAGCTTGAGAGGAATCTATTCATTCTTGATTTGGTACAAATTCTAGGGTGGATTTCTTGTTTTCTTGACACCTTTATGACGTCTTCATGAAATGTTCAAAGAATTTAAGGTTGTTGTCTCTAGATATTATATTGATGTAATAGCATTACATTGTGTTTAAGTCACTGAATTATGTTTAGCTCTGTACGCATTCCAAGTTTTATGGGAAAGAAATATACTGTAATAAGGTCTTCTTTTCTCATCACTATCCATCCATAATTTTATTCTGTAATATATGTATAGTTCAAATGGTGCCCTTCAATGCCCATTTTATCAGTTACATGTAATAACAAGGTTGGTTACAATCTTAAAAATAATTCAGAAAATTTCAAGATTCTTCTTCCTGTTGTTGAAGGCAGGCCCAATTTCCAAAGATAAATTTATTGATGCCTTGGCATAGTTATGAAGTCAGCATCATAAACTCTCAAAGACTAACGTCTTTTATGGCGCCATTAGTAGCGACAACATTGTCGTTATATACCAAATTAAATCAACTTAAAATATCTATATTGCTTACATAGTATAAATCCAGTTATATAAGTAGAACATTTAATTAGTCTTTTCATACTTAAAGATTCACATGAAATCTAATTTAAAGATTATGCCATTGTGACAAAAAAACGCCAATCCTTTTCATCTAAAATGGAGATTAAGTACTCCTTAACCATGAAACTTGAATTGTTATTATCTATAATCACAATAGATAGTTTTTCTTTTTGCAATCGCCATATATGAAAATACAATTTTATATTTCTATGTATTTGCATTCAAATAAAATAAAATAAAATATGTTCCATAGTTTTGATTAATATGCAAACCTGTAAAATAAATAAACTTATTATATCTATACATGAATCTAAAATTGACATAATAAACATTAAAAACTTTTTAAACGTGTTGGATAATACATAATCTAACCCATCAATTTATTAAAATTTCATAAAGATAAAAATGGTATGTTCAATAACAAAAATGGCTGATAATTTTGGGCATGACTACTTTTATGCTTAGGTCTCTTTCTAACTAAATACCGTGAACTTATCCCTTATGCAATTTAATTAAACTATATTATAGACTTGGGAGTACTTTCTCTCATCTCAAGTCAAATATTAAGTTTGTACTTTTCAAACCTAAATTTTATTATGCAACAAATATAACTGTTATAAATATTAACATTTAATACTAAGTAGGTTAAATAGGATAATTAATTAATTACTCAAGAGGTGACTTGAAAAGTTACCCTCTTACCATTTAGGGTATAAAATACTTACACTAATTCTTGAAAAATATATTTTTATCTATCAAATTATCAATAGATATTTGGCTTATTAATGGCTTATCGAATATTCCAAGTGTTTTGGTAATATTGATTGTGTGAAGTGAATAAATATTCGCTTCATTTGGTATCATAGCTGGTTTGTGATCCAAGCCTTTGGTCATATCGTGATTTTTAATCATAATCCTAGGGAGTCCCTAAATTTATGGTCTTTGACCAAGTAACAAAAGAAAAGAAAGTCAAAAGAAAAAAGAAAAAAGAGAAAAGTAAAAGTAAAAGAAGAAAGATTGCCATAAAAAAGGAAGGTAAAAAAAAAATTAAAAATAAAAGAGTAAAACCACAAGTGGTTTTTCCACCGACGGTTTTATTTTAATAAGTGGATTTTTAATTCTAGTGTCCAAACCCTAATTCCCACCCCATTCATAAGATATATATATATCAATAACACTATTAGTAATAATAAAATTTATTATTATTATATATTTTTTCAAAAAACCTTTCGGACCTAATTCACAAAAAATATATATACTATATTATTATTTTTAAATAATACTTGGTAATGTATTATATTTGTTATTATTAAATTTTTAATAAGAATAATAACTTAATTATTATTATTTAATAATTCTATTATTTACAATTATTACTTTTTACAAGAAGGAAAAAGAATCAAAGAAGATATTAAAAGAGACACATTGACAATTATTACAGCTTTCGTATCTATACTTCTAGGAGAAAAGAAGAAAAAAGTGAAGTAAAAACATAGTTGCAAACAATGGCACCTACATATTCGGAAATGAAGGCGATCAATAAAAGTCTTCAAGCTGAGGTTGAGACACAGAAGTGGTTGAGATAGTGGAGAGACCATGAGAATCGTCGCTTATGGAATCAAAATCAATAGCTAGAACGAACCATAATAGATAACAAGAAAATGTTATATGATCAGGATAAAGAAATATCATGTTTAAAAATTCATAATCAAAACCTAGAATACCATATCAGAAATTCAAAAAATAACAACAAATAACCATATGGAAGTGATAATGATTTAGAAGAAGAAATAAAGCATCTAAATAAGCTCATCATGGAAAAAGATGTTGAATTGGCGCAAGTCCGGAAGAATTTAGAAAATCAAGAAACAAAGTTACGTCATCATCAACAACAAAAAGAAAAACTCTAGCAAAAGTATGACGACGGTAAGAAGACACATAAGTTAGAACTAACAAAAGTCAACAAGGGTTATCAAGCAATACCGATGAGATTTCTCGACTATGAAATCATAACAAAACACTGATTGCAAAGATCAAAAAATTGAAAAACAATAGCAAGAAGGAACAATCCGGTGAAGACCTCGAAGGAAGAATACTGGAAAAGCAAGAAGAAAACCAGTGTCTAAATAATCATAATCATGAACTAGAGAATCAAATCAAGAAACTAGAAATTGAAAAAAAGTCGCAAGATGAAAGAATCGAAAAGATTCAAAATCATGACAATCTACTGGAGAACTAAGAAGTACAAATCTAGGAAAATGCATCCAAAAATCAAATCAAGGAAGTGAAGACAGTCCTCGCCGCAGTCCAAAAGAAAGAAAGACAAACAACACATACACCTTACAGACATCCTAATTATAGTCATCATTTTGACCAACGAAAGGATCAAAACAAGCACTCATAGAAGAATTATGTTGACAAGCGAAAATACCAACATGCTAAGCAACAATTGAAATGACCCGTTCCACAAAATGATCTCAAAGCTCTAATAAAAGCAGTCCTGGGATCGACCACACCAGATACGATGCGACCATTCTCCTTGGGAATCCGTAACCCGTATCGTCTCATTGCATCAAGTGTTGCAATTACAAAAAGGAAAGGATCACAAGACGACAGTTCAAGGGAATTTAGACATTGTTGTCGGTACAAGCTTTGAGGACAAAGCTTTCCTTAAGGGGAAGGCAATGCAACAAATATAAATGTTATAAATATTAACATTTAATACTAAGTAGGTTAATTAGGGTAATTAATTAATTAATTACTCAAGAGGTGACTTAAAAAGTCACCCCCTTACCACTTATGGTATAAAATACCCAACACTAATTCTTGTAAAACATCTTTTTATCTATCCAATTATCAATATATATTTGTCATATTAATGATTTATCGAATATTCCATGTGTTCTAGAAATATTAATTGTGTGAAGTGAATAAATATTCGTTTCATATTTCCTAAATAAACTTTTACCACTTTTATTCTATTGACTTTATTATTGCTTTTATTTATTAAATATATATAAATATCCACTTTATAATTTTCACATGTTCCATTCATTACATTTCTTTTTGTATTGAATATTTAAATATTCACGTTAATTTTCACATTTTCCATTCAATACATTGCTTGTATATTGAATATTTAAATATGCAATTTTTAATTAAAGAAGCACCTTTAATCCATAACATCACATCGTTCAACCTTCAAGTCCACATACTGTTTGTTGTTTTCATCCAATAAATCGTCTCAATAGATCCTGCCCGACCTAAGATTCACAATTCAATTAATAAATACACATATATAGTTCTATGCGTTTCCAACATATATATTTACATTTTATTTTAGATTGATTTTTTTTTCATACACAAAAATATAGCTTTAAATTTATAAAACTGTGTCATAAGGTCGACACAAACATTACATCTCGTAGACATAGTGTTGTTTAGTATCTAATAACTTATATCATCATCTGGTATAAAAAACCAAGATTTAAGACAACACTTACTTTTCAGGATTATAGAAGAAACAACAAGTCTCTCTAAATAACACTACAAACAATTTCTGAGAAAAAGGTATACTCAATCCAAAAAACTTAAAACCATAAAAGCAAATAGTCAGTAAAGTCTCAACCAACCGGAGTCCACCGATCAACCCTCTTAAATTTCCTCCCAAGAAATATTGCCTCCCCCAATGCCTATGGCCTTTTTAGAAAGGTCATATGCCAGAGTGTTGTATTCCCTATAAATATGATGGAAATGAAGATCAGTGAAGTGATCGAACATACCCTTAACACAGCCCAGCCATTGAGAGAGGACAACCGAGTAAATATTATGTAACCCCAAGGCCTAGTCCACTATGACCTTGGAGTCTCCCATGACATGCATCCCATGAATATTCCTACTATTAGCAAAGAAAAGTAATCCCCGTAATGCCAATAGTTCAGATCTAGTGTTGGTTCCATGACAAACATCCATATGTAGCCGAAACGAGTGACCCATATCCAACATGATCACCATACCTACTCCGCACAAACCATCCTTTTCTGCTCCGTCGAAGAACCCAATCACAACATTAGTCACTTCCGTGGGATAACAAGGGTTCATGAGAACCACCCTTTAAACCAAAAGTTCAAGAAGTTATGAGTAAGAATAGACCTTAACCGAAATACCATTATAAGATAGAATTCTTGACACGCCACACCTCCCAATCAAAATCATCGGAATCTCAAGCGTTAAATCCAAATAAGATGACCAACACCTCAGATTGTCCGCAATACAACACGTATCCCATAGCCATGAGCACTTGAGACAACTACAAATGGACTTCCCAATCCGTTGGAAAAAAATGCATTCCCCAAAAAGTTGTTCTGTCGTCTCCTAGGCATTATGATAGAGAACACATCTTCCTAGCTCGGAAAATCCTCAAGTTGTAAGGAATCCCACGTAAGGATCTTATTCTTTACAAAGAGAATTATAATTTTTTTAAATCTTTCTTTGTATCTTAACTTTCCATAATGGAGTTTTCCACCACACAGTCGCGGGTTCCCCGTGGAGTCTTAACGCTGAGAGATATGCTAACTTCGCAGTGACAGATCCGGAAAATTTATTAGCACCCCAAATGAGCTAATCACTATCTGTAAACAAAGTAATACCTGCATCATAGAGGCTCTGAGTGTATGAATCTCATTCCTTAGCTAATACACTAGAAAGTGCAAGGTCTACCGAAGACATCCAGCCAAGCTCCCTACACTCACCTTCCTTTTGGATCTATTTTAATACTACCAGGTGTCTACGGTATAAGTGAGCCAGGAGAGCCTGAGATAAATAAAAGTGTTATATTCCCACTATCGTGACCAAACCAATATATATGAGATTGCCTCTTCCTACCTTCCAACATAGCTCTTTGAGAATAAGAAGTAGAGTGGTCACTAGACTATGCTAGATTGCTGAAGGAGAAGAGACCTTAAAATTTGACTCCCTGAGCCATAGATCCAAAGGTAGTCTACGTAGGTACTTAGGTTTGATGATATGACTCCATAAACCCAAATTTGTAAGACCACACCACATACTCTTTGCAAAAAATGAAAGATTAAAACATCTAATCTGCTTCAATCCCCACCCCCCTAAGACTTCGGATTCGATAGAGAATCCCAACTCGAGAGATGGTACTTAAAGCAGTCCTGCAAACCAGCCCATAAGAACTTAAACATCATAAACTGAAGAGACGAAATGACCCCCATGGGTAGGAAAAAAAGAGAAAACCAGTAAATAGGTATCGATTTTAGGACCGAGGAGACCAGTGTAGCCCTTCCACCAAGGGATAACCACCTTAGCGACCAGCCATTCATCCAATGTTGATATTTATTTAGTAACCAGGACCAATGTTTGAGAAAATAGTTATTTAATTTAAGAGGGAAGCCGAGATAAGTAATACCCTCAGCTAGATTTCTCCATTTAAAAGGAAAGAGCATTGAAATCTCATCCTTGAAGCCTTAATCAGTACCAGAATAACTGAAGCACGAATTATGAATGCAAATAGACATCCCCCATGCACCATAGATTAAGTCAACCAAATCCTTTATCTGTAACAATTCCCTAGCATTTCCATCACCGAAAATCAAGACGTCGTTCACAAAAAGAATATGTGTCATGAATATGGAGCCCACCACTTTAAAACCCATGATTTGATTTTGTTTCCTTTGCCTAGATAAGGAGCCTTCTTATACCCTCAATGATCAGAAGAAACAGGTAAGGAGATAATGGAAAACCTTGGTGAATTCCCTGAGAGCCTTTGAAAAAGGAAGTGGGAGAGTCATTGATTAAAACATCAAAGCTGGTCGTAGTCACATAGGACATAATCCATTGAATAAGTTCAGGGGAAAGACCCACCTGTAGGAGAATCATTCTGAGGAATGACCAATCGACCTTATCATATGTCTTCTCCAAGTCCAGTTTAAGAATAGGAGACGATAAAGTCTTGATTTAGCTGAGTGTAAGACTTCCTACACATTTCCCACAACATCCAATATCTGTTGATTCAGAAGGAAGCCAAAATTTTCCTCCGATATGAATTTACCAAGGAAAGGCTTTAATCTTTCAGAAATATTATTTGTGATCATCTTATACAAAAGATTGCATAAAGCAATCAGCCTATAATAATCTAAAGATACAGGTCTTTCCACCTTCGGGATAAGGGTGAGATATGTAGTTTTTAAATAGTCAAGTAAGACCCCCAAACATCTGGTGTCCTCAATCACCATAACCAACTCCATACCCATCAAATCAAAAATGTGTAAGAAGAACTCAACCATCCACCCATCAGGCCCTAGACTCTTATCCTTGGAAAATCCTTTCAGAGCTGACTCCACCTCAGCGAGAGTAACCGAGCCCCCAATAGCCTAGTAATCTACTTGGTTAAAGTATGAAGGAAAGAGGTTGATGATATATAACTGGTCACAAATGTTGGTGGACTTGGGATCCTTATACAAAGATGAGAAATAGCCATTTTCCACCGATTTGATGGATTCAAGATCGTGGGCCAAAGAATATTGATCATCCCATGCTTCCCAGATCGAATTGTTCAACCGTCTCTTATTTGCAAAGTTATGAAAATATTTAGTTTTTTCATCTCCAGCCTTTAACCAAGTAGCCCGACTCTTCCGTCTAAGGGTTTCCTCCTTGCCAATAAGAATTTTCTTCTTCTATGCAAATAGATCCTTTAATATAGAATTTTGTTCCTCAGAGAAAAAATTTAAATCCACTACACCCTCAAGGGATTGAATCTCATCTTCTATCCCACATAAGGATTTATCAGCCAATTGTTTTTTTCCATTTTCCCAAGCAATAACCATAGGGTGAAGTTTATTTAATTTGAGCATAAGGGACTTCATTGGTTTATTTAATTTGAGCATAAGGGACTTCATTGGTCGGAATTGTGTAGACATATCATCAAATAATAAGGCCCTCTGATTAACAATCAAGGTGTTAAAGTCTTCCTCATCCAACCAGGTTGGATTGAATTTGAAAGGATAAGACACAAAACCCCGGTCAAAGTCTATATGAAGAATAATTGCTTTATGGTATGAGACTCCAGTAGAATGGTTCCAAGAATGAAATTTACCCAAATTATCACATAATGATTCATCCATAAGGTAGCGATCAAGCCATTTAGCAATGCAAGCCGAGTTGCATTTGCCATTTAACCAAGTAGTCAATGAGACCACCGAAGCAATGTCTAGGAGCGAAGCTTCTCCAAAAAGTGAAAAAAAGTAATCAAACAAAGGATCATCTAAGCGCCCTGCCCCCCAAACCTCATCTGATGACCAAGTGAAGTTTAAGTCACCCACAATAATCAGCTCGGGAAGCGAAAGGAGACCAGAATCCTTGGAATTATCCCAAAATACCTTCCTATTTGCATACGACCCATAGAAATTAAGCAAATTAATAGAAATATCTAGTCCCTTCATTTTCCCAGAGAGAAGGATATATGCACAAGTGTTAAAGGCCTTGAGATCATATACAAGGGGGTTCTCAGCCACTAGAGTTCCCCTGTAGTGACCTAGAGAATCAATAGCAATAATGTGCCATCCAGGGCGCAAATGGAGGAAGAAATCATAAGCACAAATCCTGGAAGTCAAAGTTTCCTGAGGGAACACCATAGACAGACAAATAAGATCAAGAAGACGCTTAAAGGAGGCACATTTTGGGCCTCATCCTAGCTCATAGATATTGAAGGAAACAAAATTCATCGAAGAAATAGAGGGGGGGGGTGAATCTTTAAGAGCCCAGATGGTAGAAGGAGATGAAGTTCCCAAACTGGGAGTCAACCCATGGTCAGAAAGAGGAACAACCCTCGGGTTAGTACAAGCATGTTCCCTAATAGAGTCCTTAACCCCCTTCATGTTATCCTTCTTAGAATTCGTGGGCTTCCGGATAGAGACATTAGATGCTCTGATAGCTAAAACGGGAGAAATATTTGGATTGGAGGATGAATCAACAACAAAAGTGGGGAGAGGGGAGAAAGGAGCCCCAAAAGGATCAATCGAAAGAATCATATCCAGTGAGACAGGTGAGAGAGAAACTCGAGTATGGGAAAGGGTTTGTTTTTCCCTAGGAGAGGGGTTCGGAAGGGGAGACAAAGATATGGAAATGTCCAAACTCCTGGCATGACCAAGAGGAGGAAGGTATTGAGGGCCAAAGATAGGGCCACAATCCCCCCATGACTCAGAATAAAAAAGAAGCCCTGTATCAATGGATAGATCACTCACACTATCAACACCTCCCTTCTCTCCGACCGACAGAGGTGAAGCGTTACTAAGGGGCCCCAACCCAGAAAGAGGAGACGCAACATTATGCTGCCTAAGCCCATCTAAAATGGACAATGAATTGAAAATGTCATCAGCAGTGATAAATTTTAACAATAAAGGGACTGGGAGGGTGAACTTATCCACAAAAGCAGTCGTTGAGTCCTTGTCCAAAGGGATCTGAAAGGTTATATATATTTTCCATCAGAACCAAGAAATCATCATATTGTACCTCATCAGCTACCAGAGCATAGATGTGTAACCCCTTCGCAGGACAGAAATCCTTAGTGTATTTTAGTCTCTCTGCATTGGTGACAGCAAAATGACACTTTCCAATAATCCAGTCGTTGGATGAAGGATCCACCCTCCACCAAAACTTCAAGGTCCGCCGGCAAACCCTCAGTCACATCCAAATCCACAAGAACACGGGGGGACAACCACTCAAAACCCAGAAGCTTTGCATCTTCTATTAGAATGAAAGTACCAATGGAGTTTATGACACCCAAGAATCCCTACAGGTTCCAACATTGGATTGGGAAATATGGAAGAATGACCCAAAGGTGTTTCCTAGTCATACGTTTCGAGCACAGGTCGCAACCGACATGCCAGCAATGAAGTACAAGAGGTCCCTGACCCATCAACCAATACTGGCTCTCAATGACTCACGATATTCCGCACACATAAACTGGAATAAGACCCATCCATTGAAAAGAGTTGTGACTTTTGGAACCAATTTAAGATAAGGCTTCCATTGCTCGTGAAACCACACTAGAAGGTCAAGAAATTGAAGCTTGGCTTCTTGGGATGAGAAAATATTTCCAAGTTCAAGACTACTATGGAAATATGAAGTGTGGAAGCAGTTCCAGAAGTTTTTTAGGAAGAAGTACCTCTCTGATAGGTACTATGATGATAAGATTAAAGAATTCCATGAGCTGATATGGGCAGCAGACCATGGAAGAGTATGCAAATAAATTCTTGGAACTATTAGGGTATGTCAGGTATATTAGGGATGACAAAGTGATAATACAATGTTTTCTAATGGGCTACCTCAAGCCTACAAAGACAGAATTGAGTTTTATGAACCTAGAACTCTGGAAGAAGCAATAAGGAAAGCTAAGTATTGTTATGAGCAAAGAAAAGTAAAACCTTACTACCATAAGGAATGGAAGGACAAAAATAATAAGAAGTGTGACCAAAGGAAGAAAGGTTTCAAACCTTCTCACTTCCGAAATCAGCAAAAGCAGCCATCGCAAGCTGTGAACCATCCATCTAAAGTGGTGGGAAGAAATCCAAGAAATCCAAAAGAGACCATAGAACCTCTCCAATGTTGGATATGTGGAGGACCCCATCTGCGCAGAAATTGTCCACTTGAGAATGAGTATTGAGGAAAACTCACAACATTCAAGAAGCTGAAACAATGGGTCAAGTAGTAAGGACTATCCCTAGGATATTTGCAGCACTGGAAGACCGCCAGGAAGATCATCACTCAACTATTGTTGAAGTTGCAGGTAAGATTGCTAAACAATCTATTTATGTTTTGATTGACCCTAGATATGCTCACAATTATATTACTCCTATTGTAGTTGAGATTTGTTCTTTCAAGAAGTTAAAGCATAGCAAATCGTGGTTAGTTCAACTAGCCACTGGGGCTAAGAGAAAGGTCAGTGAAGTGGTATAAAAATGTCCATTGGTTATTAATGGGCTAGTCACTTGCATAGATCTTAATGTTCTACCACTTGGTTCCTATGATGTTCTCATTGGAATGCATTGGTTGGAAGTAAACAGAGTACAACTTTATTGTTACAATAATACTTTTGAGTGCATAGATGAAGCAGGCAGCTTAAGGGTTGTAAGAGGCATTCCAAAGGTGATTTTTTTAGGAATATTTCAGCCATATATCTAAACAAGTTCTATAAGAAAGGTTGTGGATTGTATGCAACTCATTTGTTGGAGGAAGCAGAGAATGAAACTCCTAGGTTGGAGGACTTTCATGTATTGCAGGAATTCAAGGATGTTTTTCCTGATGATATTCCAAGACTTCCTCCCAAGAGAGACATCGATTTCACAATCAAAATTGTGTCAAGAGAAGCACCAGTGCCTAAGACACCCTATAGGATGAGTACACCAAAAATGCTAGAGCTAAAGATGCAATTGCAAGAGTTGTTGGAGAAGAAGTATATCAGACCAAGTGTGTTCCCCTAGGGAGCACCGGTGTTGTTTGTGAAAAATAAAGATTTTACACTTAGGTTTTGTATTGATTACAGACAGTTGAACAAAGTCACTGTGAAGAATAACTATCATTTTCCTAGGATCGATGACCTATTTCATCAAATGATTGGAGCAAAGGTATTTTCCAAGATTGACTTAAGGTCTGGTTACCATCAGGTAAGAATCAAGGATGAAGACACTCATAAGAAAGCCTTCAAGACAAGGTATGGACATTATGAGTTTGTGGTGGTACCATTTGGCCTCACAAATGCACCAACTACATTTATGTGCCTCATGAATAGTGTCTTCAGTACGTACTTGGACAAGTTTGTTCTTGTTTTCCTTGATGACATTCTTATTTATTCTAAGAATTAGGAAGAAAATGAAGAACAACTAAGATTAGAAATGAAATTGTTAAGGAAGCATAAGCTGTATGAAAAACTAAGAAAATGTGACTTCTATAAAGATAGTATTCATTATTTGGGTCACATTATCTCAAAGGAAGGAATATCTGTGGACCCTGAGAAGATTGAATCCATTATGAATTGGCCAACCCCAAGAAATGTGAAAGATATAAGATCTTTTATGGGATTTGCATGATACTACAGGAGATTCATTGAAGGAGTATCCAAGGTTTCACATCCAATCACTTCTTTGCAAAAGAAGGAAATGAAATTTGAATGGACACCAAGATGTGAGGAAAGCTTCCAGCAGTTGAATCATCTTTTTACAATTGCACTAGTTTTGAAAATTGCAGACACAGAGAAAGATTTTGTGGTGTGTACTGATGCATGTAGTCAAGGACTTGGAGGAGTTCTTACACAAGAAAACCACATGGCACATTATGAGTCAAGGAAGTTGAAGGATCATGAGAAGAACTATGCCACCCACGATTTAGAACTTGCATCCATAGTACATGCTCTCATGATGTGGAGGCATTACTTAATGGGAAACAAGTTTGAGTTAAGGACAGACCATTGTGGCCTGAAATATTTGTTTGAGCATGCAAATCTAAATGATAGGAAAGCTAGATGGCTAGAGTTTTTATGCGAGTTTGATTTTGAAATAAAACACATAAAATGAAAAGAAAATAAAGTGGTTGATGCACTCAAAAGGAAGGTGCATGAAATGCATGTGGCATATCTTAGTATTTTCCAATCAGATTTGAGACAACAGATTGTTAATCACACTACTGAAGATGAAATATATGTGCAGATAAAGGACAAATTGCAGCAACAAATTCTTGAGAAGAAGTATGAGGATATAAATTGGAAGAAGATGGACTTCTCACTTATAAAAATAGAATTTATATTCCAAATGTAGCATATTTGAGGAGAATTGTTATGGATGAGATCCATGAAGCTCGATATTCTGGTCACCTAAGATATCAAAAGACAATTGTTACAACCAAAAAGAAGTATTTTTGTCCAGGATATGAAGAAGGACATTGCTAAGTATATTTCAAAGTGCACGAAATGTCAGCAGGTGAAGGTTGAGCATCAACACCCAGCAAGTTTGTTGCGGCCTTTTCCAGTCCCAGAATGGAAATGGGAAGTTGTTTCCATGGATTTTATTACAGGATTTCCAATGACTTGGAGACAACATGATTCCATAATGGTTTCTGTGGACAAGTTAACAAAGGAAACACATTTTATACTAGTTAAGTCCACATATAAAAATGATGCTATTGCAAAAATATTCATGAAGGAGATTTTCAGATTGCATAGATTGCCTAAGGCAATAGTCTCTGATAGGGATCCTAGGTTCACTTCCAATTTTTAGAAGGGTATGTTTGTAGTTTTTGGTACCAAGTTGAACTTCAACACTGCCTACCATCCTCATACTGATGGACAGACAGAGAGTGTGAATCAAGTGTTGGAAGACATGCTTCGCATGTATGTGATGGAGAAACCATCAAAGTGGGAAGATTATTTACACTTGGTATAGTTTTCCTATAATAATGGACATCAAGCATCCTTGGGGATGACTCCATATGAATATTTGTATGGAAGAAGGTGTAGGACACCAGTGACATTGGATAATCCAGTGAACAAGATTGTGCTTGATCCAGAATTGCTCAAGGAAATGGAGCAAGAGGTTGCAAATATCAAGCATAATCTGAAAGCATCTCAGGACAAACATAAAAGTTATGCAGATAAGCATAGAGTGCATAGAGAGTTCAGTGTTGGGGATCATGGTTAACTTAGAGTGAGGGCAAGGAATATTTCCATGAAGCTTGGAAGTTGTTCCAAGCTGTCACCTAGACACTGTGGGCCATTTGAAGTGCTTCAAAGAATAGGACCAGTTGCGTATAGACTTGCATTGTTTGCTAGCACTAGAGCTCATAATGTTTTTCATGTTTCTTTGCTTAATAAATATGTGTAGACCATAACCATGTGATTGATTGGGATGTGATCCAAGTGGAACCCAAGGGAGAGTTCCAAACTGAGCCAGTGCGCATCCTCGACAAGAAAGTCACGGTGCCGTGGAATCGATCCATTGGACATGTGAAGGTGCAGTGGGAGCACTATGGTCCTGAAGAGGCTACGTGGGAGCTGGACGATTCCATGAGATTGGCACATCCATTTTTGTTCAATTTTGCAGAGCTCTATGGTAGTTTTAGTGTATAATTTTTGGTTAATTTTGTAAAGCACCGAGGACAGTGTTGTTGTAAGGGAGATGGGAATGTAATACCCCGGTTTTGACCCCAAGGGGGAGGGGAATGTGTGCCCTGGTGTTGATCCCATGGTATTAAATTGTACAATATGTATATATTATTGATATCATAGCATGGAGCTCAAGGTTGAGGCCTTTTCATTGATATGGTGTTTTGTATAGGTGATCAGGGTCGATGTCTATGGTGATAGTTCTAAGTCAAGCACAATATATATTTTGATATGTCATGTAATATGCAATAAATAAAATACCACATCGAGCTATGGGACTGCAACATGAAAGATATGGGGGCATGATTCCATAAGGGATAGGGTGGGGAGTTAGTCAAACCCCCTGAGCCAATAGGGTGTGACCAAATGTCAATGGGGAAACCCATGAACCCTCAGCTGCCTTTTTTTCCTCTATCCTCAATCATCAATTTCTTCCATAAGTTGGTTAAGGAAGTTAATTCCTTGGGTAGAGCAAGGCATGGCAGTATAATTGCTTATCCGAGCTAGTTTGCAATTCTGTAGTCTGGGAAGCCACAACCTTGCTTTTGACGCAGGGAAGCACATGATGTGTTCCAGTCTGTCCTTCCTTGGTTGGGGGGGAGAGCTTTTGTTGTTTTGGAGAATCATGGTTATTCATGATTCCCTACAATTCTACCATTATATTGGGGGAAGACCATTCAATCATTCTAATCAGTTTTTTCATGCGCGTTGTTGGTGGTTCACTACCCTGAGTCGCGGAAGAAGGGTTCTGCTGTGGTTTTTTGCTAAGTGATTAGGAAATGGATATATCTCAATTTTATGAGAGTGTGGTCCTTTGTAGTTTCTCGATTTCCTTGAAGACACGCAGTGTGGTGGTTCGACCATCCTAATTCATGGAAGTGTGGTTCTGTAGTGTTTACCTGAGTGACATTGTGGTATGAGACCATGTTTTCTCTGTGTTATAGAGTGGATCCTGTGTGGCTATGTTTTCCTTGTGGATTGTTGTGAAGTGCATTCATTTTTTGGTCAGAAATACTTTAGAGTGGAAGAGGCCCAAAATTGGCTGATAAACTTAGTGAAGAGAGGAACCTCATAGATAGATCAAGAGGGGCTAGCAGATCCTTTATGCACACCTAGAAGAGAACTAGAATGGAAGCTTATATGGCCTAAGGGAACTGTGTAGCAGTGAAGGGAATAATTCCTTTTGTTGGGTGTGTAGGTATTGTGGGATGCCAAGATGGATAGATTTGGTGTAGGTGTCTATAGCTCTGTGGTTGAGCTCACTAGCTCAACAATTCTACCTTTCCATTTCCTTAGTAGCCCGAGAAACCCAACTGTTGGCTGGTTTGGGTGAGTTGTGGTGAGCATTTGACCATGTGTGAGTGATTTCCTTGACAGCTTGTGAAACCCATTTGGATATTGTCTTGGTTGTGTCTTGTTGGACATGTTGGCCATGTGTGTAATCCTTGGTTAGATAGTCTGAGAAACCCAACTATACGTTGGTTTGACTATGTTTTGATGTGTGTTGGCTCTGTGTGAGCTTGTTGTTCCCTAGTTCCTTGTGGAAATAATTCCCAACTCAAGGGTGGTAGTGGTGTTGAGAGATTAATGAACAAATTGGCCTATGGTTGGGTGGAAAGTTGCAGTGACAGAGCTAGTTGCGGGACAACTCAATCATCAAGATAAGTATCTATGTTATTCTTGTTTATGCCATGTATTTACTTATGAGTTATTATGATCATGTTGAATGCTTATTGATGGTTAACTAGAAGTATACTTATGTTATGTTTTCCTAAGTTCATGGAGGATAGAAGCTTGTTACAGAGCCAGGAGGCAACTGACTTACTGTTTCGTCCCATTGGAATCCTCCCGTGGGAGGAAAAAGAAAGAAACCAGAAAAGGGAAATTTGAACAGGGAATAATTGGTGTGTTTCTACACACTGGGATCCACCTGCGGAAGGCATGAGGTGGAAAGGGAAGTTGAAAACAAGGAAGAAAGTTTGTTTTCTGATTTTCGAAGTCCGATTTTGGAAAGTGGAAGTCGGAAGTACATAGGAGGCTAAGGTCAAAAGTTACGTTTTATGATTCCCAATTTCTGAGGTCGGAAGGCGGAAAGCGGAAGTGTGGGAGGCGAAAGTCAGAAGAGTGGTTAAAGGTTTCTATCACACATTAAGTTTTAGATTCCCGATTTCTGAGGTCAGAAGGCGAAAAGAGGAATTGCAGAAGTCGAAAGGCAGAAGAGTGGTTAAAGGTTTTCATCGCACATTAAGTTTCCAATTCCCAATTTTCGAGGTTGAAACGTGGAAAGAGGAAGTGTGGAGGGAAAAGGAGGAATAGCCATTAATTATTTTTGTTAAATTTTGTGTTTCCGATTTACGATTTCCAAGGTTGGAAGGGCGGAAAGTGGGACTGCGGAACACAGAGTGCGGGAAGGACATGTTCAGTGCGGAAAAGGTGTTTTCGGTCACCGAAGGTATATGTGAAGGGAGGAATGAATGTTATAGTGGTTTTTAAGCTTGAGAATGAATTTTGAAGTGTCTATGTTAATGTCCATGCCCTGTCTTTCGAAGGAGAACAAGGGTTCTTGAAGTAAAATTTTTAATTAATATGCATTATGGGGTATGGGGGCGTTACACATTGTTTGTAGGAATGCATCATCATCACAGTATCATCTCATATGCATCATCAACATAGAATTAAAATATGCCACTGTACATATACCACCGTATATCCAATCAATATTGCATATGCATACCTTGATCAATGCATGTTGTTACAGCTGATTTTACCACATATGGTAGATCACATATTTATGGCCTTCCCTGTCCCTCTGCAGAATATTTGCACCCCATGGACTATTTTTGTACCTTTGATGTTTCCAAGATCATCCCTAAAAACACTCATTATTTTCCATTTGCGACTTTTAAACCCATTCTCACGTATATATGCGGATATGACCCTTAAACCCGTGTACATCGGGATGTGTGCAAAAGGCTAAATAGTTTTGTAGTTTTCCTTAATGTGGATCTGAGTACTTGTTTCTTGGCCTTCCATATGCCTTGAGATCACTCATATTTGACGTTCCATTACCCCATTGAAGCACTATATAAGGAACCCTTTGGATACATTAAAAGGAGAGGAACTGAAGAGCAAGAAAACTATAGTTCGTTGTTGCTGTAGCTTATACCTGAGTCTACATCCCTTTGTCCCTTGGAGCACTTTGTGTTCTTCCCAAGATTTTCTTTGCTTGTGAGCTTGCTATCGAGAGATGGAGGAGAGATGGAGGATTGAGGAGGTGGAGGCCCAGGTGGAGGACTCAGTTTCTCCGGTTCGCAGACGTGTCGATAGAGGTTGTCATTCTTGTAATCTCTGATTTATATTAATAGAAATATATTTTCCTGTCCAATGATGTGCGTTTAAATGAATATTGAATCCATGGATGCTTTTAATTGCTTATACATTATTGATTCTATATGCTAGAGTAGATCTAACACAATTATATAGCATGCTTGTCTTGTTTGCTGATTGTTGAGAGAGAAAATTGTTAACACAAGCAGGATTGGAAAAGCTCAATGGGGATCTACATCAACCATTCAGAATAAGGTATGTTTCAAGATCCTTTAGTGTTAGATGTTTATTTCTCTTGCATATTGGGAAGGGATTGATTTCTGCTATTACTCTATTTATTGTGGTACCCCAAGCCATAGGAATTTTTCTCTGTAACAGAATTGGCGACCATATTGGGGAGTTCCTAGTCATTTCCTTTGGGAGTTTTATCGGCATTCAATGTTATTGAATTGCTCTGATTTCTCTGTTTCTGAGTTGGGTTTGGGGGCATGTTTGCCTAGTAGTGTCTGATAGAAGTAAATTTTGTCTCAGCTTGTCTATTTTCCTTATTTTTTATCTCTTTTTCTTCCTATACACGGGTTTTTCCTTCACTGTCGGGTGTACACGTGGGTTTTCCTGGAATAGCCGTGTATATACATGGATTTTCAGCAAATAGTCGTGTATGCCCTAATTTTTTCCTTTTTGGGGAAGATTAAGTGTTGCTGGGTGAGTTTGGATGGTTGCTGAGTCTTCTTGGATGCTTCTGGAGTCTGTATACACCCCTAGTTCTGACCAAAGACATTTTTTAGTTTAAATTTTTGAAAATGTTCTTGTCATTTCATTTTCTATTTTTTGTTTTGGGATTAGTGCATTAGGTCTCTTTTACATTGGTGGTTTGCTTGGGTGTTTTCTGGTAGTTCTTGTAGAGTCTGAGGGTTGTAGAGTCATACTTTTTCTTTTTATCTCATTTGATTCAAAAAATACAAAAACATTTGTTTTTTGCATCATTATGCATTGTTTGCATTTTGCATTTTGCGTGGTACTTGCATTAGGTTTGCTTGGAAAGTATTAGTCAAATTTTCATATAGGAATGATTGCATATTCATTTGAAGGAAAATTTTGCACTTCACGTAGTAGCATACCCAGTTTTTCATTTGACACAGTGCACTTGCATTAATTGTTAGGTGTGCATTTTACTTCTTGTTGCATCATAACATCATTAGTTGCACGACCATTTTCCCTTTTGAGTAATAAGCCAATTAAAATCAGCGCATAATAAAATGAATTACACTCTTTTCTTTTATAGGGTGCATTAACAAGATTAGGTTTTAGGGTCTTGGAATAGTTCATTGTGAGTAAATTTTCCAAGACCACTAAACGAAACATTTATGTGTCTGTCTAGGTGAGAGTGTGAAATTCCTTTATATAATTAGTGTTTCTTAGGATCCTCCTCTTACAACGGAGTTAAGCACAAGGCAGTGTGAGCGCTTATGATTGGGATGACCCCTGGTTCTAACTGAGTAGCATCGGAGATATTTCCAGGATTGTATTCGTATCTGGGGGCTCTTTTGAGAGTTTCGGGCTTTGCTACCCTGCCCATACGGTCAATCCCACCTGCGACTGTCTACTTGAGCATTGATTATATTGAGGTGACTTTAGTTTCCTTACCTAGGTTATCGAGGGTGTACTTCATAGATGTTATTCTGTAGGTGTCCTGGTCAAGTAGGGGTCAGACAACACAGTCGCTATATGCGTTGAAGCTGAGGGACATTATAATTGGTTATGAACCTCCACTTGTTGTATATGGGGGTCTCAAGCCTCTCATAGGTGAGACATACCTGCTTCATTCGAGAGCTGACATATCCTACCCTTGTTTGCTTGCGATTTGGCTTTACATTTTATAGGTGTATGCTCTATGCACACTAGTTTGCCTAAGGTTTGCGTAATTAGATTGAGTCTTTTCTTTTTTTGAGTCATTGTGGATTCGGGTGTGACACTTTGCTGTTCTCGTTGTTTAGCAGGAATTCCACCTTCCATGTCTCCTCCTCCTTTGGGAGAGAGAAATAGACAGTACGGGTGGACTACTTATCACTTTTATTCACACACGATGGGAGATCACGAGGATGAGATTCCTGAGATGTCCTCTCCACCTCATGAGGTTGGGGATGAAGATCCTACTCCCATATATGATCCTTCACTGGAAATACCTTCACATCCTGGTTATGATCCCTCATTCACAGGTCGTCGGTATTGGTTTCTAGGCGATGAGACTCACTATGAACCCACAAGCACTAGTCATGTTCATTATGGCATGTCTAATATCCCTGCACCTGATCCAGCACATCATGTTGAGTCAGAAGTTGAACCTAGCACTACACCTGGGGGCACTACTATTCCATTCCATGCAGAGAGATTTGGGAGCACTAGTCACATTGCACCTTCCATCCCTGTGGTGGAAGCAACCTCACACGTCTGTCCTAGACCTAGTGTTAGTAATCAGATGTGGATACCAAAACCGAAATGAGTGACCATAGGGAACACCACTTACATCTCTTCACATGTCCCTTCATCCTCTAACCCTACTCCTTCGAATGCATTTTTGAAAACCCTTCCTCCCCCTCATTCATGTGGTCCTTCGAGTCAGAATATTGCTACTAGCCATGTTCGTACTGTGGCTGCTCACACGGTAGTATCTCAGAGTCAAGTACCTCATGTTTTTTCGAGAGCTGATATCCCTGTTTCTGGATCGTCTTATGGTCCATCGCAAGGAGTTCCCCATATCCCTAATTATGGACATTCTCATGGGACATCCCATGGGACACCTTATGGAGCTTCTCATGGACAGTCTTATGGACCGCAGTATGAATAGAACTATCAAACCTATGGGTGCGGGTATCAACAACCTACTTACTCTTCCAATTATGGCTTTGTAGCACTACATAATCAAGGTACACCACATCACAATGCTTCCATGTAGCCCTATACGAGTCAAATGGGAGGGGGTTATTATGGCCAAGGCCATGGTATTTATAGCAATCAGCCTCACATGAATCAGAACTATCAGGGAGCATGGCATAGACCGGCTCAACCTAGGCTCCCTTTCCTCGCAATGTTGAACTTACCTGAATTATTGAGACTTATGAATGATCTGGTATCTCATGACCCAGCCTGGACAACCATCCCTAACAAGCTTCCTTCATACATTCCCAAGTTTGAGGGCAAAGTTGGAGAAGATCCTAGTGAGCATGTCACTACTTTTCACCTTTGTTGCTCTTCCAATTCCTTACATGAGGATTCAATCCGTTTGAGGCTATTTCAGTGCACCCTCACCGGGCCTGCAACGAAATGGTATATAGAGTTACCGAGGGGGGCATTCATTTTATTTTCCATGACTTTCCTCAATCACTTTCAGCTACCCATATGCTATAACATTGGTAGCAAGCTCTTGTCGACATTTCAACAAGACAAATCCACACATATCTCGGACCATATTCAAGAGTGGCATAGACGGAAGTGGTTGATTAAAGCCTTTATACCACCGGAATTTCTCCTTGAGTGGTTCCTCAAGTCATTGTACCTTACATCATGAAGGATGTTTCTACATTCGGAGTGCAAAATGAGGAACAAGCAATCTTTAGGGCACAAGAGTTGGATTT
Organism: Pseudotsuga menziesii; assembly: GCA_001517045.1. NCBI lineage: Eukaryota > Viridiplantae > Streptophyta > Pinopsida > Pinales > Pinaceae > Pseudotsuga > Pseudotsuga menziesii. The sequence goes on along the minus strand of LPNX010665012.1, from coordinate 174,757 downwards.
GATCTACGCTCAATATGGAATTTTGTATGAGATTATACCTAATGCTCTGTGATCTAGATTCGATCCCAAGATCAAGCCTGGACCACATGCCGATGGCATTATGGGTTGTACAAGTGCCAAACCTGCGGATTCGGTTGTGAAACAAGTGAGCCAATTGTCAATTAATCAATCCACGTTGGGATAGGCCACGACTTCATATCAACCTACCCAAATGGAGAGTGTACTTTTTGTGCAATCATCGGACCAGAAGGGAAACCAGAAGCCTTGAAGGAATAGGAAAAAAGGGAAAATAATCATAAGGGTGGGAACAATAACGAAAATGCTAATTATAATGACAAGAATGCTCATAATGCTGGGAGGGACAAGCAAACTAAACGTAAGGTAAAGTTTCCTTGCAAGTTATGTCAAGAGGACTACCTCACTCACTTGTGCCCTCTTATGGCAGATGCCTCGAGGTTCAAAGCATAGGGCCCAGCCGTGTTAACTAATCCTTTACCCAACAATCAAAATATGAAATCGAGGACCATTGATCTTCATTGTGCATCGGGTGGAGATCAAATTCCGTCGAAAGCCAATAGTGGTCATGGTTGCGTTAACATGGTGCGCGCTACTAAGGTTGTGACTCTTGTGAAGGATTATGGTTCGTCACAACCGGACCTTGGAAAGGAACCTGCTCCACCTGAGAGCCCTTTGCGTATCGAAAAAGCTACAGATAAACCAGAAGTTTCACCTTGCATTCCTAAGGGTGTCCTAAAGCGTTCAGGGAACAATCCTAATGCTCGAGCCACCCAGAACTATTTCATTGTCTAGGATTTGGGCCAAACTCCTTGTGTGATGTTCGCGCTTGAAGTACTTTAGACTTGTCCTCCACAGAGGAGAGCCTTGCTTTCTACTCTTAGGATTGAGGATTATAACTCTTCTTCCGTTATCAAATTTGAAACCATGGGAATACATCCTCGCTTTCCTTACTATGTGTCTCTTTTGATTCATGTAGAATGTCTTAATATGATCGTCAAAAACACTATTATTGAAGAAGGCACTGCTGCTTCCGTGATGTCTTTGTCATGTTGGAAGGGTTTGGGTTCTCCTGAGTTGTCTCAATCCTCTACTATGTTGATAGATTTGGATGGTAGATCATTTCAGCTGCATGGGATTCTTCCTTCTCTTAAGGTCCAATTGGGAGGGAAGACCATCGCGATCGAGGTCGAGGTGGTTGATGCACCCCTTGACTACAATATTTTGTTGGGACAGAATTGGATGTATAGTATGCAAGTCGTAGCCTCTTCTCTCTTTCGAGTGGTATTCTTTCCATTTAATGGGAAGATCATTACAATTGATCAGACATCATTCCATAATCCGAGTGTTAATTCATCATTGGGAACTTCTATCCCGATTATCGATCATTCTCAGCTGACAACTGAGAATGTGGGTGTGGGTATGTATATGTCTCTTATGGGAACCTTTAGCTGTCTTGTGCCCATTCTTATGTTCGGATATAGTTTTGGTGGGGCTTCATCCTCGTTGAATTCGGTGTCTTTTCGCACTACCCATATGGAAGATCCTTGGATTCTTCCTTCACCGAGTCCTTTGATTGGACCTATAGAAATAGATGTGCCGTTTCCTGAAATGATGGTAGAATATCAAGAAAAACTTGATCAAGTTGCAGAGGCTAGTCCTTCCTCTTCGCAGACAGAGGAGGAGGACCTGTATGTGCTACCTGCATGGGCAGTTGAGTCCTCTCATGCACATGATTTCCTTGATGATGTTTTTCCATCGAATGAAGCCATTATTGAGGCCATGTCTGGGGCTGAGCCACCTTGGGAAGAATTACATCATCGATCATATTTTCTTCCTGAACTCGACTGTATGGAGCATGATGACTATAAGGATATTCTTAGCGAGAAGATTGGTAGTCTCGTGGTTCCATTGAGCTCTCTTAGTCAGATGGACGATGGGAACATGGTGAATTTATCACCTACTATTCCTATCAATATTTCTTGTGATCCTGGCAAACTTGAGAACATCTACATTGGGGCAAGTTGTTCCCCTGATGAGATCAAGGAGTATAGTGAGCTATTTAAAGAGTTTCATGACATCTTTGCTTGGTCATATGAGGAAATTCCAGGTATTGACCCTAGTATTGTCAAACATGAGATTAAGACTTATCCGAAGGTGAAGCCGGTTCGACAACGTTTGCATGTGGTGAATCCTAGAAAAGCACCCACCATTAAGGCAGAGATAGAGAAACTGTTAAAATCCAGTTTTATCTATCCCGTTCCCCTGACAGAGTGGGTTTCAAATCCCATTCCGGTTGATAAGAAGCAGGGAGCAATCCGTATATGCACCGATTTCCATGATTTAAATCATTCTTTTCCTAAGGATAATTTTCCCACACCATTTATTGATTAGATTTTGGATGAGTGTGCGGGAAGCGATGTATTCTCCTTCATGGATGGTTTTTCCGGATATAATCAGATTCAAATCAAACCCAAGGATTAACATAAGACTGCATTTATTTGTCCTTGGGGTACTTTTGCATATCGAAAGATGCCTTTCGGCCTTAAAAGCATCGGAGCTACATTTCAACGGGCTATGACCTTAATTTTTCATGATCTCAAAACGATTATCGAAGTGTATTTGGATGACGTCGCTACTCATTCTCATTTGAGAGTGTGTTATCCATACCATTTGAGATTAGTATTCGGAAGATGTCGTCATTACCAGGTTCGGTTAAATCCTCATAAGTGCATCTTTTGCATGATTGTTGGTTGCTTGCTGGGGTTCATCATATCAAGGGAGGGTATAAGAGTTGATCCCTTAAAGGTTGAGGTAATACTTCAATTGTCTCCCCCACGTAATATTAGACATCTTCAGTGTTTGCAAGGCATGGAAAATTTCTTGCGGAGATTCGTAGTTAATTTTTCCAACTTGACTAAAGGCTTTATGCGTCTTTTAAAGAAGGACACCCCTTTTTGCTGGGATGAGCGAGCCCAGGAATCCTTTGATTCTCTTAAGAAAACCTTAGCATCGGCCCCTATGCTAGTCCACCTGACTATAGCCGTGATTTCTTGATTTATGTGGCCATGTCCATGGAGACGATTGGTATGGTTTTGGTTCAGGAGGATGAGCAGCTCCACGGGAATGTCATATATTATTTGAGCCGAAACCTTATTGATGTGGAAATTCGTTATTCCCATGTGGATAAAATTGCCTTAGCCACCGTTCATGCGGTTCAGAGATGGAGACATTACATTCTCCTTCGCCGAACCTTGGTTGTAGCTCTTATCAATCCGTTTCAGTTCGTCCTCACTAGAAGGATGATTGGGGGAAAATACAATAAACTGATTATTATTTTACAAGAGTTCGATCTCGAATTCGTTTTGGCAAAATTGAAGAAATCGTTGATCTTTGCGGAGCTCATATCTAATTTTCCAAGTTCGGAGGAGGAAGAGGTTTATGAGGATACATTTGTCAATGAGCATACTTTCCTTATCTCAAATTTGGACCCGTGGTATGGAAATATCATTGTGTATTTGCAAACGTTGAAGGTCCCCACTCACCTTTCACGGGATGAGCGACGACGATTACGTCATGTAGCTAAGAACTACCTTATAGTGGATAACACTTTGTACTGTCGTGGGGTAGATTCCATTTTACGTCATTGTTTAACCCTTGATGGGACTGAGGTTGTGATGAATTATTGCCATGGAGGGGCGTGTGGTGATCATTTATCTGGGCTTTCTACAGCCCAAAAAATCTTGAGAGAAGGCTATTTTTGGCCGTCGATCTTCAAAGATTGTGTTAATGCAGTCAAGAAGTGCCACCCTTACCAGGTGTTTGCACGCAATATGTGCTCACATCTAGCCCCGTTACATCCTATTATCACTACCGGTCCCTTGACCAAGTGGGGGCTTGACTTTATGGATTGCAACCTAGCTTCGGCTAGGGGGCATCATCACATTATAGTGGCTGTCAATTATTTCACGAAATGGACATAGGCTATGCCCACGATTAAATCCGACGGTGAGACAGCCGCACAAATTATTACTCGGTTCGGCATTTCGAAATAACTTGTCACAGACCATGGTAAGAACTTTCAGAATAAAATGATGGAAGATTTGGATTCAGAGTTAGGGTATAAGAAGGAGCACTCATCTTCTTATTACCCTCAGACGAATGGACAGGTTGAAGCAGCGAACAAATCACTTAAGTCCATTCTCCAACGAACCATCCCACAAAGAAAGATGAATTGGCATATCATGTTATATCCTGCTTTGTGGGCCTATAGAACCACGGTTAAGACTGCCACCGATTTCTCTCCATATCAGCTTGTGCATGGGGTGGAGTCTATCTTGCTAGTTGAATGCGAAATCCCTTTGTTGAAGTTAGCTATAGATATTTTACCAGACACTTCCACATTGGAGGAACGTTTGGTCCACTTAGAGCAGCTTGATGAGTAGCGCCGAGATGCCTTAGTGGCTCTAGAAGTAAATAAGCATCGTGTTAAGGTCCAATATGATAAGTCTATCTGTCTGAGGAAGTTTAGTGAAGTTGATTTGGTCCTTTTGTGGGATCAAGCTAAAGAACCCTTGGGGGCAGGGAAGTTTAATCCCATGTGGCATGGTCCTTACGTGGTCAAACGTGTGTTAGAGAAGGGTTCCTATGAGCTAGTGGATTTTGAAGGGACAACCTTGGTGGAGCCTAGAAATGGGCTCTATCTTAAAAAATACTATGCATGATCTTCATCCAGGGCTGATTGTTGTATATTATTGTACAGTCTTTGAATTGCATAGTTAGGTCTTCTTATGGTGATCAGGTTTGTTGATTAGCTTTCATTTCTTATGGCAGATGTCGATGGATTCTTCCATTTACATAGGATTCACCGATCGTGCTAGCCGTCACACTCAAAACTCAGCTTTGGCTGCTTAGGTGATTTATACTCCTACGGGTCAAGTATTGTCTTCAGGAAGCGTATGTTTACAGCCTTCGAACAATGTTGCTGAATATAGTGTCGTTATTGAGTTATTGTGTGATGCCATTTCACATGGTGTTCTCTCTCTTGAGGTACGTCTTGATTCGCAATTAGTGGTTTCACAACTTAATGGCTCATATCGTATTAGGGATCCGATATTATTACGAAGATTCTTATGTGTGAGATTGCTAGAACGAAAATTTGAAAATATAACATACATTCATGTTTCAAGAATTTTTAATCAAGTTGCTGACTCATATTCTAACTATGTGTTAGATTGGCACTTGTTTCATAGACCATAAGCATATCACAAACATACATTTTTACACACATGTAAATAAATAAAATCGATCATCATAAATTTTTTTCATTAACATCGAAAATGTGACGTCATAATACATAAGTGTCATAATACAAAATTGGGGCTTCCGAGCCACCAAAATATAATACACGATAGTACAAAAAGAAATACTCTCAGGTCTCTAAGCTTGAGGAGGAGGAGGGGGGTTCTGATCATGATAGCCCACCACGGCTCTAGCTAGCTATCGAAATAATTGAACCCATGCTCGTGGTACACCAACCACCTGGCACTACATGGCCTTAGGCAAGTCCTCGACTTGCACCATGGGTACCCTGTGTGTCAAGTGTACAAATTTTGTGTGAATGCTTTGGAGAGTCTGCTCCGCATCCGCACCCATGATGTCGTCTCCCCTTCCCCTCCATCTATGATGAGGGAAACCATCCGGTCGCCGTGGTCCAACATCTGCATACACATGACAGATTTTCACTATGTGTCATCACACCAAAACATGTCTTTTGAGTCAATATATCAAAAAACACAACAAAAAATTTAATAATTCAAAAAACTTTAAAAGTGGCTTTGGGATTCGTTACCTATGTCGCCATATGCCACTCCTGGTGGTAGGGGCATGTACGGATCTCCACGAAAGTCTATCCTTGCATAGGGGTAGTCATCGATGGCAATGATTTGCCTCCGCCACCATGGAAAGAAGTATGCTGGGTAGGGGTTAGCCACCCTACCTCTGCCCAGTCTGCGCATAACATTTGCCCAACGTCATTGGGTTGGATCTCGAACTCCGTGTGGAGGAATGTCCACTCTAGGGCTTAGCCCCGGTACACGCTCAAAGAAGAACGTGCTCAGTATGTTGCCAAAACCAAAGTTTCTCACCCTGCCCATCTTGCAGTCACTGAGCTGCTGCTTCATGTTGCTCAACAGTGCAATGCTCTAGTCATACACTGTGGGTCTCATACACTCCACCTCATACAACATCAGTGGACGAGAGGCCTGGTGGAGTGAATCTAAGTCGGCTATCCTACCGAGTGCCAATAGTATGGTCTTCAGTCCCAATACCTGGATAGAGTTTATCAGGATTTGACTCCCAACCTTTTCCGTGTCCGAAAAGCAGTACACCATAATGTACTAATCAATAGTCAATCCACCTCCAGGCCCACGAGATCAGATATTTACCACATCTCCTCGTCGAGATAAACTAGTGATAAAGTATATGTCCTCAATTTCTATACTGAGTGGCATCCCGTCAATGTGAAAACTCTCAAAGTCTAGATCCCAGTAATCCACTCGCATCTGGAGGATTCTTGGTTTGGCCCTCAAGCTGCCAAGACACCAAAACTTATACAAACTGCATGCACATAATGCTTATTGGGTCATTAAGTCACCTTGCACGACCACTTCCACATCATCATGTTCCCTCTCCCTCCATTCTAAAACCATCCTGTACAAAAACAAGAGATTTGCTTATTATTTTTTGTTGAAAACCTCATTCGTAGCCTCGTATGCGACTGTATGCAAAACAACTACGTATATACGTGGGTTTGGGCGGTTTTTCCACGTATGGCCAGCCCTATATGCGAAAAAAACCCCGATACCCGCGTGGGCCGAAACACACAATTTAGGATGGCCTAGAAAATTAAATGGACCATGAAAACTTAAAAAATTTGGATGAAATAGGAAGAGGAGGACATGAGGAGTTACCTGGATCAAACGGTGTCGAATTTCGCTGGACGATGCTCCCGGAATTCATGTTGGAATTTTTGAGCTCAAAGGGGTAAAAATTTCAAATGATATGGAATTTTTAAATTTTTTACTATTTATAGAAATTTTTTGAAAAAATTTACCCACTTTCTATAGTTTTGATCGTTTCTGACCATTTTGGACCGTTTTGAACTAATTTGATGATGTAGGAGTCTATTTTGAGCTCGGTTTGACCATCGTTTTGACCCGTTCGTGTCGATTTCAGGTATCATGTCTAAACTGGCATATAGGTTAGGTTTCACATTCGTTTGCACTTTGCATAACTTTATGACCGTTTCATTATAACCTTAGGTACAAACCTATTCTATCTTGTCACGGAACCTCCTTGTTGCTTTTAGAAGTGACATGATGTGAATGGTAGAGCTTGACCATACATGGGTACCCTAGTTAGCTCTTGTTTTGCATTTGGTGCCCATGTCGACATTTTTCCTTTAGGGTGTGGGAGTCCTTTGTATAATATCACCATGACTTTGCGCAAGAGCTTCATATTCCTATTGATCTTTTTGCTGACCTTTTCCCCAAGACTCCCTTCTGTCAAGTTGTAATTGCATGATCATGAGTTTTTCCTGCCTTATTGAGCCTTATGTCGGCTTCCCTGAGTTTGATTATCAGCCATATAGCCCAAGCTTGTCTCATGTCTAGCTGTGTAGAGCCATTTTACATATCTTTTGCAGCTTGATTCTTCATTTTTACTGGGAGGGGACTTTCCCTTGAGTGTCGTTATCCTACACATGTTTCCTTGCATTGAGCATAGGGATGTTCCACTGCTTGGAACTAGTTTGTTTTCCCCTTGACACTCATCTCCTCCTATTCTGTCACTATAAAGCACTTTTATTATTTTTCAAGCTTTTCAAAATATTTGAAAAAGTCCAAAAAAATCAAAAGACCAAAAATCCAGACAGGAAAAGATGTTATCTTTGGCAGCAGGTGAGTCGTGTCGCCTTCGAACAGAGCACTGTATATCACATTCATTGGTTGGGTTAATAGTTTGACTTTAGGAGTTGTACTCTTTTCTCTGAGTTTATCTCCATCGACTGGTTAAGATTCCAATCCCTATGGAGCCTCTGTCGATGCCTCCTGTGTCGCAGATATGTCCCAGTTTGTGTATATTGAGTCTATGCTATCTACATTTAGTCACCATTCGCCTTTATGCTCTTGTTCGAAGAAATTTGAATCCTGAGTTGTCCATTCCTCAGTTTTCTTGACTTTGCATGTCGGCCATTCTCGGTACTGGTACTAGTTCGTGCACATTATGATCGAGTCCTTCCACATTATACAGCTTTGTTGAGTACCTCATGTTAGATGATGGGGGATGCCTTAATTCCCTCCTTCCAGTGGATTTCATCCCATCGACTTCAGATCATTTATTCTGGGATAGGAGTCTAGAGTCATTTTGAGTGCCCTGAGACTTGTAGTCATCAGTGGCAGGTTCTCTTGCCATCGACAGTTTTGGGAATACATCAATGTCCCCTGATCGATGGATTCTTTCAAGTTTTCGACCTCAACACATTTATTCACACTTGGTAGATTTCACTCTAGTACCTTGATTCCCATTTTCATTATCGGTGGGTGATCTTGCATCTGTTAATAGTATACATCAATGATCGGTAATCAAACGATGGACTACTATGTTCAACCTCGACACCTTTATTCACATAGTAGGACATCTACTCATAGCAGTTTGTGTCAAAGACTTTCGAGATTGGTGGCATTCCAAAAATGCTACCTCCTTGATCATGCTAGTGTTCATGAGATTTCAGCTCTCGTGACTTGATTCCAGTGTATGTCAGATATCTTCAGCCATTATGGATATCTTGATCCATTGTATATCTTCATCTTTCTTGGAGATCATGATCCTTTTTATATCTTCATCATGGATATTCTGATCTATCTATATTGTACGTGGCGATGACCACACATGTCATATTTTGTATCATGCCTATTCATGGCCATTGTACTCTTATGTATATGGTACTGTTGTATGTATAAATTGCAGTCATATGCAGAGATATTTGTACTGTATTATTGGATGGCTAGTTCTTCCACCTGGTTCTTCATCACTCCACTTATGGGATGTACTTATAATGTATTTCGGACATCGTATCACCCCTCTGACCTCACACATTAGGGGGAATCTGTTACATCTGATTTTACCACATATGGTAGATCACATATTTATGGCATTCCCTGTCCCTCTACAGACTCTTTGGACCCCATGGACTATTTTTGTACCTTTGATGTTTCCAAGATCGTCCCTAAAAACACTCATTAGTTTTCATACGCGACTTTTAAACCCATTCTCGCGTATATACGCGGATATGACCCTTAAACCCACGAACATCAGGATGTGTGCAAAAGGCCAAATAGTTTTGGAGTTTTCCTTGATGTGGATCCGAGTCACTTGTCTCTTGGCCTTCCATATGCCTTGAGATCACTCAGATTTGACCTTCCATTACCCCATTGAAGCACTATATAAGGAACCCTTTGGATACATTGAAAGGAGAAGAATTGAAGAGCAAGAAAACTATAGTCCGTTGTTGCCGTAGCTTATACTTAAGTTTGCATCCCTTTTTCCCTTGGAGCACTTTGTGTTCTTCCCAAGCTTGCCTTTGCTTGTGAGCTTGCTATCGAGAGATGGAGGATTGAGATGGTGGAGGCCCAGGTGGAGGAATCAGTTTCTCCGGTTCGTAGACATGCCGACATAGGTTGCCATTCTTGTAATCTCTGATCTATATCAATACAAATATCTTTTCCTGTCCAATTATGTGCATTTAAATGAATATTGAATCCATGGATGATTTTAATTGCTTATACATTATTGATTATATATGCTAGAGTAGGTCTAACACAATTATATAACATGCTTATCTTGTTTGCTGATTGTTGAGAGAGCAAATTGTTAACACAAGCGGGATTGGAAAATCTCAACGGGGATCTACATCAACCATCCATAATAAGGTATGTTTCGATATCCTTTAGTGTTAGATGTTTATTTCTCTTGCATATTGGGAAGGGATTGATTTCTACGGTTACTCTGTGTTGTGGTACTTCAGGCCATAGGAAGTTTTGTTTGTAACACATGTACATGGGGTTGTGTATACCTTCAAACAAGAACTTATGTACTGTATACCTTCTGTAGATGATGGTGTATAACCTTAGAAGATTCAAGACTATATTGTAGATGACCCCTTCCTTCAAAGTTGAGAATCCCATACTATGTAAGTGACCTTCAGTCATGATAGTGTTTAGGGATTCCTCTTAGTTCTGTGGAAGGACCTCAAACCAAGGTCAGCCTGGGGCCATTGTTTACACTTGAAAACTCAGACTGTGTATTCATGTTGGGTAACTGTCAAGACCTATGGTCTACTCTCATCATTTAAATGTCTACTTTCATCATTCCAAATTTTATTCTCATCATTTCAAAGTCTTCTCTCAAGGTATGTTGTAGAAAAATACACCCAAGACAAGATTTGAACCATCACAAAGCTTGGATTGTTTTGAACTTAATATTTTCTCAAACACCTAGAGATTAAACCCCAAAACAAAGACACCAGTTGCTGCAAAATCGTACTGTTTATAAAATGTTCGAACAAAAAAAAAAAATCCTCTAAGTCCATTGTTTAACTTCTGCTACTACTTCTGATTTCCTCATACCCCACCGAATTTACCTCACTCTGCAAATTCAGTCTGTCTACCATTTGGGACTGTTTCATGACTGTAGAAATCCTTCAATAGTCAACTGCTCCTCCGAAATTGCCTCAGTCCAAAAGTCAATGAGTTCATGAAATTTAAGGACTATTTTGGATGCTTGTAAAACCCAGGATAAGTCCAAGAGTGGACTGTCAACATGTTCAAGAAAAATGGTTGTTTGTTTCTACTTTAATTTTTTGCTACAACCTCGGTCTATACTCGAATTTCCTCAATCAAGCGAAATTCATAGCTAATTCATATCTCTGAAAAATTACACTTGAAAAATGAGATTGTTGGCTCCTTATCTATACACATTTTTCATCATTATTTTGAGCCGACCTGTTATATATTTGCAAGAATTTATTTATTTATTATTTTTAAAGCACCATTTTTACTCAACCAACTTTGTCATAAAAAATTAACTGAATAATAAAAATAAAATTCTTTTGACTGGCTGACTTCAAGTGGCTTGGGTCATCAACATAAGGGGTTCAAGGAATTATTCAAGGGTACAAGGACATGTCAAGAACTTCAACATCATTATTACATCGATACTTTCTTTTAAAAAAGGTGAACTCATTATGTGCTAAGGACATCTTCACATACATATGTGAGCTTAAACCGTAAGTTCCTTCAAGTTTATTCAAAGGTGTCATCTGTTTAAAGAAGGTCTCTTTTTTCCACATCGTTAGGGATGCTAGGTCTATCCAAGATATGCATCTTCAAAATTCTTCATCATATGGAGGACATGTGTATGGGTTTCACAACATGCCAATAGAAGTAAGACCATACTTGAATTCCACAAATGGCATCAAGGTCATCATCAATCAAACAAGGGGATTCATCAAGGACCAAGGACCCTTAGTCAAGAATATGCATTTGTGCCATAGGACATCACCATGACCATCAAGGTGTGGGTTTCAACATGTCAAAAGATACTTATTTAAAAAACTTGTGGGATTAAGGACCATCTCCAATGGTTCCAAGTCTTCATCAAGTCATCAATGATCACATCATCACCTTTAGGGGTACAAGGAACATTAAACCAAGTTTGGGTCCAATAATTTCTTCAAAGAATTCTTCTTCAACAAACTCAACCACATAGGAGGACATCTAGGGGTCAATATCCATCATGCCATCACCTTTGGGGTTTTCAAACCTTCTCCTAGGGTATCATGACCCTGTCAAAGAATGAATGACCACATAATGGGTCATTAATGCTTCTTTGAACCCATCAAGGTCTTCTCCATTGTCCACACGGACTTCAACACAATCTCCAGGTTCTTCAACATCATCAGTAGGGTCTTCATCATCGTCAACAAGGTGGTGGCTCCAATATCCAACCTTATGGGTATAGGGACCTTGTTAATTGGATACAAGGCCGTGATCCAAAGAACAAAACATCTATGTAATGGCTTGAAGGAACTTGATGTGAGGGTAATGGGTTGATCCATACTTGTGCACTACAAGTGGGAGTTGGTGGCATCAATGACAACCTGTGGGGCCACTGCAGGTCCATGTTGGCATCAATGGAAATTTCATTAACAATATCCCCCTTCTTCCTTGATGACAACAACTCATGCTCCCCTTTTTTCTTCATCTCTCCCCCTTTGTAATCAATGGCAAAGGGTGTCCACATACCTGTATCTGAAATCTCTGGTTAATTCTCACTGATCCCCCTATCAATATGCATGATCATAGGACATCTCTGTATGGCTAGAGTAGGCATCCTTTCTCCCTTGATTTCATCCTCCAACATCATGAACTCAAGGTGTGTTAAGGTCTTTGAGAGACCTTGCACTTGGCTTTCCATATGAAAACCATCCTCTTTGCATTGATCAACCTTTCCTATCTGTAAATGCTCGGTATTCTTCATCCATACTTTCTTTTTAGCATTTGTCCTTTCTTTGTTCCTTCATTTCTATTGGATTTCCATGATGAGTTGTATAATAAACTTCTCATGGGTTGCTTCTATGGACTCCAAAAGTCTTGAGCTTTGTGCCCAAATCCACTGCAACTATAACACCCCATGGTACAACCATATGCATCAATGTGACTAACATGATTGCACATCCAAAATCTGACTGAGATGTTGGAACTTCCAACACTTCTTTGATCAACTTCATTTCTCCATACCTGAGAGTGTCCCTGGATGTAGGAATTTGTCTTCTTATCTTCAATTCTTCCTTCATTTGTCTTCTACTAAGGTTCATTGGTTCTTCTTACTGATGTGTATGAAGGACTCCTCCTGGGTTGAATTCTTTGACTTGCACATTCTTGGGATTTGTGACCAAACCCACTGTAGGTGTAGCATCTCAATGTGTGATAGGTGGTAGACATATGTCCAACTTAGTTACATGTCCAGTATCTAACTTTGTCACTGGGGGTTCTAACACTTCTTCTTTTGTACATTCTACAATCCATAGCCTTATAACCAAAGTTCGAACAAGAATAACAATAACCATTAAATACACTTCATACTTGGGACTTTGGTTCCATATTGGAGATGTTTCTTTTTTTCTCTTGGTTTGAGGAATAGGACTAGATTCTTGATGCATTCTTGAATGTAAAGGTGCATGGGGAGTAGCTTTGGACATTGACGGACCTACTTCTGGAGTCTTGGGAGACCAAGTGCTATCTTCAATTTTTTCTTTCTTCTTGTAACCAAGATCAATCTTGTCACATGGAGATCTTTGGAAATCCAAGATCTTATCTAGGACAACTGAACTATCCTTGAAATTTACAAATTCATCATACTTTTCACTTTTATTCCTGAGACCAACTACCTACATTTCCAGGATTTAGATTGTCCTCTCCTTTTCTTCCAACTGATTATTCAAGATTTATTCTATCCTTTTGGCATCCTCTAGGTGAGTCTTCAAATCATGATTGGCCTTTATAGTTTCTTCAACCTCTTACGAGATTTCACCAACCTCTTCATGTTCTTCCTTTTGACTGATCAATTCAATCTTTAGTTGTTCAAATTCTTTATCCTTGTCTTTCAACTGATCTCGCAACTCTTTATCATTTTGTTTGAGAATCACAAGCAACAATTTCATTGTCATGGTATTCTGTTGATATTCCATTCAAAGAGTCCAATATTTTCTTTCTGAATTTTGTGAATTCACTATGGTTCATATTTACTATTTTCAAGACCCAATTTACTCTAAGATCAATATTTATAATGGTGATATGTATCTCACATGCATTTTTTGGTATCCCTTCATCATCTTTTGCAGGAACCTTCTCAATTTTACCACACAAGCTATCATTACGATAAAAAGATCCCATACCTTTACTTGAGTCCACTTCTTGCTTTTCTTATTCTTGATAGACCTCTTCTGGGGGCTTGTCTTCTAATTTCTTATCTATGTGTTCGGGTTTTGGAATTTCCTTCTAATACTCACCTTCCAACTTCAACCATAGATATTTGGTTGAATTTTACTCCCCTACACTTTCTTTCACTGAGCTGGGAAGTCCATCCATGAGGAACTTCAAGGCTGTAGCATTGTCCTTCTTTACTTCCTTATGTTCAAGTTCCTTTCCCTTGTTATTTGATGGAGCGAGTGGATTGATCACAATATCCCAAATGCAAAACTTCTTCAGATATGCCTTCAATTTTCTCCTCCAATCGAAATAATTTGTAACATCAAGTACATGCACACCATTTCTTGACGACTCTACTTTTGCATCCATTATGTCTACATATATCCTTCAATCTTGCAATTCTTGTCATGAAGTTCGGCTTTGATACCAATTATTGGACACAATGGCCACACTAAGAGGGGGAGAGAATCATTGTGAGAGAAATTTAAAACTTTTTTCCTTCTTTTAATCAATCAGAGTATATCAAGCATTATTTTACCAGTCACATCATTACATTCATTATCTAAATAAACCAAGAGCCTTAAGTGCAATGATCACATCAAGAGAGACACAATAATATATGTTAATTTTTATTTTGATTACAATCACCATCAACTGATGAAAATAGTACCAACTCTTGTAACATGACCCAACCTAGTTTTCTTAGCTCCAACTAAGAAAGGGTTGAGGAGCCCAATCATCAAATGCAAGACTTTACTTGCAAGCTTGATTCCAATATATGATTGTCATCAATCTGCTGCTCAACCATCTTTCTCATCAACCTTTTCTCGTCAACATTGTTAGTTAATCTCTTCCCAATGAAGTTGGTCAAATATTGTTGGTCAATCACTGCTCATCACTCTCTATTCGCTCAATCTGGTCATCAACATCTGCTCTTCATCCACACTGCTGGTCAATCTGCTCATGTATTTATCATCATCATCACCAAGAGTGCCAGCAAGCATGCATTAGCAATGCATCATCAACATCAACAAGGTATTAGAATTTATAGGATAGCATCTTCATGCATGCATCATCATCTCATATCATCATCATCCAGTATATCAACACCATAGAGTAAATCATCAAGGTGAATGGATCAAGTATGCATCATTAGAGTTTGCATCATTATCAAAGCATCATCATAGTGGAGTATGCATCAAAATACCATCATCATCATGGAAGATAAGTATTCACACCTCACTGAACATTTACCACTATATCTATCACTGCATACATCATTGTATTGTAGGGCCACTCTATGTGTAACTGTACATATACCATTGTGTGTGTAGATCATATGGTTTGTATATTCATCCATTAATTGTGTGTAGTAATGAATCATAATCATAGCAGCATATTATATGCATCATTAACATAGAATTCAAATATGCCACTGTACATATACTACTATACATATAATCAATATTGTATATACATACCTTGATAAATGCATGTATGTGGTGTTGTGTATACCTTCAAACAAGAACTTGTATACTGTATACCTTCTGTAGATGACAGTGTATAACCTTAGAATATTCAATATTGTACTGTATATGACCCTTGTCAACCTTCCTTCAAACTTGAGAATATTGGGTTGTGTAAGTGACCTTCATTCGTCATAGTGTTTAGGGCTTCCTCTCAGTTCTGTGGAAGGACCTCAAATCTAGGTCATCCTAGGGTCAATGTTTACACTTGCAAACTCATACTATGTATTCATGTTGGGTAAAGGTAAAGACCTAGGGTCTTCTCTCATCATTTAAATGTATGCGTTCATCATTCCAAAGTATGTTCATGTCATTTCAAAGTCTGCTCTCAAGGTCTGTTGTAGAAAACTCTACCCAAGACAAGATTTGAACCATCACAAATCTTGGACTGTTTTGACCTTAACCTTTACTCAAGCACATAGAGATTAAACCCAAAAATAAATACACCAGCTACTGCAAACTTAGGTTGTTTATAAAATGTATGAACCAAAAAAAATGTCTCTCGGTCCACTATTTAACTTCTGTTGCTACTTATGATTTCCTCGGACCCCACCGAATTTACCTCAGTCTGCGAATTCGGACAGTCCACAATTCAGGAATGTTTCATGACTATGGAAACCCTCCAACAGTTAACTGTTCCTCTGAAATTTCCTCAGTCCAACAATCAATGAGTTCATTCACCTTGTTCTTTCGTTAGATAATTTAAATTGTGAAGGTGACTTGTATCTATACCTTCTTCAAGAAATTTTGGGACAGTTTTGGATTCTTGTAAAACCCTTATGAAATTTCAGGACTGTTTTTGTACTTGTCATATATTTGCAAGATTTTTTTTATTTTTATTTTAAAGAACCCTTTTTACTAAGCTAACTTTGTCATAAAAATATATTTGAATAAAATAAAAATTTATTTTGATTGCACTAACTTCAAGTGGCTTGGGTCATCGACATAAGGGAATCAAGGAATTCTTCAAGGGTACAAGGACATGTAAAGAACTTAAACATCATTATTACATCGATACTTTCTTTAAAACAAGGTGAACTCATTACGTGCTAAGGACGTTCTTCACATACATATGTGAGCTTCAACCATAAGTTCCTTCAAGTTTCTTCTAAGGTGTCATCTTTTTAAATAAGGTATCCTTTTTCCACATCATTAGGGCTGCCGAGTATGTACAAGATATGCATCTTCAATGTTCTTCATCATACGGATGACATGTGTATGGGTTTCACAACATGCTAATAGAAATAATACCATACTTGAATTTCACCAAGGGAATCAAGGTCATCATCAATCAAACAAGGGGATTCATCAAGGACCAAGGACCCTTAGTCAATGATATGCATGTGTGCCCTAGGAAATCATCACGACCATCAAGGTGTGGGTTTCAATATGTCAACCAATACTTCTTCAAGAAACTTATGGGCTTAAGGACCATATCTAAGGGTTCCGAGTCTTCATCAAGTCATCAATGACCACATCATCACCTTTAAGGGTATAAGACCATTAAACCAAGTGTGGGTCCAAGGATTTCTTCAAATACTTCTTCTTCAACCAACTCAACCACATAAGAGGACAACCGGGGTTCAATATCCATCATGCCATCACCTATGGGGTTTCCAAACCTTCTCCTAGGATATCATGACCCTATCAAAGCATGAATGACCACAGAGTGGGTCATTAATGCTTCTTCAACCCATCAAGGGCATCTCCATCATCCACAAGGGATTCAACACAATATCTAGGGTCTTCAACATCGCCAGTAGGGTATTCAACATCATCAACAAGGTAGTGGCTCCAAGATCCAAACTTGTGGGTACAAGGACCTTGTCAACTAGATACAAGGTGCTCCAAAGCACACACCATCTCTGTAAGGGATCCAAGGAATTGGATGTGAGGGTACTAGGATCATCCATACTTTTGCATTGCAAGTGGAACTTGTTTCCTTTATTGACAAACTGTGGGGCCACTACAAGTCCATGTTGGCATCAATTACAATTTCATCAACACATCCTTCAATATTTTTATTGAGTTTGACCATTGACCATTTAACAAGAGGGGAGTTTTCTAGATGTCTTTTGACTGAATAGAGAAACATGAAACTCCTCTTTCTAATTTTAGTAAGAATGGTCTTTCAATTTTTTTTTTATCGAATCTCGGTATACATGTATACATTCCAATATTTCCTTGAGTAGGATATTTAACGGACCTCCCTTATAGAGCCAACAATTATTCCAAAGAGAGATGCATGCTTCAATATTTTTATAGAGCCACAACCAATGTGTGATCTGATACGAATTAGATTTAAGAAGAAACCCCAAGTATTTACCACCAAAACCAATGATGTTTTATGAAAAAGGGATCTCTACCTCTAACTCTTCGAAAACTTTATCCAACAAATAATTAATAAGCAAGAAAGACTCTGATAGGTTAAACTTAATCCCAATTATTAAGCATTAAAATTCCAAAATCCTTTTAAGATCAATAAAATTGCTCCAAATCCCATTACTAAAGAGGAGAATGTCATGTATGTAAAGAAGGTGAGTAATCACTTCCATAAGCATTATTTTAACTCCCTTCGGCACACCTTGACTCTTCACATCCTTCAACAAGACACTTAAACCTTCAAAAATTAAAAGGGAAAGGAAGGAAGAGAGGGAACAACATTGTTTAATGCCACAAGAGGCTTGGAATAATTTGGAATATAATCTATTGACGATTGCTATGAAGGATATATATTGAACACATACCATAACCCAATTAATAGAAGTAATATTCATGCCCAATTGAATTAACATTAAGCAAAGAAATGTCCAAATGACTCTATCGTAGGATTTATATAGGTCTAACTTTAAGACCATTGTCGGCATATTGAATTTCTAAGAGAATAAAGATCCTCCTATTCTACTACACCAGCACCATGAATGCACCAATTATTAAGGAAATCGAATTGTTCCTCAGAGATGAGAGCACTCAAAATGGGACTCATTATGTTATCCAATATCCTCTCCACCACCTTGTAAGTGGCGTTATGACAAGAGATAGGTTCTATGTCCTTTAAAGAAACCACATTTCGCTTCTTTAGGAAAAACACTAAGAATGTGTAATTTAATTCACAGATCATTTTACTTGACCTCTTGGATTCTTTAGAACCCTTTAACAAGTCACCTTTTAAATTATTGTAGAATCCCAAGAAGAACTCCACTATAGATTTGTCAAGTCCAAGGATTTTCCCTTTTCAGAGAGATTACAGAGTAGATAAGAGCACTTCTTCTGATATATCTATATATCTTCTTCCATGGTTGAGTTCAAATTGTTGTCAATTAACCTAGGGATGAGCTTGAGTACCTACAAGATTTGGTCTATGGGGAAACCGAGCGTCGCTTTGAAAATTTCCTGGAAATATGAGGCTCTTGCCTCCTTTTTTATAAAAGAGGACACAAAATCTCCATTTTCATTTGTTAGCTCCCATACAATGTCTTGACTCTTGTGGTAGTTGGAAAAATTATGGAATTTTTTTGTGTTATTATTAGCCTCCTAGATGCAAAATTTACTTTTGAGTTTCCATCCAATTTCCTCTTTTTACAATAAATCATGTCTATTAGACTTGAGAGTCAATAGAGTCCTCTTCTCCAGTTCTGTAAAGACTCCCAACGAATTCTCCTCAAACAAAAACTAAACGATAGCCTCAACTTTTAGGATATCCTCATGATACTTATTGACATGGGAGGCTACCCAATGTCGAGTTGATTTATGGGATTCCAAAATATTAGGAAAAATACTGCATGTAGGATAGAACTTGATCATCATGTAAGCGTTTTCACCCATAAATAGTCAAATTTATATAGTCTTCTTCTTGTAACCAAGCATGATAAAATTTCATAGGAGACGACGACTTCTTCTCCTCCTTTTCAACTTTACAAATAGTAGGTAAGTGATCTGATACACTTCCTACAACAACCTAGGATTTAGCTAGGATACTTCCATATATAAGGGCATATGATAATCTCTCCAAGTGTTTTGATACCCCTTCATCTCCCATTTTACCATTTTTCCAGGTTGGAACCATCTTAATCAATTCTAGATCAATCAAATTGATACATTCCAAAAGATGAGAGAAACACCCTCCTGGTGGATCATAATGGGGGTGGGATCCCCAAACCTCTCAAAGAGAGAGCATGAAATCAAGATCACCTCTTGTAATAGCAATGTTTCTATATAATATCATTGTCTCCAATAAATATTCCCAATATTGACAATGATCCAATACAATCCATATATAGTAAGGACCCAAAGACCTAAGCCCAAATATTTGTCCAAGAGTTCAAATAGAATACTTGAATGAAAACTCAAGGAGGACATAAATGAAAACCTAGGAATCCAAGTGATAATGGATCCTCCTGACAAACTAGTCGAGTCCACTACAATGAATGACCAATATTTAAGCCTATAAGAGAAAAAAAGATCACCTTATAACCTGGGCACATGTTTTCCTTAATTAGAATGATATCAAGAGGATATACTTTGATTAGACACTTGAGGGAAATCACTTTAGAGGTACCCTCAAACCCCTGAGCATTAAAGAATAGGATGATCGTTAGTTCACTTTGCTCATATATTTCCCTTCTATAAGGGCCCTATTTATTGTACATTTCCTACCACTGTGAATACACATTTAGCTTGCTTCTAAAATATGGACATAAATGACTTCCTTCCTATGCCTCCACTAGAAGGCTTGGAAAGGGCCAGACCTCCTTCTAGGGCCACTTCGTTCATCTTAGACTTCAAGCAAATATTATAATCATATATTATAGGATACTTGGGAGGCTTATCGAGAGAGACATAAGGAGAAAGAGGAAAGGATTGGTCCATGTCTACTTTCTAGATATTGGTGAGAGAAGAAACTGACTTCAAAATAGGATGAGTTTAAGAGCCACTAACTTTTGACAAAGGACGAATAAGAGTCATTTTCACTTCAAATTATCTGTCAACACATGAACTAGAATGTTAGGTGACTTAGGACAATGGGACTAGGGGACATAAGAGAGAGGATAGAGGATCCCAAGGGATTTTCTCATCACACATAATAGAAATTTTTTAAAGCGATGGAGAGATATTCTTACCAATGAAAACATTGGAGCCGTCACTGAAACTTTCCTGATGAGATACATCCACCACCTTATTCTGATTTGGGTATCCATGAGGAATATGACAAGTTGGGGGACTCAAATACCAGAGAGAAGTCAAAACATAGACACTAACATCCTTCTTTTTCTTTTTTCCAACTCTTCATGAAAACAAATTAAGGGCCCTGGAGAAAGATGCAATGATCTTGAACATGACCCAGTCCATGAGAATAAAAAAGATGAAAAGGGATTTAGATCATATAATAATAACTACATGCATAAGGATGACTGGAAGAAAGACATTCACAGCATACACAAAGATTTATCCTCAGAAACCCTCTCGAGGAAGAAAACTGAATAGAACTTCTTCAGTATAGACTCGTCAACAAATTACAATGTTGATAAAATGAAGAGATAAATCTCTCTCATAGAAAAATACCCCGTATACAAAGATAAGATAAGATAAAACTTGATATATTAGTATTCCTCCAACTATTGCTTCTCTCTCTTGTACAATTGTCTTATTGAATTGATGTGAGCTTTCTTTATGTTACAATTGACATAGGCATCCTTCTTATTTATACCTTCATTTTCTATTTCCATGATTTTTAGGTATTTCTAGAACTTTATGGGGGGTTTACTTTCTAGAACTTTCCATATATTTCCTTTTTAGAACGTTCCAGAGGTTTCCTCTCTAGAATTTCTAGAGGTTTCCTTTTTAGAACTTTTTCGGAGGTTTCCTTTCTAGAACTTTCTAGTAATTTCCTTTCTAGAACTTTCTGAAGGTTTTCTTTCTAGAAATTTTCAACGGGCTCATGGCTGACATAAGAATATCTTATGAATATACATAAAATATCAACACTCCCTTTTAGTAATGAAGGTATTCTTATGATGTGATGTTATAGCTGATTTTACCACACCTGGTTGATCACATGTTTAAGGCCTTCCTTGTCCCTTTGCATACTCTTTGGACCCCATGGACATATATTATACTTTGATGTTCCAAGATTATCCCCAAAAATCACTTGTTTATACCTATACGCGACTTTTAAATCCATACTTGCGTGTATACGCAGTTTTTGACTTCAAACCTACGTACATCAAGATGTGTGCATAAAGACAAATATTTTTGGAGTTTTCCTCATATGAATCTGAATATCTTGACTCTTGGAATTCCATACGCCTTGAACACGCTCGGACTTGACCCTCCATTACCTATTTGGAGTACTATATGTTGATCCTCTTGTATACATTGAAAGGAGGAGAAATTGAAGAGTAATGAAACTATAGTCCATTGTTGCCTCATTTTTCTTATACTTAAGTCTACATCCCTTTGTCCCTTTGGAGCACATAGTGTTCTTCTCAAGATTTTATTTTCTTTGTGAGCGTGCTATCGAGAGATGGAGGATTGAAGTGGTGGAGGCCCAGGTGGAGGACTCGGTTTCTCCGGTTCGCAGAAGTTCCGATAGAGTTTGTCACTATTGTATCTTTGATTTATTAATAGAAATATATTTTCTTGTCCAATACATGTGCATTTTAAATATGAATATTGAATCCATGGATGTATTTACTTTCTTATACATGATTGATTATATATTCTAGAGTATCTGTAATGCATTTATATATATCATGTTTTTTTTTTTTGCTGTTGTTGAGAGAAAATTGTAAGTGCAGGTGCATTAGAAAATCTCAACGGGGATCTACTTCAACCATCTGGAATAAGGTACGATTTCATATCCCTTAGTGTTAGATGTGCTTATTGCTCTTGCATATTGGAAAGGATTGATTTCTGGTGTCATACTCTCTGTTACGGTACCCCCAATCCATAGGAAGTTTCTCTCCATAAAAGAATTGGTGACTCCGCTAGGGAGGTTCCTTGTTTTTTATTTGGGGTTGGGTACACAATGTACTTCACTTCCTCTCTGTTTATCCCTATTTCTGTGTCGCATTTAGTAGTATGTTCATCCATTGACACTCCCCTAGATTGGTTGGACCCTTGGTTGTGTTTTTACCACTTTCTTCTCTGTATACGCAGGTTTTTGGCTAAAAGTCGCATATACATGTAGGTTTTTGTCTAAAAGTCGCGTACATACGCTATTGTTCTTTGAACAGTCATGTACATCCTCCATTTTGGTTGAGTTTGATGTTATGGGAAGTTGTTGGGTGGGTTGTGAGTGTGGTTGGGTCTTCCTAGGTACTGATGTTGTCTATTGACTGTTTTGTTTGTGACCAGAGACTGATTTTTCATTGATTTTTCTTTGAAATTAGTTCTCGTCATTTATCTCCTTTTTGTTTTTCCATTAGTGCATTAGTCTTTTTGTCTTGGTGTCTTGCTTGGCTTGTGTTTTCTACTTGATTCAAAGACTGAGAATTTTAATGACTTTTATTGCATTTTAATTCTTTTATATTGAAAATACAAAATAGTTGCATTCTTACTTGCATCTCACATATGGATTTAAGGAGGTACTTGCATTGGATTGCTTGGATCAGAGTTGTGTTTAGGATTTCATATAGGAAGGATTGCATTGACATTGAAGGAGAATTTATGCATCTCATGTAGTGGCATACCCCATTTTTCATTTAGACAAAATTGCACTTTGCATGGTTTGTTAGGTGTGCTCATTTATTTCACCGATGAGTCATAATACCATTGGTTGCACAATCATTTCCCTTTGAGTAATCACAGCCATTAAAATCAACGCTTAATTAAAATTAATTACACATTTTTCTTTAATAGGGTTCATTACCAAGATTAGGATTTAGAGTCTTAGAATAGTTCATTGCGAGTTAATTCTCCAAGACTACTAAACAAAACAAGTAGGTGTCTGTCCAGGTGAGAGAGAGAAATCCTTGGTATAATTAGTGTTTGTTAGGAGGCTCCTCTTACACAGGATTTAACCATGATGCAACGTACACGGTTGTGATTGGGATAGCCCTTGGCCACTTTCTGTGAGCCTCGAATATATTTCCAGGATCGTATTCGTATTTGGGGGATTTTGAGGTGCCGATTGGTGCTTTCTAGCTTTGGGATTTGCTACCCTGCCCATACGATCAATCTCGCTTGCGATTGTATGCCTGGGCATTGGTGATATTGGGGTGACCTTAGTTTCCTTACCTAAGTATCGTAGGGGTTAATTACAGAGGTTATTATGTGAGTGTCTAGGCCAGGTAAGGGTTGGACAGCACAATTGCTTTATGTGTTGAAGCTAAGGGCCACTATAATTGGTTACACACCTCCGCTTGTAGTGTATGGGATTCTTGAGCCTCTTTTAGGAGAGAAATACCTATTGCATTCGGGAGCTCACTTATCCTCCCCTTGGATTGCTTGCATTTTAGCTATAGATTTCCTTAGGAGTGTGTTCTTTGTGCGCTAGTTGACTTTTGGGATCGCAGTTACTTGAATATATTTATGTTATTTTAAATTTGGATGCTTTTATGTTCGGCATGCCTGATATCACTACTAGTATCTCGTCACCTGCTCCAGGTCCTAGTGCAGACCCTGGTGTTGGACTGGGGGGCACCACATCCCCTTACCTTACTCATAGATTTGGGAGTGGTCATATCCCACCCTCTACTCCATTTGTGGAGGATTTTCACTCCCTCGGTCCAATCTTAACACCAATGTTCATTCTCACGGGGGTAGTGGTGGATACGTGAACGTTGGGTCTACACCTTACATTCATTTTTATGTCCCATCGTTCATCGCACTATTTCCTTTGAATGCAGTTGTCATGATCAATAGTCCTTATATCCTATAGTTTGGACTCTTTACTGACTGTTTCTAGCTATTTTAGACTAATATTATTGTCATGTAGAGTCCATTTTTGTACACTCTCTCTGAGGCTTTGACCCATTCATTCCCATGACAAGTATAATTTTGAACTTACATATAGGTTAGGACTACAAATCCGCTTGCATTATGCATTTCCTTATGACCACTTTATCTTGACCTTAGGTACAAACCCATTCCATAATGTCATGGAACCTTCATCTTGCTGTTAGAAGTGATATTGTGAGAATGGTAGAGCTTTCCTATGCATGGGTGCCCTAGTTAGACCCTATTTTGCACTTGGTACCCATGCTGAGATTCCTCCTTTAGGTTGTGGGAGTCCCTTTTCAGTCCTGCCACATTAGAGAAAATTTGAGGTCTAAAATGGGCCTCCTAAGGAAAATAATAAAATAATAGTTATTAATTTTGGAGGAAGAATGAAAAAACTCCTTTTTTGTTCATTTTTTCGACATATCTCCTTGTGTTTTTACTCAAATTCTAAGTGGGAGAGCTTGTTGGATGCGAAATTTAATTCCGCATCCAATGAGTACCCACACTGCATACTTTTGACAGACCTTGCTACCCCAAAAACAAGAAATACCTGAAAAAATGTGATGATGACATCATCATCACGTTTTTTTTTCTAGGTATTTCTTATTTTTGGGGTATCAGGGTCTATCAAAAGTATGTAGTGTGATTACTTGTTGGATGTGAAATTAAATTCCTGATCCAACCAGCTATCCCGCTTGAAATTTGAGTAAAAACACATGGAGATATGTCAAAAATACGAACAAAAAAAGTAGTTTTCTTTTATGACAAATATGTCAATTCAACCATTATGGTTGACTCATTTTATTGAAATTCTATTGGTTCTTGAATTCCAACTCACAAAATTTTTTGTTGGCGCGTTTTCTTGTAAGGCCGATTTAGACCCCAAATTTCCTCTAATGTGTCCTTGAGCAAGAGCTTCATACTCCTCTTGAAATTTATGTTGGCCATTCCCTAGGGACTCCCTTGTATATATCAAGTTGTGATTGTGTTTCATGAGTTTTTCTTGCCTTATTGAGCTTTACGCAAGCTCCCTACTTTCGAGTTATAAGCCATGTAGCCCGATCTCATCTCATTTCCATCCAAGCAGAGCCTTCTACATATCTTTTGCAGCTTGGTCACCCTTTATTAGGAGGAGACCTTCCCTCGATTTTCCTTATCCTGCACATGCTTCCTTGCATTGAGTATAGATATGTTCCACTGCTTGAAACTAGTTTTCTTGCCCCTGACACTCGTCTCCTCCTAGCTATGTACTATAAAGAACTTTTATTCTTTTTCAAGCTTTTCAAAACATCTGAAAAGTCCAAAAAAAAATAAAAATACATAAAAATTCAAATGGGAAATGATATTATCTTTGGCATCAGTCGATTCTTGTCGCCTTCAAACAGAGCACTGCATATCACATCCATTGGTTGGGTTGTTATTTTGACTTTAGGATTTGTACTCGTTACTCTGAGTTTATCTCCACCGACTGGTTATGCTTCCAGTCACCATGGAGCCTCTGTCGATGCCTCCTGTGTAACAGAGATGTCCCAGTTTGCATATCGAGGCCATGCTGCCTACATTTAGTCACCACTTGCCTTATGCTATTGCTTGAAGGAAGTTGAAGCCTGAGTTGGCCATTCATCAGTTATCTTGACTTTGCATGTAGGTCATTCTAGGTATTGTTATTGGTTCGTGCATATCCTATTTGAGTTCTTCCACATTATACAACATTATTGAGTACCTCATGTTGGTTGATGGGGGATGCCTTAATGCCCTCTTTCCAGTGGATTCCATTCCATCGACTTCAGATCATTTATTCTGGAGTAAGAGTCTAGATTCCTTTGAGTGCCTTGAGACTTACAATCATCAGTGGTAGGTTCTCTCACCATTGACATTTTTGGGAATACATCAATGTCCCTTGATCGATGGATTCTTTCAAGTGTTCAACCTCAACACATCTATTCACACTTGTTAGATTGCACTCTGTACCTTGATTCCCATTTTCATTATTGGTGGGTTATCTCGCGTCTATTAATGGTATACATCAATGACTGGTAATCAGACTCGGGACTACTATGTTTGACCTCAACACATCTATTCACATAGTAGGACATGTAGTCGTAGCGGTTTGTGTAGAATACCTTCCAGCTTTGTGGCATTCCATATATGCTACCTCCTTGATCGTGCTAGTATTCATAAGATTTTAGCTCTCATGACCACTTGATTCCAGTGTATATCAGATATCTTCATCCACTATGGAGATCTTGATCCATTTTATGTTGTACGTGGCGATGGCCACACATGACATTTGTATATCATGCCTATTCATGGACATTGTACTCTTATGTATTCCGGAATTCTATATGTATTTGCAGTCACATGCAGAGATTGATCATTATATTGTATTGATGAGTGGCTGGTTCTTCCACCCGGGTCTTCATTACTCCACTTCTAGGATGGATTATATAATGAATTTCGGCCATCATGTTACCCCTCTGACCTCACACATTAGGGGGAATCTGTTATAGCTGATTTTACCACACCTGATTGATCACATATTTATCACCTTCCTTGTCCCTCTGCAGACTCTTTGGACCACGTGGACATATATTATACTTTGGTGTTCCAAGATTATCCACAAAAACCACTTGTGTAGACCTATACGCGAATTTTAAATCCATACTCGTGTGTATATGCATATTTTGACCTCATACCCGCGTACATCGGGATGTGTGCATACAGAAAAATATTTTTGGAGTTTTCCTCAAATGAGTCCGAATATCTTGACTCTTGGCCTTCCATATTCCTTGAGAACGCTTAGACTCGACCCTCCATTACCTCTTTGGAGTACTATATATTGAGCCTCTTGGATACATTGAAAGGAGGAGAAATTGAAGAGGAAGGAAACTATAGTCCATTGTTGCCTCATTTTGCTTATACTTGAGTCTACATCCCTTTGTCTCTTTGGAGCACATAGTGTTCTTTCCAAGATTTCATTTTCTTTGTGAGCTTGCTATCGAGAGATGGAGGATTGAAGTGGTGGAGGCCTAAGTGGAGGACTCGGTTTCTTCGGTTCATAGAAGTTTCGACAGAGTTTGTCACTATTGTATCTCTGATTTATTAATAGAAATATCTTTTCATGTCCAATACATGTGCATTTTAAATATGAATATTGAATCCATGGATGTATTTACTTGCTTATACATGATTGATTATATATGCTAGATTATCTCTAACACATTTATATATATCATGCTTTCTTTGTTTGTTGTTGTTGAGAGCACATTGTAATTGCAAGTGCAATGGAAAAGCTCAGCGGGAATATACTTCAACCTTCCAGAATAAGGTACAATTTTATATCCCTTAGTGTTAGATGTGCTTATTTCTCTTGCATATTGAAAATGATTGATTTCTGGTGTCATACTGTCTATTGTGGTACCCCCAAGCCATAGGAAGTTTTTCTCTGTAACATGCAATATTCAATTATGCTTCAGCTAACTTGTACTTGACCATTTACTCGTTGATCTTCAGTGAATCACTAGAATTTATGTACAGGAAATCCATCATCCACATCATGCATCTAGGGCCTCAATATCATACATAACATCTCACTAGTGGGTACATACTAATTTCATTTTCGTATCTTATGGTTCTCGAAATCCTTCCGAACCTTATGCCATTATGAGACTTCATCTAGCTCACACAGAACTAGGTGACCATATTGCTCACACAGAACTAGGAAACTATCCCAAAATCTAGTCCTTCTAGTTTGCACCACCAGGGATGCAACCCACAGTGACTAGGCATCTAATCATAAGGTTTAGCAAATCTAGTGCACTCACACCAACCATCTATCCCAAGGATAGGAATCCTCCAACGCACATAGGTTATCCCTCCAGCCCAAAATATGGGAATCCGCCAGTCCACATGACTTGGTATTCCATCCCCGAGGGATGGGAATCATGATCTTGTGCAAGATTAGGATCACCTATGCCTCAGTTGGTAATGTTCCCATGAATGAATATTTTTGTTTCCACACTATGCATGCTACTTCAATTGGAATCACATCTGTAACTCAATACTTCCTCTCAGGGAGGGAATTCATTTGCACCATGTTAAGGTTGTCCCTGAAACACTCAAAATTTATCTTTGACAGATGCTTAGTAAACACATCGTCTATCTCAATATACTAGAGATTCATAGCTCCCTTCTGCACCATGTCTTGGATATAATGGTACTTGATCTCGATATGCTTGGACTTTCATGAAACAAAGGGTTACCAGATAACTTTACACAACCCTAGTTGTCATAAAAAATACAAGTCACCTCTAACTTGAGATCAAAAAGTCTTGTAAAAAACTTCTATTCATTACCAACTGAGAAATTTTACTAGAACCAGGTATTTCAAATATCAATTATACCTTATGTATTCAATTGATTTCATCAACCTTTATCGTTCCAAGAACTTGGAATTCATATGGAAGAAAATTCAAGTTCAATAAGATCAGTGGTGAAATGGACCCCTAAGGTAGGGAGGAAACCAAATAATGAAGAGTTTAGCTATTTTGTGAATAATTTCATGTATATCATTCACACTCTTTTGCATGGTGCTCCCCCTCCAAGAATTTTCCTTGAATACAAAGTATTGATGCAATTAAGTCAAGGATCCATAATTGGGGACTTGTATCTTTTAGAGAGCATGGATAAATAAATAAATATATGGATTAGAGTTATAATCATATATATTTCCTTTCCTTTTGACTCCCATGGTGTTATCTTTGGAATATTAGCCAAATATTTGATTCTGATCTAATTCATTTTTCCATGCATAAGACCCCAACCACTTTAAAGTTACCCAAGTAGGTAGGGCATTTCTTGGTTAAATATTAGGACAACGAAGTCATTCGTAGAGAACACCTTAAGTCACTTGAATCTTCAAAAAGGGTAAAAGTGCATATATGAACCTCATAAGGTCATTTAAAATCAAATATAGAAGGCCAAATTAGTTGAATATTTCCATCATCCAAATGAATAGCTATCAAAGGCTACAGATATAGAAAGTTGGGAGAAGGTCAAGTAGATTTTGCAAGACAATCTTCCACATAATTCACTAGTACAAACAACTATTCAGGGTTCAATGAATTCAAATATTGAGATCATTGACATAAAATAAATTGAACCATAGATATCACAACTGCATGTTATTTAAACTCCTCATAAACAAGAGAGAGGGGTGAAAAGAACACAATTTGAAGTCCGTTCAGACATGAATGTTGAAGAATAGTTAGAAGAGAAACCCAACAATAAGAGTATTAAAATTGAAAATCCCATAGGGTTGTAGGGGGCCTTGGTTAAGAATAAAGGTCAAGAGTCAACATCAAGTGATTCTATAATTAACATTGAGCACTTTCCTTCA
The DNA here is from genome assembly GCA_001517045.1 of Pseudotsuga menziesii. NCBI lineage: Eukaryota > Viridiplantae > Streptophyta > Pinopsida > Pinales > Pinaceae > Pseudotsuga > Pseudotsuga menziesii. Next base: position 144,827 of record LPNX010665012.1, on the reverse strand, counting down.
TCCTATCTTCCTAAAATAGAGACACAATCAACCTCTCATGAACAAGGAACTTCACAAACAAAGTTTATCATATTTTCTCAATACATGCAAATAAAGAATTAGAATGTATAAGTGAAAAGATCTGTATACCCTCATAATTATAATAAGATTTAATAACAAGGAATATTATTGTCAACTTTAGATCCTAAGGAATGGACTTTCAATTTGGCTATCCTAGATCCAAAAGAACATAAAGTCCAATCATCAGAAGATTATAAAGCCAATCAGTTCAAGGTGAATTAAAATCAAATAAATGCAACTAATAAAATTGATTTGCATAGAAAAACTAAAGAAATGATCTTCATAAGTTCATAGACATACTTCAGTCTAGTGTAAGTGCGAATAAGCTCAAAAGTTTGGTCAAAAATATTGAAAAGTAGTTAAAGCAAGATAAGGTGGCCGATAAGTCCAAATAATTGAAGATAAAAGAACTTGAACAAAAGGTGGTTGAAGTAGGTATTGATCCAAATAACCCAACACCTATTAAATCCTTGATTAAAGAGAAAGATACAGAAATTCAAGATTTAGAAAAGAATCTCCAAGTGGCTGACAAAGAGCATGTGCAAAATCCTGAACTAGTAGTTGTACGGGAAGAGAAAGAGCATATTTACATGCAGATGGAAGCATATAAAGATAAATTGGAACAATCCAAGAATGAAACTAATCGGTTAATGATATAGAATACTAAGTTGTTGGTAGACAAGCTTGTTATATCACATCCCAGTTAGGTATATCCTTCAAATAACTTGGCTAAAGTTTTGGTAGATTTAAATATCAAAGAGGTGAAAATGGGCATTTTGAAAAATAGAATTAAAAAAAATGAGGAAATTGCGATTTTAGAGGACTCGGTCATGAATAGAGAAGTTGTTATTATATAAGTACATGAAGAAAAAATTAAAATATAGAAAGAATTGGATCAATACTCCGACAAGCTTATTGGTAAAAAAAAATTGAAAGGTGCAAAGCACATGTTATGAGATCAGATGTCAGTTGAGGTTACAAAATACTAAAATTATTTTTTTGTGGTTCATGATGAAAATTTTGTAGCTAGAACTTCTTTATAAGATATCAAAAGTACATGGAATGAATTGGAAAATAAACCTAAAATAGCACATAATGTGATAAATATTTTGAATGAAAAAAAAAAGATGATTTAGAAGTGCGAGGGGCAGTAGACAAGACCAACACCATAATGGATGCCAATAGAGTAATCAACCAGAGGAATTTGATCCAAAAGGCCCAATCCAAGGCATGTGTATTTTTTAGAGACATTGCATCCTTCGAAGCTATAATTAGAAATGCAATTGATAAGGGGATGCCCTCATTGTGGGACAAAAAATGAGATTTATACCCTAAGGAGGAATATGATAGTATGATTGTGCAATATAGAATAATGATACAAAATTTGTAGAAATGGATGGACCACTAAAACGGGAAAGTAATCATTGATAAATTATTAATTGATTTTGAATTATTAATATTTAAGAATGTTCCTCCTATCCATTATAAGCGATAAGTATTATTAGATATGTCGGTTAGGAGAATGAATATTCATGCATATCCCTATGGGGAAACCATGGGAAAATATCACCAAGCATGAAGTGCTATACTCTACATCACATGGGGCATTTTCATCATAAAAGGTTCACTAGAGGTAATTACAATAATTAAAACTGCTCACTATTGTTATTTAGGGTCATGGATGGATTTGAGGGGCCATGCATTAACATGTTAATGCATGAAAATACAGACAAACTATTATATTTTAAGAAAGAGGATCTTCATAAGAAGGAGTAGTTTCCAATTCGTTGTTTTTTAGGAAGAAACAAGTATATAATGAAGATAGAGATCAGAGATTAATGATCAACAATTTTTTAGAATAAATGTAACTCGCTCTGAAGGGTGATCAAGGGTGAATGATCAAGAAAATTACCTTGGAACTTAGAAAACATGACATAACTATGTAGTTGAGTTTCTTTATTAATAAAAGGTAGAGGAAACCATTAATGTGATGATCATGTTGCGCATGTCATGATATCATATGAAGAAGATGGATTTCATGTATAAATAACTTATTTTCTTATTTGATATTTTATATGTGTGAATAATGTGGTGAAGTATTCATACGGTGTTCATTATTCAGGAATTACATTGCTTTATGGTTTTGTTTTAATCATACTCGTGTGTATTTTGTTAACTATTCAATTCCAATTGCTTAGGATGTTTTCCTTCTAAATGAGATCACAATATTTATTCATCTAGAATAGATCCCATCGGTCTCAATCTATTATCTTATGTATTCCTCCACCCTTTCACCTAAAATCTAAGTTGTTTGATTCACTTGAAGAAATACCTTATAGATTTAAATAGTACAAGATATTTCCAAAAGATTGAATACCATAAGCAATTGCTCACAAAAATATTTTATAGATGAAAACACCAAAGTCTATACATGGTTTAAACCCTCAAAGAAGGAAACACCCTATGACCTCAACCAAATAGCTACTTGAGGCAATATTATTACGCAAAAGAGAAAGAATGTTACAATGAACTTCTCATAGTTGATTATTAAGAGAATGATCATCCATGCTCTTTGAATAGAGATCGTGGACCAATCAGATGCTAAGGTACAAACCAATGGCCATTAAGATCAAGGTGAGAATGAACCGTCGAATGACTCTATGTATAAAACATATTGTGACCATTGGATTACATATGCACAAATGCATACTATATTGTGTGTTTGGTTGGTTTTGCTTCCATACCGACTTGTGTATTTTGTGCATATGAAATGTGATTAACACTCATTTATACTTGAGTTGACCTAATTTGTAAGGTAATTTTTTTTTTTATGAAATGTAATTAATTCCCATTTATACAACAACATAATTTGTAATGTAATTAGGTACTTTTCAATCATGTCAAATTATTCTCATTGTCTCTTTTTTCTTAACTTTAATAAAGAAACAATGTCATTGAAATAATTTGTAATTTTTTTTAGTGTACATATTTAGTTATAAATCCATCATTTAACATCCAACTATGTTTATATATTATGTGAAAAAATTATCATTATATATTGTTTCTTAAAGCACTAGCTTTAATTGGTTTGCTAGGGGTTCTCCATGGAAAATCCTCCTCTAGATCTAGGGCCAAACGAGCGGTGATGCTTCCTTAAGGATGGTTTCAGAAGAATAGTGGTTTCAAAAACTTCCTCTAGCAAATATTCCCCAACTTCTTACTCGAAATTTGTCAAAAGATTCGTGATGTCGGAATTTCATTTATCTTCCTCTTCCTTGAATCATAAAGCCATCGTTTTGTCTAAAAGAGGGTTAGTTAGTCATTTTACAGGGTTATGACCTTCTCCAAGGGTAATCGAAGCATAGCTCAACAAGAACTAGTGGCCACTAATATAAGGGAAAGTTCAACAAAACTTTTGTGGCAGGGGTTTTTTAGTTTTCTTATTTGAAGAAAAAGAAAGATCATGACTTAATCTTTAGGAAGGGTCGTATTTCATGGGTCCACTGGATATGTATCTCAATCAATGGGATATTTCCTTCGATCCAGAAAAATACATCACATCCACATTTTCAGTGTGGGTTAATCTTCCGCATCTCCCCATACATTGTTGGAGAGATGAGGATCTTAATGCTATTGAGAAATCCTTAGTAAGTGTGAAAAATTATCCCAAGATTAGATCAATTGAACTTGCAATAAATTGCTTGAAAACATGCATAGATCCACTCAAATTGGAGGCTGGAATTGGTGCATAACACAAAATTGGATTGAATATGTTTACATTAGCCAACCTTATAAAGTAATAGGCTGTCCAAATATATAATTACATCAGAGATTCGAATTCCTAAGGAGGCAAGTTGAATCCTCACAAAAGCAAGCTTACTAAAAGTTAAAAAGCCCACCTAGGTGCATAAAACACTTTCCAAACTAGTCAAGGAGGTCACAAATTGGATGAATGAGGTGCATCAGCTAATAATTAATGGAAATTCAATATACTCATGCTTTCATGAGAGAAAAATATGGAGGATGAGTTGTGAAAAAAACAAGGCAGTTTCCCTATGACTAGCTTTCACCTTTTGCCTTAAAAGCTGCTAAAAAGCAGTCAAACTAAGGATAAGGTAGGAATGTGCACTTACTAAACTGGGAAATTTGTTGATTTGTTAGAATCTTATCCATAATCTTGTGAAGGAAATCCTAAAGGAAGTTGAGGCAAGTTTTGTCCAAATGGTGCAAGTGGATGCCAACTAGCTAGTGTAGGATCTAGGAGATTAATAAAAAATATTAATTATTGTATCCTAAGTATGGGAATGGGTTTTTTATTATTCTAACATGAATATACATAGATAAATCTTAACCAAATCCCCCAATGTTCTCTTGTGAAAGGATATGTGTGGAAGTGGACCTAGATAAGGGTCTCCCAAAAGCGATAAATATGTCAATGGACGGATGGAGCCATCTTCAAATTATGGATTACAAACAAATTCCCTTTAAATTAAACATTTTCCACGAGTATGGGCATTTTGCACAGCTATGCCCACAAAGTAAAGAACAAGACACAGAAGAATCTCGAGGAGAAGAATGGGGACAAGAATGGAATGAAGTTTCTAGAAAAGGTGGGAAAAAGTCATTATCAACCTTCAACAATCGCCTCCGAACGAAAAGTATTGTGTGAACAGATTTCAGTCCCTCTCTAATTTGGAAGGAAATGAGGAGAAAAAGAATCACAAAGAATAAAGGGAAGGACTTAAAGAGCAATAAATAGAGACAATCTTGGTAGAAATGGTGCAAGAAGAAAACTATGAACCAACCCTCCCCCTGCAAGCCTACCATTAGAGGAAATTTCAACTCAAAATGGGACTTTCAACCCTAATTCAAATTCCATGTCATCATGTGTTAGCCAATGAATTTTTTTTTAAATTTGAAATACCGTATAGGTCTTAAACAATTTTATAATATAAATTTGGGGATAGGTATCATAAAAAAAAAACTATTTTTTTGTTCATATTTTCGACATATCTCCTAGTGTTTTTACTCAAATTTCGATTGGGAGAGCTCGTTGGATGTGGAATTAAATTACGCATCCAACGAGTACCCACTCTGCATACTTTTGACGAACCCCGATACCTCAAAAACAAGAAATACCTAAAAATGTGATGATGATGTCATCATCATGTTTTTTCAGGGGTAGCGGGTAGTGACAGGTAGGGATAGGTTTTTGGGGTAGCGGGGTTCGTCAAAAGTATGCAGAGTGGGTACTCGATGGATGTCATCATCATCACATTTTTTCAGGTATTTCTTGTTTTTGGGGTAGTGGGGTCCGTCAAAAGTATGCAAAGTTGGTACTCATTGGATCCATAATTTATTTCTACATCCAACGAGCTCTTCCGATCGAAATTTGAGTAAGAACATAGGGAGATATGTCGAAAATACGAACACAAAAATTATTTTTTTTCTTTTCTTCCTCCAAAATTAATAAATATTATTTTATTATTTTATCTATTATTCTATTATTTTCCTTAGGAGGCACATTTTGAGTTGAAATTTCCTCTAATGATAGAGGTCAAATCTAAAGACTCGCAAAATATAGGTGGCTTTGTAACCAGTTCCAGATCAAAGGAACACCAAGAGGAAACTTCAGAAAGCGGGGAGGAAGAAGAAGAACCTCAAACAAAGAAGGTAAGGAAACCAAATAAATTCCTCAAAGAACTAGAAACAACTCGAGAAAAGGTGGTGAGCAAGCAATCCAGTTTGGACCATAATATTAGAACTATCCCACCAGGTAAGAAAATTCAAGGAACATGGGAGGAGAATGAGGATAGAGACACATCTCAAATCCAAAAGAAATAACGAAAATAGTTTCTTGAAATTGCAGAGAATTAGGTGCGAAACAAAATATAGAAGAAGTTAAAAGAATGAGGAAAATTGAATCATCCGCCATCTTACTAATATAGGAGACAAAAATGAAAGAAGAGGATAGAAAAATTATAATAAATAAGATATGTCCAAATGGAGAAGGAAGAGAAATTAGTGCCTTAGGAGCCTTAGGTGTAATTTTAACTTGGTGGGGTAAAATCCAATACCAACTATTCTCTTTCTCAGCGAATGAAAACTGGGTGTTTGTGGAGTTACAAGATCAAGATAGAAAATATTTACTTTGGGTGGGAAATGTGTATGGACATGTGCAATTTGGGCATAAGAAAGGGTTTTGGAGCTCTATGTAGCTCTTGCGTGGAGCAAGGATGCAACGTCTATGCATCATTGCTAGGGATTTTAATGCCACCATTTCTGTAGAGGAGAGAAGAGATCAGATGAAGGTCAGAGATTGATTTCGTGAGAATTTGGAAGATATTCAGGATGATTGGGACCTGATTGATATCAAGACGAAAAAGGGAAAATATACTTGGAACAACAAACTCTCAAGGCCAAGTCACGTCACAACGAGATTAGACAAGTTTATGGTAACTAGTTCCTTTCTAAGAAATCCTTCTATTCCTGAATAAAAAAAATTGACCTCTGATATCTAAGTTCATAAGCCCTTAGTTCTTTACTTTTTAAAGATTGGGATCTTAGGTCTAATTCCTTTTAGATTCAAACCAATATGGATGAATTACAGGGTATTCTGGATATCATAAGAGACGCTTGGAATATTTATATTGTTGGATATTCAAATTTCATTTGGGAATCCAAGATCGAGAATGTAAATATCTCTCAAGTGTTGGGCCTCCATTAACTACAAAGATCCAGGAACAGAAAGGAGAGATGTTCAAATGGAGCTAGAACAATTGCAGGAAAACATAGAATCTATCCCAATGATAAGAGGATATTTTTATTAAAGAAAAAGAGTTGGATCAGAAAATTCAAGATATGGCAAGGAAGGAGGAAGCAGAATGACGATTACTTTCAAGACTTCTATGGTTAAGAGGAGGGGATAAGAACACCAAGTTCTTTCATAATTAAGGCAAGCAGAGACATAGGAAGAACACCATTTTGGAATTATGTAAAGAAAATGGAGAAATTATCTTTGATCAACAAGAAATAAAGGAAGAAATCAAAATTTTCTTTAAAACCCTTTATACAAAGGAGGAAGGGGTTGATCCTAGAGAGATGAAGCAAATGTGTGAGGAAATCCCCAATATTATTTTAGAGGAAGAAAATAACCTCTTGTGCCAACCAATTTCTGAAGAGGAAACTCGTAAAGTTGTCTTGTCCCTTCACCCTAACAAAGCACCAAGGCCGGATGGATGTCCTATCGGCTTCTATAGAAGATGTTGGAGTATTATTAAAAAGGAACTCACAAGAATGCTCAATTAGACTAAGGACAAAGACAAAATTGGAGGTTCCACGAACTCATCCTTTATTTGTTTTGTTCCCAAGGAACAAAACCCCTCTTCCTTAAGTAGATTCAATCCCATTTCTCTTTGCAACTCCTCTTACAAAATCCTAACAAAAATCCTATATCTTAGGTTAAAAAAGGTCATTCTTAATATTATATCTGCAAATAATAGAGGTTTCATTGCAGGAAAACATAATTTTGACAATATCTTACTAGTGCAAGAAGCAATCCACTCAAACAAAAAAAAACAAAGTTGGAATGGCCATAAAACTAGACCTCGCCAATTCCTTTGAAAAAATTCGACATGAGTTTTTTTATATGGTTTTAGATAAGTTTGGTTTCTCCTCCCCTTTATCAGATAGGTCAGAGCTTGTATCGGGAAACCTCGGATAGATCCTCTGGTAAATGGTAGAGCCACTAAATTCTTTAGTATTTTCTAAGTCCTTAGTCGAGGTTGTCCTCTTTCCCCTTTCTTATATATTTTGGAAGTAGACTTTCTAAGCATAAAGCTTAACAAGAATTTATTGGAAGGTGGCATCCCAATAATCATTATTGCTAGAGGGGTCCAACCGGTGAACCATGCACAGTTTTTAGATGATATTATCCTTGTTGGCAGTGCACCTATTCAAATCGCCAGAAGATTCAAGGAATTGTTTGATCTCTTTCCAAAGGCTTCAAGAGGACTAGAAAAGTCAGCCAAAATTTGTCTCTATGGGTGGAATTGCAACCCCATGATTCTCAATGACATCTCCCAAATCCTTGGCTTCAAAGTTCAAATGGATTGGTTTTATTTTAAATATCTATGAGTTCCTATCTCCTTGAAAAGACTCAGTTAAACAAATTGGAAACCCATAGTTCAAAAGATAAAGGAAAAGATACAATCTTGGGGAATAAAGTGGCTGAATTTAGCAGGTAAGATTACCCTCATTAAGTTTGTTCTCTCCTCTTATCCTTGTACTCTATCTCCTTGTTTCTTGCTCCTATTGGTGTAGTGAATAATATAAGTTAAGAGATAATAAAGTTCCTTTGGCAAGGGGGTGATACTACAACTAAGAAGCATCATTTAGTGAAGTGGAATACTACAAGAACTCCAAAAGAGGAAGGTAGGATTGGCTTGAGAGAGCCATGGAAAATGAACATTGCAATGGGAGCTAAACTGCTCTAGATATTGATCTCTGGGAAAAAAGAATGGTGGAAGGAAGTTCTCAATAAGAAATACATAAAGAAACCACAATTGAGAAGCCTCGACATTGACCTTTTGGGCTCTAGGTCTTCAATTTGGGACCTATGCAAAGCCTCTACAGGATTGAAAAGATATTCTCTTAATTGGATTTCCGACAATGGGAAAAGAATTAATCTCTGGACATACAACATATTGGGGAAGCCTACTTTGGGAACAATATCTGCACTTACAAACATCTGAAACTAGATTTTAGATAATGGTTACAATTTCCTCTTTGACATCTCTGAATGGGAAAGCAATGGATCTTGGAAAGATTGCAAAAAAATCCCTATACCAGCTCATCCCCATGAAGACTTGTTTTCCTTTATCTCCTTCTTGCATGGGAAAGCTACACTACATAGAAGGGATAAAGATCAGAGAGAATGGGGGGCCAAGGTAGCTTACATTATAAAATAAGGTTTCAAAAATTTATCAGCCAGTCTTACTCAGTATTCCTCTTCTAACATTTGGGAAAAGGATTGAAATGCAGATTGCCTCCCAAAAATCAATGCTTTTTTTGGATGTTACCTCACAACAAGCTCCTAACCATTGATAATCTTAAGAAAAGAGGGATTGAAGGCCCATCTAGGTGTTCCCTTTGCAAGGCAATTGAGGAGAATGCTAAACATCTTTTTCTTGATTGTGAGTTTTCTCAATAGGTATGGGGGAATGTGACAAAAAAAATATGTGATAACTTTTCCTTTCCTGGGAAAGTCCAGGAACTTATTGGAAAATGGAAAAGTTTATTTCCTGGCTCTCTTCAAAATAAGCCTACCCTTCCAAAGAATCTAGAACTCCCTCCCTAAAAATATCTGCCGACAAGTCTCGTTAGCCAAAACAAAGTGATTTTTGAAGGCAAGGTAACCTATAAAGCTATGCATTTAATGGTTGAAATCCTACCTTCAACATGTTTAAATCTTTCAAATTTAGAACCCCTCTTGTCCCTTGAGGTCAATTGGGTGAAAAAATTTCGTCCTAAGAGCTCACTTCAGTCCAAATACTCCCCTGCAAATATTTTCAATGATTATCGAGATTGAGAATTAGGAAAAGCAAGCAATATTTCAAAGAATGGAGGGGAAAACAAAATTTCTATACTTTCTTCTTAGATGGTGCCTCAAAGGAAATCCAAGGGAAGTAAGTGCGGGAGGGATCATTCTTTATCTAGGAGGAAAAACAATCAACTCTTTTGCATGGGGACACAGAATCAAAACCATTAATGACGCAGAGTGGTCGACTCTCCTTCATGGATTGGAAATAGTTTATAGATTAAAAATTCCTCATCTAATGGTTATTGGTGACTCTAAGCATGTAATTCAGAAGGTGTGTCAAGGGTACACAACAGGTACATCAAATTGCGGAAGGATTTATAAGCGCATATTGCACCTTAACAAACATCCCTCGATACATTTTTATCACGTGAAAAGAGAAAAAATGGGTTAGATGATAAGCTCACCAACAAAGGTGTAAGAAATGAGTAAGGCATGGTTGTTTATACAAACAATTCCAAGGTAATCAAATGTGCTCCTTAACCTTGTGGACCAGGAAACCTTTCTCATAGGTATAAGAAGGATAATTGGGAAAAGGCTAGGATTATGGGGGTGTGCCCCATCTCCACCTCCAAACCATCCTTGTTCCCTCCTTTGAGTAGGACACCTAGCTTCACGCATGTCGATGTAGATTCCAATCTACACAGTATGGCAAAGACTCGTTGTTTATGTTTAATGAGCTCTGAACCTAAGGTCATTTCCCCATCTCTTGTGCAAGATCACATAGTTGAGAGTAATTGTGCTTTGTTGGAATCGAAGAGGATTATGGTCGAGGAGGAAATGATCCAATACCATTTCTTGATAGTGGAGTACTCTTGGAAGCAAGGGCATTCTGAAGATAATAACCTCTCAGCGTGTGGGGGGGGAGACCAGTCGAGTTAGCAAGTTTTCCTTCTGCCATTTTTTCCAGCCCCTTATCTTTGAAAGCTCTCCTTCTGCTTCGGTTAATTGCAGTTCTCAAGAGAATAGGGAGAAACTGGCCGACATCCCCTTAGACATACCAATTGATTTCACCATGGCAAGTTGGACTGAGGTGTTTGCTATCATTAGGGGAAGCATGGAAGATTTCAAGAAGAATTTAAGAAGGGTCTATAAAACAAGCAAATATCTACAAGAAACCATATTAGTTTATGAGGACGTCAAATACAACTCGCTTCAATTGTCATGCTTGGATTCTTGCATTGATGATTTGGATGGAAATATGAGGGTACTCTTGGCTTGAGTGGAGGAAATTAAGAAGGAACTTAATATGATGGCCAAGTTGAATTAGTGTATCCATTTCCAGGAATCCCCCTATGAAGATGTTTGCCTTATGGAAGAAGTTCCAGTCGCACAGTCGGTCTATGGCCTCCCAAGCAAGCATAAATAGAAGAATGTCTCCTCTTTTCTAGTCTATTTTGAATGTTTTTTTTGCAAGTTATTATATAATCAATTTGTTGGGGTATATACTCCACCCAAGTTTTGAAAAAAGATGGGAAGCTTGTGGAGAAATTTTGCAAGTATATAGTAGCTTATGTAGTAGGGATTTTGCCTCAAGCAAATTTAACACGTAGACCGTGGACCTTTTTTTTGTATCTGAATGCTTGTGCACAACCTTTTTTAATACAATAGTTGTCTCCAATTTTTGTTTTTTTAAAGCACTAGCTTTAATTAAATAATAATGTTATTGAATTATTCTTTAGTAGACATATTTAGTTATTAGCTATTGTGTATTGATTTACTTATTTAAATTATTACAACACTTGTTATGTTCTTGCCATGACGATGTAAAGTTTTAATTTATCTAACACATTGTTAAATCCTTTTATATAATCAAATATACTAAAATAATCTTTAAACATACATAACACTACTAAACATTATAAAGATATAACATAATGACAAATAACTAATTCTACAAATAGAATACCAAACATTAAATGTCAAATTATGCAATAACATTGTATACTTTAACATTACAGTGTATTGCATTTATTAGATTGTCAAGCTAATACTTTATATGTCAGATTTAATCTTGGGTTTAGTTCGAGTAACCCCTTCTTCTAAATCTAAAAATGAATTAATACTTAACAATATTTATCAAACTTTTACCATGCATATCAAACTTTTTAAAAAATTATAAAAATAAACCATGAAAACTATCTTCTGCTTTAAATTGAAGTAATTAGTTTCTGTATAGTTTATCAAACTTATTAAAAAAATTGTAAAAATAAACCATAAAAAACTATCTTCCCCTTAATTAAAATTAAAGTAATTAGTTTCTGTAAAAGTGTTCAGAGATTATATGTACAGTGGTCAATGATATTACAAAGACCAGAGAGTTCTACTTCCAATTTGAGAAGGTAGCATATATGAGTAAGCACATGAGAATTTTGTACTTTCAATTTGAGAAGGTACCATATATATGAGTAAGCACATGAGAATTTTGTGCATAACTTTGTTTTTTGACTTTCAATTTGAGAAAGTACCATACATGGGTAAGCACATGATAATTTTGTGCTTAACTTTGTTTCAATTTGAGAAGGTACCATATATATGAGTAAGCACATGAGAATTTTGTGCATAACTTTGTTTTTTGACTTTCAATTTGAGAAAGTACCATACATGGGTAAGCACATGATAATTTTGTGCTTAACTTTGTTTACAAATTTGTGGCACAAAAAATTGCCATTTAGGGATTATACTTAATCGAGGAGAGATTGCATGTTAGAAGCCTACAAGTTATCTTGGTGTTATCATGCTTATGTAAGGAAGTTGATTTAATTCATCTGTATAAATCATAAATTCTCTCCAAATCCTCATCTATTCTATTTGCATTCCAAAGAATATTTAATATTCAATCTTCAAAATAGAATATATTCTATGAATTCAGTCTTCAAAATAGAATATATTCTATGAATTCAGAGACTGAATCCTAGCCAATAAGCCAAGGGAAATCCAAGCTTCTACGACCTAGCTCGCTTGTGAATTCGAAAAACAGAGTCCTAATAGCATAAAAATTCATCAAACTAAAGCCCATCTCAAACTTTTCAAACTGAATAAGACCAGAACTTGGCCAAATTTTATTATATCAGGTCAATGAATAAGTAATGCCATTTCTTTTTCACTATGATTGCTTAATGAATAAGTAATGTCATTTCTTTTTCAATATGATTGCTTTCTTGAAGAAATTTTTTTTACAAGGTAATGCCCTAAACGCTCATTGACATGTTGAAACAGTCACAGCATTGGACTGATCAACCAATGTGAAATTGAATCTTCAGTCTACACAGTTTCAACCTACCTAACCTTTGCTATTTTCAGCGAAAAACTGAAACATAAAATTGAATGGAATTTCCACTCTACACAATTTCAACCTACCTAACCTTTGCTATTTTCACCGAAAATCTGAAACATGAAATTGAATCTTCACTCTACACAATTTCAACCTACCTAACCTTTGCTATTTTCAGAAAAAATTACAGAAACATTCAATTACAGAAAAAAGAAAAGAGAAGAAGTGAGCCAGGGAAGAGGCAGTGCATGAAAATGGCAGAAGCAGACGTTTCTGAGTCTGCAACTCCCATGCCCTAACTCATCCCTGTCTTCATGCCTTCCTACCGTTAATTCATGTCTGCCTGAATCGTTGTAGCCTTTAAACCGCTGCCCGCCCTTCCAGGCTTGGACATTAAAATGGCAGAAAGTAACTCTTGAGCGCCGTCCTGCAAAGAAAACAAGTAAACTGAAACAGAATTACAGAAAAGAATAGCCGTGAAAGCTGATCTGGAAGAAAAGAGAGGGAGAATTCTATTATAGGCGGATGAATTGTACTAAAAAGTTGCGAGATGGTCAAAATAGAGGCGTAGTACCCCCACTTCACAAAGGCGGTACAACCGCAATGGGATCGTAAGAATTGAAAGTACATGACCATTCTTCTTGTACTTCTTCGCGTGTTCCTTAAGATACTATCGATGTATCATATTATTAATAATAAATACAATTAAGCAAAATATCAATGTTTATTCCAAGAAGGTAGGAGTAGGAGCTTTTGTTTAATTATATGGAACTGTGTGACAACCATTATGATCTTTTATCTGTGTCAGTTGACTTATTATTATTATTTAAAAAAAATTTGCATCTTAAATAACTAGTTGGTGGTTTTTATGGGATAGGATTTTTCACTCCTGTGGTGTATCTCCAGGTTTGGTTTTAGATGATTAACATATTTTCTTACTTTTTAGAAAGATCAGCTCTTAACCAATCATAAGCAATCTTAAGTCTTACTCCAAAACCTTTAATAATATCAATTATAAAGTAGAAAACTATTTATATATAACATTTAAAAAAAATCAAAGACCTTACTATAAAGCCAATAACATAAATATTTATATAGCAGTTGTCTAATTAGGAGTCGATTTGGTTTTTGGCTATGAATCTTGACAGAATTTTCAAAACTTCCAAAAACATTGCTAAATCTTATAGAGTGTGGGTGTTTGGAGGTTTTCATGTCAAGTGATTTCATTTCTGCACTTAAATCGTCCAACAAACAACAGAAATTACTAGATTTTGTGAGTTAAATTCACCCGATTCAAGTCAAAATCGTCCCCTAGTTAGATAACTCCTATTTATATATTCTTGAAAACAAGTCTTCAAAAAACTATATACACTTTTCCTTAAAATAATACCTCCTTAAAAATAATCTCATAAAACCCTTTACCTTTTCTTTAAAATAAAAATAAAATAAAAAACCTATAGCAATCTTTCACTTGCAATGAACCTAGCCCACACACACCCTTATTGAAATTCAATTAAAAATGTTTATGGCATCTCAATCATTAATCATAACTTAACAATAATAACACCTACCAACTAAATTATATATACATATATATATCTTATAGAATTAAATATCATTAAATATCTCAATTAACTCCCAATTCATATACCACCACGAAGATGAAAATTGATAATAAAGTTTTTGAAATTATTATGATGCAAATTGTAATTAAATATTTTTTTAATAAAATAATGAATTTGAAATTATAAATTGTAATTTTAATTAACCAAAAAATATATGTATGTGTTAATTGAGTGTATATCAAGTAGTTGGGAGGAATGTTGTTATATTTCTCTCAAGGTTCAAATCTTACTATGTAACATGTTATGTAATCAATATAACCAAAGATTCTTTGATTCTTTCTTGATTAAGGAAATTCACATTTAAAAAAAAATACTTTGTAGAAAAAATAATCAAATAAAAAGTATCAAAAAAGATTTATATTAATAAATGATTTTCTTAAAACAACTCTCAATACCCATAAATGATATCAAAGATTGAACCTCAAATCTCTATGCATGTTAGACTACAACATAGTCACTCTCAATCTTCATAATCTAAAAGATTGAACCTTAAATTTCTATTTATGTTAGACTACAGCATAGTCACCTCGCAAACTAATTGAGAAGGAGAGTGTGGAATCTCCACTAACATTATGGGGCATGAATTTAAAAAAATGAACATTGGGCGACGAACCAATGGTGAGCAATGGGAAGATGACAGGTCATGGTTTCCAAAATGATTACCTTCATCAAATGGAGTATTTTTTATCGAGTAGAAGTAGATCTAATTTCCAAGAAAACAAAGTAGCAGAGAGCAGTGGGAAGAGGGATGCCCCTGTAGAAATAACAACTCCAATGTTATGAGTAAAGATGCTAAGAAGAAGCACTGGAAATATATCTTTCTACTAAGATTATTCTCACAAGCATACACAGGAAAAATAAAGAGAAATAGAGACTAAATCACATGAATGAAGAGATGAATATTGGAGTGTATCCTTCCATTGAATAATGATGAATAATAGTGTACTTAAATAGTACATCCCTCATAGGTAAAATCGAGTTGTATTGGAGACAACTCATCAAGAACAGAAAGGTAGACATACTAAACATGATAAATCCCCATAGGTCGCTAAAGCACTTCACAAATCAGTCAAGGACCTCTCGAATTAACAAAATCATGAGTGAGTCGTCACAAGTGATGGAAAAACATGCTAATCCTAGAAAATGGAGAGAAAAATAATGGAGAATGGGTTGGCAATAAAAGATAACAATTTCCTAGTTGACTAGCTTCACCTTATCCACAGAAAAGTTGGATAAAAGCATTATAAAGTAGAATCTCAGGAAAATGTAGTTACTAATTATGGTAGTCAATAAGTAGACAAGATCTACCCAAAATTAGGATTAAAGCATTCATGGGGTATATATGGTAAGTGTTGCCTATGTAATGCAAGTGGATGCCAACTATCTAAGCTAGTGAGTAGGAAATTAATCAAAATTGATTAAATATTTTATCCTAAATTATGAAGTGGGTTTAGTATACTCTCCACCCTTTGTACTTAATTACTTATACATACATGTATTATACACTCACAACCATATTAAAATTTATGATAGGGTGATATGAATGGCTGGATGTTGATTTGACGGTTTAAATATTTTCACACCGGTCAAGGTTAATGTGTTAATTTTACATTAAAGTGCAAAAAACATTCTATAGGCAATCAAAGTCCATACATGGTTTCGAACGATGAACATATTTATGTGTAAATGGAAACTTAGCTTTTGTCTAAAGTGGTGCAGACAAATAGAAGCCCGAATAGACCTGATTCAGGTTTTTGAAATCAACATAAAGCATGATTTCTTAATCTTTCTTGCTCATTGGCACCAAATCAGCATCACATTGTATGAAAGTATGGTGGACTATACCTTTCGGGTTTTTTTTTTCTCGAATAGACCTCCTAATGACCAGAGTCTATTGTTTCACCTATTCATCGAATTCAATTGATTCATATGAATCCAAGTTTTCATTGTTCATTTCAAATTCCTACATTTCTAGTTCCTTTTCTCTTCTAACCTATTCAACCCTGGAAGTACATCTAACTTCTCTGAAGATCACTTATCTACTATAAATTTCCTTCTTTATGATTAGATTCCATACCTTATACCCATTTTACTCCATCCTTATACCCGATGAAGATGCATTTCTCAAAATTTTTATCGAGTTTGCTTATTTTATCTTTTGGTACATGCACAAAGGAATCACACCCAAAGACTCTGAGATGTGTAAGAGAGGGTTTCATCCCACACCTCATAGGGATTCTTTCCAACCATATTCGACGATAATGACCTTTTTACTAGGTAACATGTTGTGTTGACTACTTCTTCTCATATTTCTTGTGTAGTACTTGCACCACTAACCATGATCCTTACTTTCTCCATCAATGTTATGTTCATTTTTTGGCCATAGGAAAAGTCCAGAAGAAAAAAACAAAATAATGATTAGAAAGGTGAACATTTTGGTCACAAGATGAGGAGAAGTTGCGACAGAAGCAACCACAAAGGAAAGAACAATGACAAAAGAGGAATAGAACAGTTGGAAAGTAGAGTTCGTTTGATTTTGCAGGAAGAGTTAGTTAGACTAAAATATTTATTTTAGTAACAAAGCATGATTGTATTTTGGGCCGACAGTGCATATTTTTAGAGATAAGTGAATGTATTAAAATAGAAAGATATCCTGTCGACTGACAGTTAGGAGTTAGTTGATGGATGGATCAAGAATTGTAAAAGCAAGAAATATTATAAAAGCATGAACCCAAGCTGTGTGCAGGTTGGTCATTAAAGTTGGTCATTAGAGTGGGTTGGAGATTAGACGAAGTCAAGAAGAGGATTGATCCAGGATATGTGCGGGTCGAACATTCAAAGAGAGAGAGAGAGAGAGAGAGAGAGAGAGAGAGAGAGAGACCAAAGTTAGAGAGCATGAGATGAGAGAAGAATGTATGCATTTTAAATAATATCTAAAATAAGAGTCTACAAGCTAACTGCATAGACCATAGGTTCCAAATGAATTCTCATGCTAGATAAAGAGCACCTTGTGGTTTTTCCCAAATGGGTTTCCACATTATATCTTGTCTCTGTGTGTTTAATGTGTGTTTTGTGTCAAATGCATAAATCATATAGATGAGCTTATTTGAATATTTCGCACATACCTAATGGTGAATGAACTTATATATGTGTTGCATATGTACCGAGTAAATATCTGGTAACTATTTATGTTATATGGTGATATCTATGTCGACGGAATGATAGATAGTTATCTTGAATGAATGAATAGAAACAAAAGTATAATTCTCGGCTTCAGTTGAGTGATATGATAATACTATAAGAGTGAAATACCTGAAATAACTACAAAATCTTGTCTTTTGTAGTCCCCATAAGATATCTTGGGTGAGACTCCATCTGCATCATAGGTGTTGCCGACAAATTCCTGCACTATCGGATCAATATCTTGGGCCTTGTTGATAACTAAGGTTCTGAACCTGGGTCGACCGAAACATAGGCCAACAAATGGTTTTGTTTTCAGGACTGTGAATCATTTTGATAAGGGTATGTTTTGGTACCTGAAGAAGTGGAAAGTTCAAGATTGGGTTGATTATAAGGCACTATAATTTGCACGAGAGGAAAGTGAAGGATCGCGACTGAGTCTGACTAAATGGTTGGAACAATATCTCTGCACGGAAATTCATGAAAAGAAAATTTCCCATCATATTGCATGAGTGGTTATTGAAGCTAGCAACCCAAAAGAAGAATTTCTAAGCAAGGGAACCGACAGAGTGGAGTCCTTAGTTGATCTAGCGGTTGAAATGTTGATTTCTGGGGTGATAGTATTATGGGACTCGGGAGGATATATCACAAAAATTGCAGTCGACATGATAAAATCATATAGTGAAATAGAAAGAGAATTTTTCTGAGGACCACAAAAGCGATATATGAAATCTTTAAAATTGTGGATCAAGATGCTAGTGTGTGAAAAAGGGATCCCGAGAATGGAGTCCGACGAGTAAAAATTTATGTGCGGAGTCCTAGGATATGTCAAAATAAATATTGTGAGAAGAATGGGTGGAGATAAACATAGATGTTTTCTGATAATAGTGAGACTGAACTAGAAAGTGGATGCCTAGGGAGTGGAAAAATATTTAGGTCAGGGAAGAGAAGAAGGACTGTGAAAAGAAGAGGAAGTTGTAGTGCGACCGGAGGAGAGGACTACGAATTGGCGCCACACCTTGATGGAGTATCTTGCGACGAAGAGGAGGAGTACTAGGTTATATATGAGGAAGTCGAAGAAAAAGGAGTACTAGACCCAGATAAATATTATGGCATACCCGCGACCTTGCGTACATCACCCAAAGTAAGATAGAGAAACACATCACCTGAGGTAAGATCGAGAAACACATCACCTAGGGGTTTTGTTGAACAAAATAATAGTAATAGTGGAAATAGAAGTTAGGGAACTCCCACTAGAGGAATTCTTAAATCAGCAATACCAAGAGTAAACAGAATGGATGAAAACGATATAAAGTTTCCAATCTTTAATGGAAATGGGTTGGAGGACCCTAAGCAACATTGGTTTCTATGTGAAACCACATGTATTGTGTGACAAGTCCAAGATGAAGTCATAAATAAATCTCTAATGATTACAACTCTCAGAATTCGTGCACTCGAGTGGTACATGAAATTCTCTATAGTTCCTCCAGGAATCACTCATAATACATTGGATCAGATCCGGACATGATTGATAGATGAGTTTAAGAAACTAAAATTTGATTCGCAGTGCGTTACAAAGTTGAAAGAAATAAACAGTTACCTACGAACTATGTTTGGTACTTCGACCAAAGATTCAAGACTTTGATGGCCAAAGTAAGTTTTCAAATGTTGGACATCTAGCACAAAGAATGGCTTATAGCAGCAATGTTGCCACATATTCATGTCACATTAATGCAATAGAAACTTGTATCATGGATCGAGGATTTGGAACTGGCTATGAAGTTAGAAGCCTCACTGATCATAAAAATGGTGCAGGAATGATGCAAATTTAGTTGCAAATTTCCAATATTACACTGCAACTTCGAGATATCAAGAAAGGAAAGGAAGTACAAGAAGAAATATGGTGTACCAAATGTAGAACAAAATGACATCATAAAGATAATTTCCTGGTGTTTATGAATTATGTCGCATCAAGAGCACCAAATATGATGAAAACACAAGGGATACCCTGGTGTCGAATATGTCAAACTAGAGGACATCGATCAGAAGAACTCTTATACTTACAGAAAATAGTAAGTGTTCCTGCCAGTTTATATTGTATGTTTTGTCATTCAATAGGCCATGACAAGAAAGATTTCAGAGCATATAAGTTGCTGCAAGAGAAAACGGTCGACATGCACCTAATGAACAATTATGAACATATGCAGGTTGAGCGATTTTAGGCTTAGTTTCCCTAGAACTAGTACCCTCAGATCCAATATCCACAAACACAATACGCTCAACCCAAGGGGTGGAATTTTTAGAGTTCAAGGATGAGGAGGAGGATTTGGTTGAGGAAGAGGTTGAGTTATATGTTATAATTTTGGAAAACTTGGACATTTTTCTAGGGACTATATGAATCCTACTACGATGTGTTCTTATTGCAAGGATTTCGATCATATTGTCGAGGAATGTCCTCTGTTGATTGAAAAATGACGGGACAAGAATGTGGGAAATCATAACCCACCACAGAAACTCAATCCGAACATCCAAACAATCTCTACTGAACCAAGGGAGCCAATTATTTCCATCGTAACAAGAGGAGGTGTTGCGACAAGAGATGATCAAGATGCATTATATGGACAACCACCAGTGCGGCCAATGGAACAAAAGAAAGCACCATTCCATGTCCAAAAATAAAAATACGTTTTCCTGGATGCACGATAAGTATTCGTCGATAGAAATCAAGTGTCGACCTATACAACTATGCCATATGAAGGACAATCCTGGAAATGAATGAGAGATTTGACCAGCTGTTTCGAAAGAAACCATCGGGAAAGGTTAGTAAAATAAAATATTTCTTTTAAATTTTTTTAGCACTAATACAAGATAAATATGTTGTATCAGAATTGACAACGTTAATAGAAGCACCTCAAGATGATGTGCGACAAGAAATAAGGGTTAATAATATTGGGAAAAGATTAAAGACTAGTTGTAAACTGAGAATGACTGCCCAGATAGGAAATTATGATATCGACTATATTATCCTGGACTTGGGGCTCCGATGTGAACATTCTTACTAGGAAGACTTGGGAGAGTATAGGAAAACCGGTACTAATATGATCTCCTATACAACTCATACTAGAAACTTAGTCGAAGGTTTTACCTATCGGTATACTGACTCAAGTTCTTGTCGAGATAGAAAGACTTTGCAATTTTGCATACTTTGAGGTGATGGACATTTTTTATGATACAATTTTGTAGCCTATGGTTTTGGGGATCAATTGGGCCATTGATAACCAAATCATTATCAATTTAAAGAAAATGATACAAGTGTTTCAAGATGAAGAGCTAAGGGTGGTTGCACCGCTTGATCCTCTAGAACGATAGAGGCATGTCAAGCAGGGGAATAGTGAAGGGAAAGGGGGNATCATTATCAATTTAAAGAAAATGATACAAGTGTTTCAAGATGAAGAGCTAAGGGTGGTTGCACCGCTTGATCCTCTAGAACGATAGAGGCATGTCAAGCAGGTGAATAGTGAAGGGAAAGGTGGATATATGGACCACATCTCTAACATTACTCCTACAATGGATGATTATGTGAATCCAACGACCAATGAAAAACTCAGTTGGTGAAGCACTAGTTCCTGCACATCGGATTCTAGATAAGCTCTAGAAAACTCGCAGAATCGACTGCATGAAGTATCAATGAGAAGATGCGCAAGAATTACAAAATCTGTGCAACATGTAAATATCGAGGTATGTGATCTACCTACCTATGACAAATTTCCTAACTTGGAATACTTTGTGATAGAATTTGAAGAGAAAGAAACATAACCTCAGCAATGTTAGGAACCCATGTCAATCCTTCTCTTTACTGTGTTAGTATATTGTTGTTGGACGCATATGCTTTGTAAGTCGTCCCATAGTAATTGTTGATCCATAGTTTATATTGGCCCATGGTTTTGACCCATAGTATTGGCACCTATTTTTAGTATATAAGTGTGTGTTGAGGCCAAGGAAGGCACGGTGAAGTTATTTTGTATTGAGCTTGCTCAAAGGAGGTTGCCCCCTCGAAGTGGCCTGCGATTAATATAAAAGTGATTTTGAGTTCTGCTGCTATATCGTGTATTTTGATTAATTATTTGCTGTAGGGTCCTCACATCTGGTATTAGAGCACTTTCTTGGGCTCGTTGGGTGAAATTTCTGCCCAAATTTTTTTTTTTCGCTTCTGTTGCAGGTTCGGATCTGGGAATAATCTATATCCACTTAATTGTGGGAAGTACTTGGGCATAAGCGCTAAAAATCATTGTGAGGAGTACCACAGGAACCCCGAAGTAGCTGGCCCATTGAGAGGACCTGCCAGCGAAAAGGGCAACGACCCCTACCTGATTGACTAGTTCCCACCCGTGAGGTAAACCAAGAGCTGTCGTTTGTGGCCAAGCGGTTATCAGTTTTACCTGAGCTGTGGAGTGAGGGGTACTGCCCCAATATGAAAGCTGTCAGACAGCATTGGTGGCCGAGTGAATCCCTTGAACCGATAGGAAGCCGAACATACCTGGGGTCCATATCTATTTTCAGTTGCACAATCACAGATTTCCTCTGTCCAGAACTGTTGCCGGTTAGTTCTGCACCGTTGCCGATCCATTTGTTTCCGATCACTTTTGCGCCGTTGCAGATTCCACTGTTTCCGATCACTTTCGCGCCGCGCGCGAATCCCTTCCTGGAAAAAAAAAAAATTCTGTTTTTCGGCCATATCTCCTTGGTTTCAACTCTGTTTTCCCTGAAACTTCACTGACATCTCTACAATTCCATTCTGCATATTTCATTCCTAAAGACCCTATCCCAAATTCCACTTCCCAAGACCCGAAATCTCACATTTGTCTATTTTTAGGGTTTGCCATAACTCCTTCGATTTTCACCCAAACGCCTTCAAATTTTGTCACCGTATTCCTTTCCTCATTCTGCTTCTTTGTCCCTCTCTACCAAATTTTCTCATTCTTTCACCCCGCTCCTAAAATCCCCATTTTTTGCTTCCCTGTCCTTTCGACAAGTCCAAAACTTACTCAAACCCAAATTACCCTTCCGATTTTTTCCCAAATCCAGATTTTTCTCTACTGAAATAGTTTCTGTTTTTGTTTTTCTACCCACTCCCCCCCCAGAGAGAAAAAAAAAACCACCACCTCCTAGTTATGGTTGTCACCCGCACAGGAGCAAAAACCATGGAGGAAGCACTTGCAGCCATCCAAGCCAAACTCCAAGAACTGGATGAAAAATTTCTCGGTCTCCATCTTGAGCATTCAGCTATGAACAGCAGACGACAGTCCGAGTCTTCATCAAACAATGGGTTCTCTTCTTCCAGCAATTTTCGCGGTTCGAAGCTAGATTTTCCTCGCTTCAATGGTACTGATCCGACTGGATGGATCTATCGTTCAGAATAGTATTTCAGTCTTCATAATACTTTTGATGTCAACAAATTTCCACTTGCCTCCTTTCATTTGGAACAAGAAGCTCTTTAATGGTATCGTTGGTACATCCAGGATCATGAAGAGCCAAAATGGCCTGATTTTTGCCAGCTCCTTTTGCAACGATTTGGTCCTAGTGCTTTTGATGACTTCACAGGAGCTCTCACTAAACTTCGCCAAATTGGCACTGTGAAAGAGTATCAAACTGAATTTGAGAAACTAGCTAATCACACTGAAGGATTACCTGATGACTTCTACCGGAGTTGTTTTATCAGTGGTCTAAAGGATGCAATTCGCTCTGAGGTCAAAATGTTTAGTCCCAACACAATGATGGAAGCCCTGGGGTTGGCTAAGTTGGAAAAAGACAAGATGGCAGCCCAACAGCGCTCCAAATCCTCTTTTGTTCCCTTCCGAAATATGGGTTCTCAACGACCTCCCATTCCGCCAGCTCCTCACTCACCTCCAATCAAGCATTTGTCTGAAACAGAGATGCAAGCAC